>CM031959.1:33718770-33776270 GCA_018749465.1 Paracanthobrama guichenoti | reverse complement strand
GACCCTGGGAGCTATGTTGTCTGGGGCTATATGCCCCTGGTAGGGTCTCCCAAGGCAAACAGGTCCTTGGTGACGGGCCAGACTAAGAGCAGTTCACAAACCCAATATGAGTCTAATTAAAACAAGGACCGAGATGTCGCCCGGCATGGCGCAGCCGGGGCCCCACCCTGGACCCAGGCCCGGGGTTGGGGCTCGTATGCGAGCGCCTGGTGGCCGGGCCTACCCCCATGGGGGGCCCGAATGAGCGACGTGGGGCCACCCTCCCGTGCGCTCACCACCTGCAGGAGGGATCATATGGGGCCGGTGCGTAGTGGATCGGGCAACAGTTGAAGGCTAGGCCCCCGACAACCCGATCTCTGGACACGGAAACTGGCTTTAGGGACATGGAATTGTTCATGAGTGAGGGAAGGATGGAACGGGAGATTGACAGACGGATTGGTGCAGCTTCTGCAGTAATGCGGTCGATGTACCGGTCTGTCGTGGTGAAGAAGGAGCTGAGCTGTAAGGCGAAGCTCTCGATTTACCGGTCAATCTACGTTCCTACTCTCCCCTATGGTCATGAGCTGTGGGTCATGACCGAAAGGACAAGATCCCAGATACAGGCGGCCGAAATGAGCTTTTTCCACAGGGTTGCTGGGCGCTCCCTTAGAGATAGGGTGAGAAGCTCAGTTACTCGGGAGGAGCTCAGAGTAGAGCCGTTGCTCCTCCACATCGAGAGGAGCCAGTTGAGGTGGCTCGGGCATCTATTTCAGATGCCTTCTGGACGC
This sequence comes from Paracanthobrama guichenoti, assembly GCA_018749465.1. Classification (NCBI taxonomy): domain Eukaryota; kingdom Metazoa; phylum Chordata; class Actinopteri; order Cypriniformes; family Gobionidae; genus Paracanthobrama; species Paracanthobrama guichenoti. The sequence continues at coordinate 33,775,503 of CM031959.1, read as the reverse complement.
CTTCCTGGGGAGGTGTTCTGGGCATGTCCCATCGGGAGGAGGCCCCGGGGAAGACCTAGGACACGCTGGAGGGATTATGTCTCCCGGCTGGCCTGGGAACACCTCGGGGTTCCCCGGAAGAGCTGGAGGAAGTGGCTAGGGAGAGGGATGTCTGGGCGTCTCTGCTTAGACTGTTGCCCCAGCGACCTGACCCGGATAAGCGGAAGATAATGGATGGATGGATGGATTGTTATATGGGCCTATTTTATCTGTTATATGGAGCTTCATGGTAAAACATATACAGCTCTGGAAAAAATTAAGAAACCACTTAACATTGATTTCTCAATGTTAAGTGGTCTCTTAATTTTTTCCAGAGCTGTATATAATTTATGTTTAAAATGTTTTATATATTTCTAAACCATAGATATAAATGAAACAGCAATGACATGGAAACCAGGAGAAACAATTGTGCCATGAACAAACAAATTAGAAAGGCTTTTCCGTCCACAAATCACCAACATTCACCATGGATTTAATGTAGTAACTCTAACTGTAACCATGGTATTGTGGCAGAAATAGCTGGATGCTTTCTTCTAGCACTTCAAAGCCACTTGTTCATCCTTCAAAAATTGCCCCATTTGTAAAACTAAAAGTTTCGAGATGTAGGAAAACTAACTTGTGACACTTTTCCACTGCATGGTATGGCTCGGTACGACTTGGCTTGGCTCGCTTTGGCTCGGTTTGCTTTTCCACTGCAGTTAGTATCGCTTCAAAGTGGGTGGAATTATAGAATGATCGCTATAATTGTGCCACCTCTACTGCTGTGACATTATCATAAACGCAACACAAACAAGCGCGTGACACAAACAAACGCACAACACCGGAGCAATGGAGCCTATCGATTCATTCTGGATCACCCTACCCAGCTCTCGCTAGATCCGCTCCTTGGCTACCAACGAGAGGAACGTCTGCATCTTGTCTACTGACCACGATTCAACTATTTCTTTTTTCAAGTCTTTTAAAAACCATGCAGTGCCATGCAGTGAAAAAGCACCAAAAAGTGAGCCGTACCGAGCCGTACCATGCAGTGGAAAAGTAACCTGGATGCCAGCCAAACTTAGCCCCTCCCACAACATTTGAGGTCGGGAAGTTCGGTCTGGACTTGATCCGTTGTGAAGCAACAATGCTCAAACCAGAGCTGTTCGGACCAATTAAATTGTCAGGGCGGGCTTTATACAATGATGAACAGATAACGCAACGTAATCATCCACGTCACCAAAGAACGCCTGGGTTGAATTTGTTCTGATCCTAAACAGAGAAGTATATGCATTCACCTTTACTATTTCTCTAATGATGATTGTGTTGGTAAATACTACGTGTATCCTCAAATTATTTTTACAACACCAGCAAAGATCGTTTACACTCATCTTCTTCTTCTACTTCTCCCAGCGTGTGCGTGCAGTTGAGTTCTGTTGACAACTATGCATCGCTCGTCACTTACTCCATTGCTCTGATTGGTTGTAGGTCTATCCAATTGAGTGCAGAGGCGTTTTCTTTCCTGGTTCGGTTGAAACACGCCCCATAATCACAGCCCAATGGAACAGTATCACACTCATATTCTGACTAGAATCTGAGTCTAGTGGAAAAGCACCACTGATGGCAAACAAACACTTTTATTTAAGAATAAAAAAGATCAAGATCACTATTGTAAAACATCAAATCATCAAGAAATAATTTTTTGTCAAAGTTTGTCACTTTATTATACTGAATAACTCAGGAAAAACAAACTTTTCTTCAAATTGCGACTGAATTATTCCGAAAGCAAGCAAATAGCGCTCCCTTTATGATCACTGAAGCTGTTGTCAGTTCAGTATGAGAATATAGAAGAACAATAGTATATTTAATAATTTAGTAAAATATATATATATATATATATATTTAAATTGTGCACATTACTGTTGTAAATATAAGTACATTTTATCTGCATCTCAACTCAAACTGTGTTGACCCAATATCCCACAATGAGGTTAAATATCTAAAAATTTGAAAATTGTGACCTTATTTTCGCAAAATAATGAATCAAACCTGCTCAAAAGAAAAGAAAGAAAAGAAAGAAAGAAAGAAAGAAAGAAAGAAAGAAAGAAAGAAAGAAAGAAAGAAAGAAAGAATTCACATACAAAAAAATATATATATATTTTAGGGGAATCAGATCCAATCCATGAGAGAATTTTTATTTTTGCTACCCAGAAGCTGTCAAACCAGCATTCTGCAAAAACATTTCATACAAATACTCTCTTATGTTTTTATGTTTCGGCATACTATCTTGACTCTCTCCTTCTGGGCAGACTATGATTTTTTTTTTCAGTTCCACCAAGAAATCTTTGCCAGAAACATCATACACAAGCCCTTTATCTCCTCTCTCCCTTCTTTTCCACACAAGCCGCTCTGTGTTTAATTAAGAAAAAAGAAACAATAAGTGTAGGAAAGCATTTGCCCCAAGCCTCTAAGAGCTCTAAATGCTCGTTCCCCCAACCCCCCCACACTTCCACACTTCCACACTTCATCTTCTTGCTGCATTGACTTTTCACACACTGATCCTGGACTGTGGTTTATATAACCGTTTGGGTAGAATGTCACTCAAGGAGATTGGTGTCAGCGCTGATAACGTACCAAAGTGATCGGAGACCGAGATCTCGCCACCTAATTATGGAGCCTCTTGCCCGACGTGCATCTGGAAGGGAGTGATAAGAGGAATGCAGCTGATGGGAATAAAGCGTTTCTGAGGAGGGGGGTTGCAGAGGCAGGCAGGGGTACCACGGCGTTCTGAGCTCCCTCTGTATCTCTCTCCGCCTGCTTAGATTCATGTTTGCTACTGGATCCAAATGCATTGGAGTTGGAAAGTGAGTGGGAGAGCGAAAAGGAGGGAAGGAGAGAAAGGGAAACTGAGTAAAGGTAGCCATTTTCTTAAGCCACGTCGCAGTGCAGATGAGGAGATCAAAATAGGGTGTGTTTATATGAACAACTTCAGGTTTATCACCTGTCAAACTCATCAAAGTGGCAGTGGTCTACTGAGCTACTGAGGTCACCCTTCAACATGCTCATCTCATGTCGGGTACATCTGATGCAATAGACAGCTTTCAAGTCACACTCTTATGCCTGCTGGACTGTGCAGCAATCCTATAAGATCATTACAAATCACACTGTAACACTTTAGAATACTGTTCTGACATTAATGACACAGGAACAAATGAATAACACACTATTAACATTCTAGTAAATACTATTAATTAACACAAAACTCTGATTAACGAATTAGTAAATAATATAGTGCTCAGTTGAATGAGATAGTTCACAATATTAGTACCTCCCAGAGGACTACTAAGAACTACTATATACAGGTTCATAATGTGAATATTGCATAATGTATAATTAATTCTAAAGTGAAGATCATGGTAATAACTCAAGTATTACCAAATCCTTCAGAATGAATTACTATTTAATTGGATCAGTGTTCTAGTTAAAAACCTGATCTAGTATTCACTGAAGTCATTGTAAGTTTTGAGGTTACAATAATGTAAACAGCAAAGCTTACATTTTTTCAAAATAAAAATATAAAATTAAATCACCAATTAGGTGCATATATATATATATATACTCACCTAAAGGATTATTAGGAACACCATACTAATACTGTGTTTGACCCCCTTTCGCCTATTGGGTTGAGATCTGGTGACTGCGGGGGCCATTTTAGTACAGTAAACTCATTGTCATGTTCAAGAAACCAATTTGAAATGATTTGAGCTTTGTGACATGGTGAATTATCCTGCTGGAAGTAGCCATCAGAGAATGGGTAAATGGTGGTCATAAAGGGATGGACATGGTCAGAAACAATGCTCAGGTAGGCCGTGGCATTTAAACAATGCCCAATTGGCACTAAGGGGCCTAAAGTGTGCCAAGAAAACATCCCCCACACCATTACACCACCACCACCAGCCTGCACAGTGGTAACAAGGCACGATGGATCCATGTTCTCATTCTGTTTACGCCAAATTCTGACTTTAATAACTTTAATTTAATAATTGGTCTGGCCCATCCAAAACTGGAATCCTGACAAAAATAGCCATAAATTGAAAAACGTCATCAAATCACTGTTAAACCAAATAAAAATGACTGACTAATATACAGTTATATTATCTGTGTTTACATAATATACATTTTAATAGCTTGATGCGCTTTAAAATATTCTGTTGCATTGTAAAAAGTTTCGGTGCATAGGACGGACCTGTCCGCGATCGCTCTCTGTGGTTCTGACCAAAGAAGAGCGCTTTGGAATCTCCATTTCGCACCAGGTTGTGCTTTAGCACATCTCTCTATAAGGCCTATTGACTGTAAAAGTGGTCAGGAATCTAATATTTCCCCAAAACAACGTTTTGTTCTGCTTGTATAACATGAGGCAGAATATTTGACAATTCTGTTTAAATGTTTTAAGTTTTCAACAATAAAGATCAACAACATATCCCGACAGTTTCAATCAATACTTGGCAATATACCTGTTTGACGATTTCATACAACATTAATTTCTTTCGATTTCATTAACAAAAGACTGAGCTTGGATTATTATACAGAGAAGATGCATTAAAATGTAATCTATAGGCTACTACGAGATAACTAATACAATAGGCTACAGCCAATTCTGGTTGAGTTGCGGGGTCATCCACGGAAGACAGATCCCCAGGGCTATCATCACAAGGCAGAGGCGGAGGTGCTGGCGCCCTCCTAGCACCAGCAGTAGTCGCGCTAGCATCCTGGGGTGGCAGAGAGACGAAGATGTGTGTCCACCAAAGCGTTTTTTTCTCACGGCTGGCTGGAGTATTCAATTGTTTTCAATGGGAGCGCTGCATTTTTAGAACGGCATGAGCGTAACGAGGCGCTGAGCGATTATTTCACGCTCAAGCGCTGAGCCTCTGCGTTTTTGTTGAATAATGTTCGACTTTGAGTAAAACGCAGCGCTCATCACTGTCAAAGTAAAGTAAAGTAAACAATCAGAAAACTGTATTTTCTTCAAGCTTCAAGGATAATTGGAGACTCCAAAAGGTCACCAAATAAACAATATAAGGAGTCCATATAATTATATTATATAATAAATCTATACACACCTAAGCAGAATTCACAGTGTATAGAGCAACAACAACGAGATTGTTTTCGTTTTAGACGAGTCAAGCTGCGATACCGAACAGGACCACACGGAGAATTGATAAATTCAACAAATTCAACAAATTCGGCGCTAACAAAATGGCGCCGCCGTGTTCGGTCGCCGTTCAGGTCGCTCCGCGAAGACTGTGCTTTTATTTACTATTTTACTTTCTTTTACTCTCAATTTTTACAAACTTATCAACTGCATTGATCTGCTATGACAGCAAAACTCTTTTGGACATTGGTTACCTCTACACTGGACTGTTTCAGGACACTTTCGCTGATCCTCTGTGGCCATCTGAGATTCTTCGCAACGCGTAGTTGAACAATGGACAGAGCCAACAGCGAAGAATCAAGAAACACTGTGGGAAATGCGCAGGGATCCGTAACAGACTGAGGAAAAGGGCATTCAGCCCTCCCCTCCCGAGCATTCTGCTAGCAAATGTTCAATCCTTGGAGAATAAGATGGACGATCTTAGAGCCAGGATAAGTTTTCAACGGGACATGAGAGACTGTAACATCTTTTGTTTGTCCGAAACGGTCCCGGACACAGCTGTGACGCCGTCAGAGAACTTCTCTGTTTTTCGGATGGACAGAACAGCCGAGGCCGGTAAATCCAAAGGCGGTGGAGTATGCTTCATGATCAACAAGAAATGGTGCGACCCCAGGAACATCACCATTCTCTCGCAGTCCTGCTCGCCTCATCTGGAACATTTAACAATCATCTGCCGCCCATTCTACCTGCCGAGGGAGTTTTCTGCGGTCGTCGCGACCGTTGTTTACATTCCATCACAGGCAGACACAGGGCTGGCTTTATCTGGCCTTCATGATGTTGCCAGCGGCGTCATAAACAAACACCCCGATGCGGCGTTCATCGTCGCGGGCGATTTCAACAAAGCAAACCTAAAGAAAGTCTTGCCAAACTTTCACCAGCACGTCTCCTGTCCTACACGAGGAGCAAACACGCTGGATCATCGCTACTCTCTGTTTAAGAACGCCTATAAAGCGCGGTCACTTCCAGCTTTTGGCAAATCGGATCATGCCGCCATTTTCCTCACACCTGAATACAAACAAAGGCTCGTTCAGGAACCCCCGGTGAGGCGGGAAGTTAAGCGATGGTCCCCCGATTCAGAGACCGTGCTACAGGCAGCTCTTGATGATGTGGATTGGGACATGTTCTGAGCGAGTTCAGCTGACGTCAGCGAGTTCACAGATGTGGCGCTTTGCTTCATCAACACGCTTACAGAGCAAGCCACACAAACAATAACAATAACGTCCTTCTCAAATCAGAAACCGTGGGTGGACAATTCAATCCGCGCTGCAGTGAACACACGCACTGCCGCTTACAACGCCGGTCTCCTAACGGGGAATATGACTGAATACAGATCGTCCTGCTATGCTCTGCGACGCGCAGTTAAAGCCGCAAAACTCCGTTATAAAGACCGAGTGGAGTCTCATTTCCAACTCAACGACTCCCGGCGCATGTGGCATGGTCTGAGGTCCATCTGCTCTTTTGGATCTAAATCCTCTGCAGAGGTGAGCGCTGATCCGTCGCTTGTGAATGAGTTAAACTCTTTCTACGCTCGCTTTGACTGTAACCGCGGCAACGCAACTCCGCCAAGTGGCGCGTCAGAGGGAATTACACAGAGCAGCAACAACCACGTGATCTCTGTCTCGGAGGATGAAGTTCGGAGGGCACTCAAGCGTGTGGATGTCAGGAAAGCTGAGGGGCCGGATGGTATTTCAGGTCGTGTTCTGCGGTCCTGTGCTGATCAGCTCGCTGGGTTGTTTACATCTATCTTTAATGAGTCCCTCGCTACATCTGTGGTCCCCACCTCCTTCAAAAAATCCACCATCATCCCTGTCCCTAAGAACAGTAAACCCTCTTGCCTAAATGACTACCGTCCAGTGGCTCTCACATCTATAGTCATGAAGGTCTTTGAGAGACTCATTAAAAACACCATTTGCGCCTTCATTCCTGACACTTTGGACCCTCTTCAGTTTGCCTATCGTCCCAATAGATCGACTGAAGATGCCATCTCTCATGTCTTCCATTCCTCCCTCACTCACATCGACAGCAAAAGTGGGAACTACGTAAGGCTGCTATTTATTGACTATAGCTCAGTCTTTAACACCATAGTTCCCATTAAGCTAACCGCCAAACTCCTGGATCTCGGCCTGAATTCTTCTCTCTGCCACTGGATTGAGGACTTCCTCACTGACAGGCCTCAGGTGGTGAGAATAGGCCAGTCCACCTCCACCTCCATCACCCTGAGTGTGGGAGCTCCACAGGGCTGTGTCCTGAGTCCCCTGCTCTACTCTCTCTACACGCATGACTGTTTGTCCACACACAGCTCCACCTCTATCATCAAATTTGCTGATGATACTGTTGTCCTGGGCCTCATTTCCAACAACAATGAGACGGCATACTTGGACGAGGTGGAGCATCTAACATCATGGTGCCAGGACAACTGTCTCTCTCTGAATGTTGGCAAGACCAAAGAAATGATTGTGGACTTCAGGAAGAGACAGCAACGGACATACTCCCCCTCATGATCAGCGGGTCACCAGTAGAGAGTGAGCAGCTTCAAGTACCTGGGTGTAAACATCTCCGAGGATCTGACCTGGACTGCTCACATTCAGACACAGGTGAAAAAGCCAGGCAAAGACTGTACCACCTGCGCCAGCTGAGGAAATTCAGGGTTTCACCAGCTATCCTGAAAACTTTCTATTTAGGGGCGATAGAAAGTGTATTAACTCAGTGCATCACAGCGTGGTATGGGAACAGCACCAGTCATGACCGCAAAGCCCTGCAAAGAGTTGTGCGCTTATCCGAGCGTATCTCAGGGTCAGCTCTCCCGTCTCTGCAGGACGTCTACACCAAACGCTGCAAAGGTAGAGCTACAAAGATCATCAAGGACTCTAATCACCCTGCAAACCCTCATTTCACGCTGCTGCCATCTGGTAGCGCTTCCGAAGCTGATGGCCAAAACTGAGAGACTCAGGAGGAGCTTCTTCCCCCAGGCCATCAGACTCCTGAACTCAGTCACTTAACATCACGTGACTTCACTTCTGGATAAACATCGATACACTGACATTGCACTGCACTTTCTGTTCTCGTTGTTACTGTGTAACAACCTGTTATAAACCTGTTTGCACATTATACTCTTTATACATTTGTTAACCACATATTTATAAGTCTACAGTTTACTCACTGCACAGTCTACTTCGCTTATTTTATTCCACTTCTTTATTCTTATTTTTTTTACTTTTTCTTCTACTTGACTTGATTATTTATAATTCTACAGATATATAAATATATATATATATATATATATATATATATAGTACTTTTTTATTCTATTTCTATTATAATTTCCTCCTTGTGTTTTTAACTGTGAATTTGCACTGTCCATGGAGCGGACCTGTTTACATTTCACTTCCGGTTGTATATTCTGTATATAACTGTGTATGTGACAAATAAAACTCTTGAATCTTGAATCAAATGATAAATGGTCGTTTTGACGCTCTTTAATGTGACGTGACTGATCACTGTATAGACGCGTCAGTTCAAGCGTCATCTCTTCCTAAAGAATAAACTCATATCTTAAGGTATGTTGAGGACACATTACAACTTACTGAAATGTATCATATGTCATGTAATCGCTCAATCGGTGTTTCAACCGCGGAAGACAATAAAACAGCTTGTAAACAATGTCACGTGCGTCACACTTACCTCAGAAGTCATTCGGTGTCCACTGCTGTTAGTTCACTAGAGAAACAAACTCTTTCACTAAATAAATGCACTATATTAACCTATATATTCATTATATTCTACTGAACCTGTTAGTGATGTCTTGCTAATTTAATGTATGTTTAAATAAATCTGTAATGAAAATGACAGACACTGTGTATAAATGATTATATTTCAACAACGAATTGGAGAAAAAAATAAAATAAATTAGATTTAGAAGTTAGCCTAATGCAAAACTGCCTTATGTGAAGTCTATGAGTGTTGATTTATTATATCTAAAAATAAATAGCAACTGTTAACCTTTAATATTATAATGTGTAAGGGCTCCTATATAGTTTACAGCATTATATTTAAGAAACTTTTAGTTTATAATTGAATTCATTTCAAGGACAGACACAATTTTTTTCAGTAAACCACTGTTGAATAAAAATAAATAAAAACTAATTTGTAAAACTGCTGTACCGAACCGTGACTTCAAAACCGAGGTATGTACTGAACCGTCAGTTTTGTGTACCGTTACACCCCTAAAATATACATAATAATTATACACAGCACACACACATATATTATGTAAGCATAAACTTTTATTTTGGATGCGATTTATCGCTTTTGATTTGATTGGTGTTTGGACTTTTGCTGTAGTATAGTATATAGCCTATATACTATAGCAAAAGTCCAAACACTTAGAAAAGTAATAGCACAAGCTGCACAATTTGAGGTATGATTCATGTCTGTAGTTTATTGACCTTATATTTAATGCTTTGGATTAAGGGGTTGTTTAAATCCCTAATCTAATATGAGCAATTGTGATGTTTGATTTGACAAGTGCCACTAATAATTAAGCCCCTATGCATGATGGCTGTTGATTTATGTTGTGTGTACTTACACACCCCTGTTACATAAATATGGATGATGTCGAATGCCAGAAACATGTCATATGGATGATGAGTATTCAGAACACGTGGAAAACCCCCGTTATCAGCCCCCTCACTGCTGCTCTCTGGGATAACACACATGACACCAAAAAAAAAGGGCTACATTACAAACCAAGTTCCGAAACCTATTACACCAAACGGAGAATTCACTGAACTGAAAAGGCAGAAATGAAGGATCGTCAACAGTCGAGCTCATCCAATTGGATTCTCCTCTCTCCCCACCTCCAGATCCTTCTTTTCTTGTTACAGGAAGGAAAAGCTGGAATAGCATTAGCTGGCACAACACTGGAGCTCCTGCTGAACTACTGGAAGTGTTTTGGATTCCCCAATACATACTTTCCAGCTTTCATTTCCTCTGGCTTTCCTGTTTGCTTTAGAACATTTGGAAGGGAACTTCTCTCTTCCTGGCCCCCTTTATCAGATGATGACACATGGGGCTTTGGAAAAACAAATGCAAATAAGCCTCTGGATTGCAAAAAAAAAAAAAAAAAAAAAAAAAAAAAAAAATACATTTTCCTGACAAAATATTTTTATCAAAATTGCAGACAAAGAAAATCCTTCAAAGTAACACATTTGTGTGAGGTTTATCCTTAAAACAAAGGACAAATAATTGTATAATATTAGTTAATAATTCAAAATGAGCCTTTTCTAGTAGGCTAAATCTTATTTTTAGGACATTTAGATATTTTTACAGGAAAACAAGACAATATAAATGAATAAGAAATTAGATTAGATTTTCCATTTTCTTGCTTTCTGGCTGACGATATGTTTCTTCCAACAGTAATAAATAAGCATAAACAATTTTTAACCTTTATGAAATGGTGTTTACAGAAAACAATTATCTCACATTATGTGGTGGAATATTTTAGGATTAATTTTGATTGAAAATGCCAACTGCAAAAACTGTGTGTAAAATCTGTGTATAGCAAATCACAGATCTTGAAAGTATCTCATCTCATTAAAGTTGTAATTCTTTAACAGCGTTCTCTGGCTTTCAGATTCTGAAGCATGTGTGCAAGCATGTTTTGGTTAAACTGGTTCTCGGCAAGCTCAGACGTCCAATGAAAGCACCTGCTTAGATTTAGCTTCAAATGTCCTTTAGGGGGCGCTAATGGACCACAGCACTGCACTCAGCGCAGACAAAAGTGACAAAATCAGTGCAGTGCAGTCAGCATGGCTGGAATTATATATATGTTGTGACCCTGGACCACAAAACCAGTCCATAAGGGTCAGTTCATAAATAAGATTTCCACTGATCTATGGTTTGTTAGGTTTGGACAATATTTGGTCGAGATACAACTGTTTGAAATCTGGAATCTGAGGGTGCAAAGAAATCTAAATATCGAGAAAATTGCCTTTAAAGTTGTCTAGATTAAGTCCTTAGCAATGCATATTACTACTAATAATACATTTTTGATATCTTTACGGTAGGAAATTTACAAAATGTCTTCATGGAACATGATCTTTACTTAATATCCTAATGATTTTTGGCATAAAAGAAAATCTATAATTTTGACTCATACAATGTATTGTTGGCTGTTGCCACAAATATACCTGTACGACTTATGACTGGTTTTGTGGTCCAGGGTCACATATATATGAAGATAATGCAAAGGCGTATAATAAAATGAAATCAAAACATAAAGAAATGGCAAATGAGAGGATTTGCTGTAAATCCATACTTTTGTACTCTTTTTTTTATCCCACAACATCTACAGTAAAAGTCTTACTAAAACAGATTTACCAGCCAATGGAGCAAAAAGTACTGTATAAAATGATATACTTTTGTCAAGTAACTTAGATTTTTTTTTTTCATGTGATAATATCTAAATGAATTGGTTTTATTTAAGTGCAAAATATTATTCAGTATGACTCAATCAACAAAAACATTTTTTTTTTTTTTTCTTCAAATATGTTTTCTCCCCCATCATATCATAATAGATGCATATTTTTCACACATAGCGTATGGTTTCTATCACAGGAGCTATAGAAACCTTTTCTTCTTTATTTTAGAGCCTTTTATCAAAAGAGCTGTTGCATGTTATGACCTAAATAATGTGAAAGGTAACATAGTCACATCAAAGCCAACACTGCCATCCACGCTGCATTCAGCGAGCATCTATAATGTTCCTGGCACACTACATTACTCTCTGCATCTAACCTGAACCCAATTACAGGGGCCCTGGAACAATTTCACAGAGCTTGTGTGGCTACTCAGCAGATAGAGTTGCCATGGGAGCCAGTGTGATTGAAAAAGAAAAATTACAGGCTGCCAAAAGGGAAAGAGAGAGAGACAGAGACAGAAAACATAAAGAGCATTTTGCTCTCCACAACATGCAAGATATTAGATGTAAAATGTAAACAATTGTCTTTTCACCTTTAGCTAGTCTGAAGTATCACAGTTAAGTACATGCCCAAACAGTCCGAACACAGACATGTGAAATTCAGAAGTACTTAAAGTCCCCCTGTAGTCAATAATTGTATCCCTTAAAACTCATCTTTGATCACCAAAATGACACTTTAAAAAAAAAATTTCCTGTGAAAAAAATGTCTTCATGCTTTAAAATAGCTTGAATGTAACTCTACACCCTCGCTTCATTTAGTATACACAGAATATGGAAATTAGCCCCGCCTCCACTCACTCGCACCAGCTCAGAGATCCACTCGCTCAACTTACTCAACTTACTGAGGTAAACGCTGCACAATGCTGCTCTTTACAACGTCGGACACATAACGGTAATTAATGTGATTAGCCTTTTGCTTGACTGTTATCAAACAGCTGATAATGTGTTGCTAATGTTACACAAACCATGTTCCTGTTTGCCATCTCAGTCTGCATTCTAAAAATCATCATCCTTAGAAACGCTTTGAACATCTTAGAACATCAGTGGAGAAAGGCATCATAACATCATGTTATACATAATTCATCCACTAATTTGCTAAATGTACCCGATTTTTCATATCAACAGAAAATATACCAGGATAACATGGCTTCTCTCGAGACTCCCCTGCTAGTTCGCTGTTAATGATAAAAGCCTGCCCGCACGTTGACGTGATTGGTTACAAGGTAGTTTGTGATGTAAGAAACACCAGCGATTTCAGACTGTGTCTTTGGTTTACTGCAGTTTTAAGGAGAAAATATTCAGCAAAGGTGTTGACTTATGAATTTGCACATTGTTTGTCTCGAAGTATATTAAATTATTGTGTAATAATATTGTATTGTAGACTAGAAATAGATTTGTTTGTGCAAAATCTTCCTCTTCGATCTATCAATCGACATAGATCTTTTGACAGTTGAGTAACTTATAACAAATTTTTTGAACTTGGCAAAACCTTTTTTTGCAGAACTTTTTTCTGACACATTTTTCAAAGTATTCACATAGTATATGAATTTCCAAGTAGATGCACTCTTAGAAATAATGGTTCTTTATTACGTCAATGGTTTCATGAAGAACCTTTAAGAACATCCATAGAATCTTTCCATTGCACAAATGGTCCTAAAAAGGTTAATTGAAACCTTCATTTTTAAGAGTGTAATTATACCATAGTACTTTTATGGTACATTTCCAAAAGTCATGGCAGTACCATAGTGCTTTTTTGTAAGTGATATTAATCTATGATACTGATTGAGTGATTATCATATTCTGAAAGAATGATTAGCATGTATAAACATATTCATATTTTGTACTATAATACTACTGATAGTATAATACTAAAGATACTGAGGAATGTTAAGTGAAAATTTGGACTTGAATCTGAGCAAACTGAAATTTTGAGGTTGGTTAAGGTCACTGTGCTTGAACATTAATAGAATGTAGTACATTTGACTAACGGGAGCTTTGATGTTAATGGATACCTTTGCACTGAGAGCAACAGCAGGCAAGTACCCACACACACACACACACACACACACACACACACACACACACACACACACACACACACACACACACACACACACACACACACACACACACACACACACACACAGACACACCTCAGACACACCTCATGCCTCACCGCTAACCACAACATTGAAATATGTGACCAGTAAACAAACAACATATAAAACAGCAGCAAGCTGTAAGACCCCAGCCCCTCAAAAGCATTGCCCCATCCACGTTGCCATGGCAACGGGTGCAGGCCGATTAAAAACAATGTCTGCGCAAATAACATAATGGGCCATAATCAACACACCGGGAAGCCAGGGGCTCTGCCTGCTGAAAGCGCACATCACCATAACAACAGCAGCTGGTACTCCTCAGAGTGTCTGAACATTTGCTCACCTAATCTGTGATTTTATGACAGAAAGAAGGACATGAAAAGAGAGGGACAGTGAGAAAAAGACAGTGAAAGAGACGGAAAGTAATTCGACTGCTGACCTGAACAAGGTCTACTGTAATCACAACCATTGCGGAGATTAAAAAAAAAACATATTTCTTTTCTCAAAAAATATTCCATCTGAAAAATATATCAGATAAAACACCATCATCGTAACACATGACACAAAAATAATACAATAAACATTTACTATATAACATAAGATTTAACACAAAGCACACTAATACTGACAAAAATATGGAGAAACAATTTTTTAAATAAAAAAAAAATGTGTAATGAAGGGACTTATTAAAAAATTATGTGGTAATTCAGTTTTTACTTGCAAAAACCATAAATGTGACAGCATTTTACAGTAAAATTAAGCTATCACCAGACCAAGCTCAATTTAAGATTGAACATTGGTCTGGGGAGTCTGCTCTGTATTTTCTACTGCACAACAGGCGTGATAAACAAGCATTATTCAAATGACTCTGTATGCAATTGGATAGTCCTTCAACCAATGAGACCACAAGAGGCGTGATCAACGAGCATAATTCAAATGACTCTGTATGCAATTGGATAGTCCTTCAACCAATGAGACCACAAGAGTCGTGATAAAGGAGCATTATTCAAATGACTCTGTATACGCAATTGAATAGTCCTTCAACCAACCAGAACACAAGAGGCATGATCAACGGGCAACGACCCATCGCTTCTCTATCCGTCATCATGTTAAACCCACCAATAGCGCGCCAGGTAGATGAGCCAGTCTGTGATTGGTTCCCATAAAAGTGTAACAGAAGCAGCAGAAATTAATGTACAGGTTTCCAGACTGAGCTGCAGGGCGAAATCAAATCGCCGGCAGATCAGGCTGGGTTTACCCAGTCTAGTTGTTACGGGTAGTCTGTGTTTGTTTCTGTTTTGGGTGGGTTTGACACGTGTTTCAGTTCAGTTTCCTGTGTTTCAGGTAGTTTATGGTTTCTATTATTGATTCTATAATCATGTGCACCTGGTTTTCATCTTGTTGATTGATTTGTTTTTGTATTTAAGCTCTGTGTTTTGTTCAGTTCGTTGTCTGTTCTCATCGGATATTGTTGGTTGTTCTGTTCGTGTTTTTGTCTAGTCCAGAGTTTTCGAGTATTTAGTTGAGTTTGTGTTTCGTAAAATAACTGCTGCGTTTAGATCCAGCCCTTTTTTTATTTTATTTTTATTAAAAAAAACTTTCTTGCAAGTTGCAATCACTGCTGACCTTATATGGATCTAGTGGCAGTTTGAATCCTCCTCCTCTCTCAGGGGGACCACTTAGCCTCAATACCGAGACGAGAGCGTGCCTACCTGGAGAAAACTCCAGGAAACTCCAGGAGTTTGTGGACTGAGTCCTGTTTCACGTTGGATCCCCACTTTACTAGTGAGATGGAGGAGGATCTCCTGTCCACGCCACAAACTTTGTGCTACCTGCCACTACTGTTCCAAAGGAGAGAAAGCCAGAGCCCACCGCAGACAAAGAGCCAGAGCCTGCTGCGATGCCAGAGCAGATGCCGGAGCCATATATCACCCCGGATCCCAAGCCTAACACGTTTGACCAGGTGCATGAGCCGGCAACATCGTCGGCCACCAAGGGAATAGTGGTGGAATATGTTATTGATGTCTTTGATGTTCCTGCCCTGCCTCCAACTTCCACCTCCTCTGCCAGTTCAGAGTCAGCCAAGACAGCCATACCTGAGAATTCTGCCTGATTTGCACCGGACAAGAAAGCCGTCCTAAGATGTCTGTCTGTTCCATATTGGCCAAGAGGGCCATTCCTGAAAAATCTGCCTGTCCTGTATTGGCCAGAAGAAATTCCCTGAACTGTATTCATCCCCTGCGTGCACTTCCCAGTCCTTTTCCTACACTGTCTGCTCGGTGCATTGTGAATCCGCCTTGGACTGATTGTTTGTCAGCTTGACCCTGGACTGTCGACCTGTTTGCTCCGCCTAGAACCTCCAAGCCCTTCACTCCACCTCGGCCTGTTAACAAGTCCAACAAGCTCCAGCGTGGCTCCTCAGCTCCACCTTGGTCAGTCGTTGCTCTGCTGTTGCCATGGACTTACGGCCTTCGTCTGTGACTCGTCCCTCCACCCCGGCTCCACCTTAGTCCTTGGTTGTACCGGCTCATCAGTCTTGTCGGCTCCACCTAGGTCTCCATCACCATCAGCCTCATCTTAGTCAGATGTCCCCCTGGTTCTGCCTGCCAAGCCTCCACCATGGCACTTCTCTCCATCAACTCCGCTGTGGGCCTACATCTTGGGATTCCTGCTGGGGGATCCACCCTTGTTTCTTCTACCACTAACTCCTCCCTGGCTCTTCATGTTGTCTGCTCCTCCCTGGCTCCAGTGGTCATCCCTTATGCCTGCTCTGTATCCCCCACTCAAGGCCACTCACACCCTCCTCTGTTGGACTATTTGTAATTTTTATGTTAATAGTTAATAAGGCACGAGTTATAGGGGGATATATTAAGTGTATTCTGTGTTTGTTTCTGTTTTGGGTGGGTTTGATTTGTTACAGTTCAGTTTCCTGTGTTTCAGTTTCTATGGTTTCTCTTTGATTATTATGTGCATCTGTTATTAATTTAATCTGTTCTCATTGGATATTGTTGGTTATTCTGTTCTTGTTTTTCTAGTCCAGAGTTTTCTAAGTATTTCGTTATTTTTGAGTTGGTGTTTAATAAAAAGCTCAGCGAAGCATGAAAAATACTGTAAAAAAGATGTTAATTGGTTAACTGTTGACAGCGGTGGTTGCAAAAAAGGTGGAAAAAAAAGTTAGAATCAAACCAGCACCCTTGTGAGCACAACTTACTCAAATGTTGACAGATAAACCGCTGTGCCACATCAACAACTATGCAATATCTTTACAGATGATAGTTTCACAAAACAACTCTATAAGATACTCTAGAGGCTAGCTGTGATTTATGCATTAGCAAACAAAACAGTATTTATGGCCTCTCCTGCCTCAGCACTCAAGAGTTTGAGTATATTCTACTTTGTACTTTGACATTATCAATGTGTTGCTCGGGAAGGCAGGAAATAAAAAAGAAATACATGTCTCCTAGCTATAGCCATCAGCGTCGCTCATGAGAGAACACAAGCGCGGAACTCACCGAGTTACTCTGGCACGACGGGAGAAGAGATTGTGTGATGAGACAAAACCGTACTCATCTGTCATAGCCCTCACAACTAAAGCGAAAGGGAAAAAAAAGAAACAAAAGAAACAAATTCACAGAATGCACAGGCCATTGAATAGAGTGACCTTTGAAAGGCTTAAATTGTGTTGGAAAGTATAGCACTCAGTGACATTTCAAACACTCGGTTGAGTATGAAGTGTCTGAAAGCTTAAACTACAAAGTAGAGCTATATACTACAGTAGCTGAACAAAGAGAGACAGGCATTTAAAAAAAGGGAGATTTGAGAGAAATAGGTTGGAAAAAGCAAGATACATTATGGTCTCACAATGCATTCATCTAAAATGAACATTGAATTATTTAGAAATGAAGTGTGAATATATAGTACATTTAATGTATCAAAATATATCTAATATATTAAATACTTGTGTGTGTGTATGTGTGTGTATATATATATATAAAAACAAAATCAAATTATTACAAATATTTTTATTATATGTGATAATTATGTATATATAACTACACACATGCATCTATATATTTAAGATTTTTAATATATATATACATTAAAATATTCAAATATACATCATAATTATACACAGTACACACACATACACGTTTGACAGTCTGAATAATATATTATTATGTAAAAAAATGAGGGTGTACAGTCATCATAATACAGTCATAATCCTATCCCTAACCCACAAATAATATAGATCTTACACCGTCTAAAAGTAATTAGAATATGCAAATGCTACATTATCAATACTAAATGATTTTACAGTTGTGGACTTACAATCTATTAAAAATGTCACTCTTAATATAAATGACTACTTGTCACACAAAGATGCATACTTGGAAATTCAACACACATTTGCACCATAAAACTATAGAACATCACACAAATTGACAGAACCATTTCAATTTCATTGCCCTCCTAATTTTCTTCATTTAAGTTTGAATGAATTGCACATTCAGCATTATGTTGCTAATGAATAGCTAATAAATAAGTAGGCTGCACAGAATTTCACTTTGTGAAATGGAACATTTAAAATCCCACTTCCATTTTGACAGACACTTGGTATTCCGGTGCTGTCGTTCCGGACTATCCACAAAGGCGAAATGTTGTCTCTGATCAGCTCATCTCACAGGACTCTAAGCAGCTGTTCTGACAAGCTCTGGGTGCTCTTTAAACCACACACAAAGGGCAAAAGCTAAGCATGGTAATGGTGTGGAAAACCCACACCATCAGTCAGTAAAGGTAGACAATATGACTCACATTGCAATCAATGAAAAGCTCAGCAACTTAATTCAGATGAAAGCATAAAATGAAATCAAGTAAGAAAGGAGCACTGGCCTGACCGCTGTGCTCAATGTTTAGGAACCGTGTTGATTTTGGTTAAATGATCATGTTTAGAGGCACTAGGGGGAGTGTTTTGCTAAGGGAATGAAGGTACAGGCCTGTTCCCAGAGCCACTGTCCTGCATCTTAATGCGACTGCTGCAGTAATTATTGGTAATGGCAGTGATTATAAAAATGACACAGCAAACGCAATTTTGCCCCAATTTGCAAAGCTAATGTTCTTTAATTAGCTCCCAAAATGAGGGCTTTTGAAGGTAAAACCACATTTTCTCTTTGACTTGAGGATAAATTGTTGTACTCAAGTGCATTTTAGCACCTATAGGTGCACAGACATGAACGTGATAGTGTTGCCCCCCCATCAAATGAGAATGCATTTCAATTCAATTGTTAATATATATATATATATATATATATATATATATATATATATATATATATATATATATATATATATATATATATATATAATACATACCTGCAAATAAATCTACCACACTCAAACAACTGTATACAACTACT
This sequence comes from Paracanthobrama guichenoti, assembly GCA_018749465.1. NCBI lineage: Eukaryota > Metazoa > Chordata > Actinopteri > Cypriniformes > Gobionidae > Paracanthobrama > Paracanthobrama guichenoti. Next base: position 33,756,285 of record CM031959.1, on the reverse strand, counting down.
GAATGCAAGAATTTACTTCCTTGAATTACAAGCTTCATATTTCTTTCATAGTTCACCTTGTAAGATAAACACTGCAGGAAAATCTCTTACGATAGATAAAAGGTTTCATGCAAATGGACTACATTGTAATCTAATGCGATGCTCCATCTCCCTCGGTGACGGATGTGTGACTGACTTTGCTGTAAATTTTGTGTTGTGTGGAGTCAACGCACAACTCGATCGTTCTGTCTGCTGATTTAAGACAGAGCCGTAGAGGGCCGAGCAGGTCTCGCACTCTTGCACCTGCCGACGGTTCCTGCCAGTGACTGGTAATGACAGAGTAATGGGAGGGATGCGGGAAAAAGGGAGGGCAACAGGGCAGAAACATGGTGCCAGCAGGAAGAGCAGATAAAGTGGCAGCAATAAAAATTATATGACTACATACATCATCCTGACAGCGTATAATTTTATCTGAGAGGGCAGGGCCTTTCTGCTTGCTTTGAAATGGATGTGGTAGGCCTACCTAGAACCTGTCTGGCGTGCGTGGCGGTGCTAGAAGAGGAAAGCCTCCTCATCTTCACTCACCGATAGCTCTTTCTACATACTTGATGCTTCTCCGGGGGCTGTGGGTGTTTAATAGCATTTTACATAATGCTATGTTCAATGACCTTTTGACTTCTGTAGGAAACTTGAGAATTTCACTTTTCGGGCACTTATAGAACAGGCAGCTAATTCTTTAGGGAGCAAGGGAATAATTTGGTTTCAGACAATTGAATTGAAATGCATTCTCATTTGATGTAATTATACAGGAACTTGCGTGAACCCAAAAAAATAGAATAATCACCATCACGCAAGTGGTGGAACCGTCTCAGCGGAATGTTCTTGCGTAAGTGACAATTGCTTTGGTTAATGGAGAGGTGTTTGTGTGGCTTTCTTAAAGGGCCGGCAGAAAGGCCTTTCGCAAAAACCAATTACCTCTTATTTCTATGCAGCCTCCCTCAGTCACACAATAAGCAAAAACAGGAAGCAATTAATCCAGCACTGTACTTGCAAGACAGCCTCGGCGTCTCAGAAGGGCAGCTGGATTAATAATAAAGGAATTATCGCTTTACAAAGCCCTGAAAAGCACATGCAGGGAAATACACCAGGAATTATAAACACTGATGTGCTTTTTGGGATTAAACAGTATTGAACAAGCTAAGTGACCATGGGTCTTTAAGTCTAGGCCTACTATCGTCTCTCACCAGGGCTAAAGTACAGTAAAAACAGTAATATTTCAAAATATTATCAAATAACCTTTTTATATTTGAAAGTATTTTCCTGTGATGGCGAAGCTAAAATTTCAGCTGCATTACTCCAGTCCTGAGTGTCACATAGCCATCAGGTTATCAAGTGTTGAAAACAGTTGTGCTGCTTAATATTTTTTTTGTGGAAACGTGATACATTTTTCAGGATTCTTTGATCAACAGAAAGTAAAAATAAAAAGCATTTATTTGAAATGAAAATCTTTTGTAACATTGTAAAATGACCAATGATCAATTGAAGTGTCTTTGCTGAATAAAAGTATTCATTGTAATTTTTTGAGAGTGAAACTTTGAGAGAAACTGTTACACTGATAATATACTTGCAACTTGGAAGTATCATATCACAATGAGATAAAGAATTTCATTGCCATGATATATTGTAAAGTATATCGTAATATTACGGTACCACCACAGTAGTTCCAATGGTATTCTTTAAACTTTTGAAGTACCATGTAAATGCTATGGTACATGAATATGGTAAACATTCAGTATGGTAGCCAATATACCACAATACCATGGTCTTATGGTTTTTAGGGGCTAAGCATCAAAAGTGCGAAGGCACTTATTGTAATCATTGGTGTTCCTATTCTTCTTCTTCTTCTGCTCTTGAGTCCTCTGATTAATTGGCTCATGGCGATTCGATTGCACCCTATGACGTCATTTTCCCTTTTTCGAACTCCTCCTAGACAGTTAATCCGATTTGCACAAAAATGTAACCAGATCATCTTCAGACAATGCCAATCAAAAGTTATGGAATTCAAGTTGATTCATCAAATTGTTTTCGAATAATGCAAACAAATTTTACACAGTGCTTGAGAAAATAGACATAAGACTGTATCTCCGCAATGCTTTATCGTATTCAAACCAAACTTGGTACATGTCATCACAAGCAAGACTTGAGGCAACATGCAGCGTTTCGGCACAGCACCACCTACTGGTCCGGAGATACGAAAATTGTTATTTTAACTTTTAAAATTTGATGGGTTTGTCCAAAAATCATAAATGGTCTTGTTAGATTCGGGGCAACATGCCAAGTCGAATAATATCCAATTTTACCATATCGGGCATTTTGGCTGTCGGCCATCTTGAATTTTGTGATAAAATGCTGTATTTTAAGAACGCATGAACGGATTGTTATGAAACTTGGTATAGGTCATCATCACGATGCCCTGAAGGAGCTTGAGAAGTTTTGGACCAGCGCCACCTAGTGGTGAAATATTTTTTTAAAAACGCTTATAACTTTGGGTGTGGTCACCTTATTTTCAGGTGACTAACTTTTTTTGTCTCCTCAATCATTGCAGAGTCCAACGATACCAAACATGCCTTTTGCCTTATGGTTTGTGCAGTGTTGTGATTTACGTGTGAATATCTTCGAAACAGTTAGTCCGATCAAGACGAAACCAGCGTAGGAAGCATGGAATACAAGTTAATTAACTAAAATAAATAGCACAAATGTCAAAATTTGTATAGGAAGTGGCAAAAAATCTAAAAGTTGTCCATGGGTCATTGTTCATGTTGTTGATATAAATGTCTATAACTATGTCTATAACAAAATTAGATATTGTCACCAAACCTGACACTCTGAGGACACATAAAAATGGTGGGATTGTACCTCTTGGTGGTGCTATAATAGAAATTATTTCCATTGACTTCAGTAGCTATTATGATAAAAAAAAAAAAAAAAACGCTAGACCTTTGTTTAACTAACGCTTTGGCATATCATTACGAAACTTGGCACCATGCTCTGAAGGCACTCAAAAAGTTGAGGCAGCACCAACTTTAAGAACCTAGATACCAATTTTGCCACACTTCCTGTCCGCCATCTTTTTAATTGTTAAAAACCTACTTTTCCAAACTCGTCCTAGACCGTTTGTCCGATTTTCACTAAAATCGAATCATCTTCAGACGTGCGGAAAAAAAGTGATGGATTTCACGTCGATAGATGAAAACATTTTCGTATAGCACTGTGACGAAGTTGAGGCATGATGCCAAAATGACTCTTGAGGCTGTATCTCTGCAATGCAACGCTAAACTTTGCATGCGTCATTGTTCCCTTACTCTGACCACACCACATCAATTTTGTAACTGTGCCACCTATTGGTGAAAAGTGATAAACCATTAAATCATTATTGACTGCATTTATAATTTTACAGCTATTTTACCTAAAATTATCTTAATAGGTCTTTAATGGTTAATTGTTGCAGTTAGTCTGACACTCCCAGCCATGTTGTCATCTCTTATTGTCTTCTTTGCACTTGGCCCCGGTAATGGCTGGTTGTTTTTGTTGAAATTATACTGCGGTAAAAGCACATTTATTTGGACAAGTAGCATGGTAATACTATATTATTCTTACCATTCTCAAGTGTTCATCCTTTGAGGTAAAAAGGTAAATACATGAATACCATAGTAGCCTATATCAAAGTACCACAGTATTACCATGTTTTTCAGGCATGTAACCCACCACAGCCTCTGGATGTTGGAAACCAGGTGACATCTCACATCAACTCAAACTACCATGACAAAAGACAGACTGGTAAATGCTGCTGAGCATTTATGTTTTTACAGCATGTAAAATACCAGAAACATTAATCTTACAAATTTCACATGCATACATGAACTTTTGATAATGTTTCAGATGCAGTGTCAGAAGTGTTTATTCACCATGGTAACACAGAACCCCAGAGTTTCCAGTCACAATGGCAATGTCAACCTGGGTCCCTTGGGGAACTTGTCATAGGCAATCTCACACTGGCTTTGACATGTCGTGACACCGCTTGACCAGATTAAAAAGATTATACGCCGTCTCCCTGGTTTTCCTCTGAAGGTCAGGTCTGTTTAGTGTTACAGCCCTGGGTGAGCAAACATGGCAACCAGCCTTAAATCAACAGACCTGTTCCTGGCAAATTGTCACGACTCACAACAGACTGGACTGAATGTCACTGCTGTTCTACAGACTGAAGCATTGTGTGTGAAGTTGGTCATGACAGGGTAAAATGAAGGACTACGCTTTAAGCCGAGCTGACGTGGCACATAAGCAGTAGCGCATTTCCAACACCTGCTCTGGAACAAAGAGTCATTATCTTGGAAGAAATCACAATAATGCATTTATTTGCAATAATATGTAAAATTTTTAATACTAGGTGCATTTTAAATAAATAAAACATCGATCCCATCCAAAAAAAAAAAAAAACATGTTAAGTGTCACGCTCATAGCCTGATTTGGTTTTCCTCTTCTTATTTTTTTGAGTTTCTTCCTCTGATTCCTCACAGGTTGATAAATGTGACGCCTGTGTACTCGGGAAGTCCTGACCGGAACCGAGTACTTGTCGAACGGTCACATTTACCCGAGATGTCTGCAAGTACCAGGAGCAAACCTCCCAATCCTCCACTGACACGCTTTGGATGACGTCATCATCCTGCGCCTCTGCTTCTAGTCTCTGGGCCAGGCAGGGTGGCAGCACATTTTCAGCAGGGGCGGGGACAATGCAGGGTACTGCGTGATAAAGTAGGCGGCTGGGTCCCGACATCACCATTATGTCTCCGCTGTGCATGAACATGGCTGTGGGACGGTCTTCTCTCTTAGTCCCGCCCAACAGGAAAACGGAAGTCTGTCCAAAACTAACATCAAAGGACAGAAGTGTTTATTAATGCATTTCTTATGCTGTATGGATAAAATGCAACATGCACTTTGTTTTTTCTGAAATACCCAAGTAATATTGGACACTAACAATGTTTACATGTGCACTAATTAGATGTTATGATAAGATATACATGACTTGAGCAAACATCTTTATAAAATTTTTACCGCCATTCTTCACATACCCCAATGCATAGCACAAACAAACTCACACACAGTAGGTGTATTAAATTACTAAAAACATCTTCAATTTGGTGTATTCGACCATGAATATACAGCATTATATTCATCTCACGCCACATGAACTCAGCACCCCAAAAATGTGATGCCTTCTTTTCTGCCATATTTATGATTCTGTGCATGACAACGACATCTGAATACGACACAAGCCTATGCACACTTTGGTCAGAGTGGAATTAAATTGTTTACATGCCTGTTTATTGTGTTTACAATCAGAATACGACACTTATTTTACTACACTTATGGTTACTACAATTATCAGCCCAATCGAATCAATTTATCAAAGTATTGTGTTTACATGAAGTAAAGTTTTATCGCAATACTGCCTAAATCTCAATCACATAATGAGGGTGCTCGTAAATGTAGTCACTGACAACATCTGTATCTCCAATCAAAATCAGAATCATCGTATTTAGTAGATGAACGCACATGAAAGACATCATGTCATATTGACCATATTTTCTGGGAATTTCCAATCAAACAGTAAACATGAAGGTTATGAATTTTAAGCTGCACTTGTAGATGTTCACAATTAAAACTATACTTGTTATTTTATATAAAAATATTCATTTAAATGTATTTAAAAATGATGACCAATATCAATATATTTCTGTCATGATTCTTTATTTGTTGAAATTTGTGATTTTGATAAATGTGAATGTGTAATTACAATTTAATTAATACCCATTATGAGTCAACAGGCTTCCATGACTTAATGGAACTTAATTTCCCTTAACTTAAACATTCAAAAGTTTGAGGTTGGTAAGATCTTCTGCTCAACAAGGCTGCATTTGATTAATCAAAAATACAATAAAAACAGTAATACTGTGAAATATTATTACAATTTGAAATGTTTCTAATATTTTTTGTTTCTAATATTTTTAAAAAGTAATTTATTCCTGTGATGGCAAAGCTGAATTTTCACAGTCTTCAGCGTCACATGATCCGCTGATTTGGTGCTTAAGTAACATGCCTTATTATCAATGTTAAAACAGCTGCTTAATATTTGCTTTGGAAACCATCATCCATTTTTTCAGGATTTTTGGATGAATAGAAAAGGTTCATAAGAACAGCATTTACTTGAAACGGAAATCTTTTGTAACATTATAAAGTCACTGTTGATCAAATTAAAGCATCCTGGCAGAACAGAAGTATTATCTAAAAAAGAAATAAAATCATATTGACCAGTTAATCACATCTTCAGATTGTTGCACTAGTTCTTATTTAAACATAAAATTAACCAACTCATTGATGTTAATTAATCCAAAACCACCTGAATGACTTCTGCACTCATAAGATAAAACGTAGGAGGGCATTAATCAGTACATGGAGTTAATAAATATTCCTCACCTAAAAGACAACAAAGGTCGGGTATGGTCGAGCTCTGATTCGTCAACATGGATTCCAAGCGACGAATCAGATCGATAGTAGTTGAGAATGCCCGCCTCTGCGTTAAAACCATGAAAGCCACAGGCTGCTGCCACTTTGTGAGAAAGCGAGTGAAGTTCCTTGGGGAAGGGAGTGTAGTGATCTGGGGAATAAGTCTGCGGAATAAAAGTATGTCAGAATAGTATGGTACCTTACATGCCTCATCATAGTGCAATAGAGTAAAAATGCCTTTCATTGTAAGAGGCAAGCAGGCAGACATTTAGCAAATGCTTTTATTCAAAGTGACATCTCTTCACTGATGACGTGTATAGCAAATTATCCAGTGATCCAATCAAATCTCAAAGTCTCGTCCTACATTTTTTTTTCCTTGTTCGAGAAGCCGTTTCGCTCAGATCACTATAGGAAGAAAAGACTATAACAGCTTCTTTCATGCCGCCTTTATTAATGATTTATAAAACTGATAAAAGAGCATTTGCAGCGTTCTTTCTGCTCTGTAGCTTTCACAGTGGGTCATTGTCAGCAGTTATACATGAAAGTGTAATCAATGGACAATCATATGTGCACAGCCTCTCCAAAGAGCTGAATTAGCTCTGATCCGAGCGGAGTGAATGCCTCAGCCTTCAGTTCTACTTAAAGGGAGGTGGAAAGAGTCTCTGCTTAAAATTCACTGATTGCCGTCAGACGTTTGGCGGTGTCAAACCAACATCAGAGCTAATGAATCCGGTGTGCACCTCCTGACTGATTTAATAGGACAGAAGACTAAACACTTTTATGTAATTAGCATATAAACGAGACAGGCAGACATCAGGCCTGTACAATTAGAGATGAAATGTCCTAAAAGGAGCAAATAATGATAATAAGATCCTGGACAGAGTTTTCTCCCTCCCTCTAATAGGCACAGGGAAATATTTGTTTTCGCTGAAAAAACTAAATGAATATATTATAAATATTTTTTATGATTATAAAATCAATCAACTAATAATAATTTCAGTATTAGTACATACTGGTAATGTTTAGACTTATGTTTAAGACTCTTCTGCTCACCAAGGCTGCATTTTATTACAATTTGAAATGTTTTCTATTTTAAAATGATGGCAAAGCTGAATTTTCAGCACCATATCGGGAAATGTCCTCGAGCCTGGACTTGAACTCGTGTCACCCGAAGCGCAACGGCACTACATGTCAGAGCGCTGCCCATGAGGCTATCGGCTCCAATATTAAAATAACATTTTGTGTTAGATACACTGCTAAAGCACATAAAAAGTACATTAGAGAGTGACTGTAGTACCTTGGAGTTCCAATCATAGTGGTAACCAAGAGTCACCCAGCGCAGTTTTTCTAGCAGAGTTTTGGGCTCTCTTTTCCCACAGCCTTTCCTCCTGCAATAATACACAGAGCCATTTAGATAAGGAAGTGCATGAGATGGATCAGGTGCTGTGCAGTAGCACAAACCATTTACACAATAAAGGGGGTCTAACAAACTGCAATACCTCAAATCTACCATCTAGGCCACAGTAAAATTACCAGCACAGACCTAGCCAGAAGGAAAGTGTCTATGGGGATGTTATGCTCAGTATCAGAGGGTGGAGTTACCCAGCACACCTCTATCGTATCTACACTCAAATAATTGCCACAGATCCTACAAAATATACAAATATAACATTTGTTTTAATAAAAAAAAGAAATGCACCGAAATAATATACAATAAAATAAGATTCTACTAAGTTGCCAATGCATGGCATGATCTTTGACTTACTGAATAACATCTATGCTTCTTTCCCAGATGTTTTCAGTCTCCACAGATGACATATGCATATCCAGGTTACACACGTTGGGCTTCTGTGGATAGATCTTCAGACACTGCTTTACCCAGTACTGCTGAGAACCCGGCAGGAACGGGTTGGATATAAAGATAAAACCTACATCCCAACAGTGACAATATAGTTAATTGTAAGCAGGAAGACATGGAAGATTCCCATAACATTAGCATGTTAAGGAGCGAGATTTAACATGTCTTATACAGTGTTCTGTGTTATTAATAGGCTACCATGTATAGGAATTCTGAAAATATTTAACTATCAAAGTGGCGGCAGAAATAAATAAAGATTTTGTGTAAGATTTTGACAATCACGTCTTACATAAAAGGAATTTAATGATAGGCTTCTGTCACTATATCAAACCCATAAAATCCTTTACATTCTGGAGAACATACAGCATGCCTATGTGAAACTGTCTAAACATACCTGGATATCCATGCAAACCAAAAGCTTTCCAGTCTTTTATCGGCCGAAGACCAGCTTTAGAAACATCTTCATCACACACAGGAGTGGAGTTAAGTTCACAGGTAAAAACCTAGCAAATGAGACCATTTTTATTACTAGAAGAAGAACACTTAATAAAATACAAAGGCACAGCAATACAATGACAAATAGTTGTGGATGTTCGGTAAGCATGTAATATTATACTAAATAATAGTAGTTAATTGTAGGCTAATAGTAGTTGTAGTTTAATAAACAAAGTTCATAGCCAAGTTATGTTTAATAAACCATAACTCATACAAATGTTCTTATAACGGGTTAATATTAATAATAATTTGATTATTAATGCATAGTTTAGGAAAGATTGATAATCATAAACAAACACGGCAATGTTCCTCAAGTCTGAATGGTGCATCGTTTCATAATAAGGTTCTGTTTAATAAACATTTTTTCATAGTCAGTTATTCAAATATTTATTATCTATATTTATTAACTAGTCTAGTTAATAAATATAGATAATAAATATTCGAATAACTGATTAATAATAATAATAATAATACACCGTCTAGGAAAGTATTATATGCCTGGTTTCAGAGGGCTTAGATGATTATACCTTAGTTCAATTAGGACATTTAACATTAATGTAACATTAATGGACATTAATGTAAGTTTGGACTACAATGGACATTAATGTAAGTAACATTAGGACATTAATGTAAGTTTTTTTTTTTTTTTTTTTTTAAACGTACGTTAGAAAAAGAAAAAGAAGAAGAAGAATAAAACATTACTGGCGTGCATTTTGAGACAAAACAATGGCACTGACAAATTTAAAGATATGTCAGTGCAAGATGTTTGCAGTTAAAACAGCTCAAACGTGCATTTTAGCCTAGGACAAGGCTTTAGCCTTAAGCTAAAGCCTTGTCTGTAAAACTGGGGAATAATGTTAATGAATACGCAATGTCAATGTCTCACCTTGTCATTACAAGGTTTGGAGAAATTAATGACCTCGCTGAAGTCTGGAGGAGGACTTCTCCTTTTGTAAAACTTGAACAGTTTTCTAAAAGCATCTTCTCCATGCTCCACTATGGAGGCTGCCATCTTTGCCGTCACCATGTGACCTTTCTACTTCTGACGCCACCGATACAAAGCTTCGCGTTGATTTAGATTTTTTTATTACATAATGAAAACAAAATAACAATTAAGAACATAAAAGCTATCGAAATGTGATATTTTACGTTCATAAATTGTATAGTTTAAGGTAATAAGTATTTTTTATTCTGGTCACGTGGTCAGGGTCACCGCAAGCGCCATTCGGCAAGGACGAAAGATGGCAGCGACGGCAGCGACAGCAGCTGGCAAGAAGGTGTTTGAAGTATTTGTTTCAAAAGTGCCATGGACTATCGCAACGAGTGAGTAAAGCAAGATAGATCATATTTGTAAATAATACGCGTATGAATGGATTAAATCAGTCATTATCCACAACCAGTCATACGCATCTCTGATAGTATGCAAGTTTATATGTGTTGCAGATAATTGTCTAATGTATGTTACTGTTCGGTGTTCTGTTTTCAGAGGAGATTAAAGAATACTTTGGGCAGTTTGGCCAAGTGAAGAAGTGTCTCCTGCCATTTGTAAGTAACGTATATACAAATAAGAGTTAGTCTTTAATCTTTCTTAATATGCCCGTCGTGCTGAGATTGAGGAACACGTTTTCTCTTGTTTTGCAGGATAAAGAGACCGGTTTTCATCGGGGGTTTTGCTGGATAGGGTTCACTACAGAGGAAGGACTGCAGAATGCATTACAAAAGGATCCTCATTTAATTGAAGGAGCAAAGGTGAGTGTAAACAAAATGCTACCGATCAGATTGTGCTACCAGTATCATATTCATGTGGTTTGAGGTTTTATCAACATCAATACCTACCCCTAACGTTACCCTAAACCATATCCTTAAAACAATGCAATCATTTTTTAAATAAATATTAATTATTGATGTGCACATGCACAGTAAGCCCTGGTAAATGTTGTGGTTTTAACATCTGCATCAAAATGTAATTTTCTATTTTTCTTTTAATGTAGCTCCAAGTGCAAAAAAACAGAAAGCCATTTTCTGGAAGAAGATTGAACAAAGAAGCAGAGGACATCTGAAGAGGTCTGATTTCACATCTCAAGTGTTGTGTCTTCAGTAACAGAGAACTCTTTATTTATTGTGGATGTATCTTCACTTGGCATACTTGTTTTCAGGAAGCCAAAGTCTAGTGAGTTTTGATCATTGTTGTATTGACTGCTTGTCTAGTGTTTTTTTCTTTCTTATGGAACGTCCAATGAAATTTAATGAAATGTGAGTTGAATAAAATGGGATATTTTGAAAAGTCTTTTGTTGTGTTGACTGCAGATTATTATTTTCTTTGCCAGTGTACTATTCAGTATTATTTTTGTGTGTCTATTAAAATTCTGAATAGCATTTTAGCCTTTTTACCAAATGTCAAAATCAAATTCTCTAAAAAAGACCTATATCATCAGCCATTCCTCCAGTCTTCAGTGTCACATGATACTTCAGAAATCATTCTAATATGCAGATTTATTATCAATGTTGGAAACGGTTGTGCTGCTTAATATTTCTTTTGGAACCTGTGATACTTTTTCAGGATTCATTGATTAATAAAAATGAAAAAGAACAGCACTTATTCAAAATAGAAGAAAAAAAAATGACTGACCCCAAACTTTTAAACGGTATAGTGTATATTGTTGCAAAAGATTTCTATTTTAAATAAATGCTGTTTTTCTTCTTTTTCATCAAAAAGTGCCACAGGTTGTATAAAAAAAAAATATCAAGCAGCGCAACTATTAGAATGATTTCTGAAGGATGTGACACTGAAGACTGGAGTAATGGCTGCTTTAAATTCAGCATTGCATCACAGAAATAAATGATATTTTAAAGTATATTAAAATAGAAAACCATTATTTTAAATTGTAATAATATTTCACAATATTACTGTTTTTTTTTTGATCAAATAAATTCAGCCTTTGGGAGCACAATAGCATAATAATCGTAATGCTTCCAAACCTTTGACCGGTACTTATATAATTAGAAAACATATTGTAATTAGAGATGCTTGCACAAAATTGACTTAATTCCTTATTACTTTTACATGTAGCAGTTGAGTAATAACTTGAGAGTTTTATGTATAACTTGGGTTATGGAGATGCATGAATCATTTCATCAGTGTGGTTAATTTATTTAGAGGTTAATCAAGGCTGCATCTAAGATGACTGCCAATGTTCCGGTCACATTATCTGTCCGAGCTCATGTCATGTTAAATCTGGTCACGCTCCATCACTACCTTGTCCTCTTCACCTCAAAGAAAAAGTATATAATGTGTTTATGGAATACATTTTAAAATAGATCTTTTGACTGAGGTTCACTCTGTAAGAGGAATATGGTTGGAATGATTTGTATTACTGTGGACATTGCTCAATCATATCGTTTATTAGAAAAAAATTGGTTACATTTTGTAATGTTGTGGCACTTTTCTGAAAATGTTCAAATTAAGTTTCAATCACGAGAATGTATTTGTGTAAGAAATGAAGTCAGGACTGTTAAAAGCTTAAAATATGTCATATCTAATTGAACGTTTATTTAATTTTCAAACCAAAAAGGTGGGTCTTTTTCTCTAAACTACAATGACCATGATGCTTTGCGCCACGCACGTCAACGGAGACGCCAGAGTTTAGAGGTCACAGAGCGACACCGGTTAGTGGATGACAGCGTGAGTCAATGAAGGTAAATCAATCAGCTGTATTATGATTCTCTAAAAAGATCATATCAAAAAAATCATTCATCGCAGTTATTAACATCATGTGATAAAACGCCGTCGGTTATTTAGTTCTATTCTCTCTGTTACGCAAGCGCTTGTATAACACAAACACTATTTGTGATCAGCTGACCGCATCTTTCAGTACACCGACTTATATTATGAATGGAACTGGATTACTTATGCTTTGATATGCTTTTGCTTAAACTGTGTTGCTGTAGAGTTTAATTTACCTCATTCATAAATCTGATATATAACGCTATTTGGTTTCAGTTGTGTAAACCAGGGCTGCGTTTTCCAAAAGCATCATGATGAGCCCAAGTTGACCATGAAGAAACAATGACGTCGCAACTTAAGTGCCACGCCCCCAAAGTGTTTCAGCCTCAGAATTTATTTAATCAGAGTAAACAGTCGCACTTTTTATTATTATGTGTTATTTCTAAAATTATATTAGCATCCCATTCATTTTATGTTTGTTATTTACAAACTGTATGGGAAGGCACACATGAGACATTATGAGAAAATGAAATATCAGTTAATCAGGTAATTTAATCAGAATCTAATGCTGATTTGAGTGTGATTTACTATTTTTAAATCTGCTGATGTTTTGAGTATGCTAGGCTTACTACAGGGACAACTGCTTAATGGTGATGGATAATGTTTCTGTCTTTTTGCAGTTCCTCACATGGCTGTTCGGCTACTGAAGGTATCATCTGTTGCCACTGCAGTGTTTGCATCATCAGGATTTTACCTGTACAGCAAAAATGTGGACTTCAATGATCTCAGCATTGTCAGATTTGGGAGGGCAGCTGCAACGGTAAATATGAATAAATATTTTTTCGTCATTTCATACTTTTAATTCATTAAAGGGTTAGTTCACCCTAAAATTCTGTCATTAATTACTCACCCTCATGTTGTTCCAGACCCATAAGACCTCCGTTCATCTTCTGAACACAAATTAAGATATTTTTGATGAAATCCAAGAGCTTCCTGACCCCTCATAGACTGCAACATAATCACCACTTTCAAGGCACAGAAAGGTAGTAAAGACATTTGATAAAATAGTACATGTGAATACAGTGGTTCAACCTTAATGTTATGAAGAATACTTTTATGTACACGAGAATACTTTTTGTCTCTGTTGCTCTGATTGGTTGTAGGTCTGTCCAATTGAGGTCTTTCCTGGTTCGTTTGAAACACGCCCTATAATCACAGAGCAATGGAGCAGTATCAGACTCATATTCTGACTAGAATTGAGTATGATGACATCAGGCTACAACTTTACAGCAAAAAAGAAACATGTTTATAGCCTGGTACAAACTGTGGCTTTGGTCTATATAGATAATTTTGCTCTTCATGACAACTGTGAGGGCGGTGCATTTTTTTGACGTCACGGACACTACATCCATCATTTTTTACAGTCTATGGTCAGAACGCTGTCTCAGTATTGGCCACTGATTGGCCAGCTCCTGCCTCAGCATCTCACGCATACGCAATGGTGCTCACGTGAACAGCGTCAGCCAATAATGAGCCGGCATTCTGACGTAGAACCCAGAAGCACTGCACTGTGTCTACAACACGATCAGCGTCAGAGACTCACATGGAAGAGAGGAAATTGTTGAATAAAGTCATTATTTTGGGGTTTTCTTGTATACAAAAAGTATTCTCATCGCTTCATAACATTAAGGTTGAACCACTGGAGTCACATGGACTATTTTATGATGTCTTTCCTACCTTTCTGGGCCTTGAAAGTGGTAATTTAATAGCTGTCTATGGAGGGGTCAGAGAGCTTTTGGATTTCATCAAAAATATCTTCATTTGTGTTCTGAAGATGAACGATGGTCTTGCGGGTTTGGAACAAAATGAGGGTGAGTAATTAATGACAGAATTTTCATTTTTGGGTGAACTGTCAACTTTTAATACTCCTACAAACCGAAGGATTGTCTCTTTTTAAATAAGACATTATTGTAGAAGTGAAAGCTGCGTTAAAAGTTTGTTTACTGTAAATTACAAAATAACTTGGACACTAAAATAGCTTGAATATAACTTGAAAAAATAGCTTGTTTAACCAAGTTGTTCAAAATTTGAAGTTGATATCATGAAAATTAAGCCCCTTTAAAAGTGTTGAAAGTATTTCCATGATAACGCAATGTCCTATTTCAAAACTGCCGATCGATCAAAATGCATCTTACTACCAGGTGTAAACAGGGCCTGACAATTAACAGGCTAAATATTACTGTTAAATATTTATTTAATATTAAATACAGTGAATTACTAAAAATAATGCAAATACAGTATATTTTTAAGTTATTTTTGTGTCTAGTATGCAGGTTTTATTCACAGTTTTCGTCTTTCTCTCTGAAATGAATGTTTTCAGACAGCTGTCATCAGTTATGACTACCTCGCCACTCTCAGAGATGTACAGTATGGGACAGAGGAGTACTGGGCTGTCAAATCAAAGGTAAAACTCTTTGTCTTGGTGGTGATGGGTTATATCCAGGAATATCTGCTGTGTGGACATTTTATTTGATTTCTTTTGGGCTTAATTTGGCAGGGAAGTGTAGTTAGGAAAGTCTGGGTCCACATGAGTATGTCCAAGTCTGAAGTGGACATTTTTTTTTGAAAATCCTCATTTCAAGAAATAAATGTTATGGTACTGTAAATTAATCTTTCTAGAGATGAATGGGCATCTCATGTTGTGCTTCTGCCTTCCTTTGAAAGTGCACTAAATATGTGCTAATTCTTTGAACTGCATAACGTACTACCAAGAGAACAATCTTAATTTACAATACACTGTTTCAGGAGCCTGTGTGTGTGTGTGTGTGTGTGTGTGTGTGTGTGTGTGTGCATGTAAAAAACAAAACATATATATATATATATATATATATAAGCAGTGTGCAATATTCCGCCCACTTGTAGTTGTTTTTGGTCTTGGGCTCTATGCTTTTTAGCGACGTCCTTACACATACACAACGATTTTTACTCTTTTATGCCATTCATGTAATCTTAAATTACATGTAGTATAATAAGCAATCATATTTTATTAAATGTCATCCAAGCCAACACATTACTCAAACCAATATGACAGCATTGAAGTCAATAACACATGCAGTCTCATTATTGATGCATTGATCAAGCTTCCAAAACACTGAAATTAAAAACATTTCTTAAACACCTTAAACAATCTGGCTTGCTGTTTGTAGGATCATAGCTGCAAATGCCAGGCAATAATTCTTGTGCCTTTTTCACCCCTGTGTATAAAGGCCATTTGAACAGCTCCATCAGGTACAGTTAAACAGCTGGTGCAGGGAAAGGTTGCAGTCTCTCACCTGTGTGTGTGAGTCTGAGCGCTGATGGCAGTCACTGGAGGGAAGCGCTGAACCCTGAAGAGCAGGGTCTGAGCCAGATGAACTCTCTGCCAGGCCTGGGTACAGAGGATAGGGTGCCGTTCTCCTTCCCCCTCGGGGCCCTCAGTCAAGCCTGGCTACACATGCTGATTGGAATTAATGCAGGCCTCTGATTTAATATAGAGGAGAGATTTGGCTTCTAATTATTCTCTCACTAGGCGATTCAGCTCACTGGTCAAAGGTTGTTTCGGATCATTCTTGCTTAGATTTGACTCATTTAATGTTTTTCTGCATTGTGGACAGTTGTACAAATTAACAGGTTTAAAAGTCTTTTAAATGGTTTACACCTAAAAATCATTGGTAATTCTGTTGTTCTGCACATTTACCATAGTAACACCACAGTATTTTGGACATGCACCATGGTATCTTTTGGAGTACTATGCAAATGCTATAGTTAGTGAATATGCTAATCATTTAGTACCATAGTATTTATTAAAATTAGATTTTAATAAATAACATTGGACACACCAATGTAACGTGGTGTACATGTTCACTTTTGAGTGTGCATTTTACTAGTTAAAATTGAAAGTCCAATGTTTCCAATTTTTAAAAGTCGTCATCTGATTGGTTGAATTCTGCAGGATGTCCGAGAGACGTGTGTTCCCCTCATGGAAGAAAGCCATCGAGTTTACAGCTGTGACAATGAGCACTTATCAGGATCAACTAAATGCTGGATATGTGAAGTTCATGGTTCTCTTTAAAAGACATCCAAGAGTTTTACACGCAGGTCTGTTATTGTAGGGACATCGGCTTTACATCTTCATGCCCCTAAACGTGATGCTGAACATAAAACAAGCTGTGATTGGTCGCCTATCAGTCAGATGGAGTCCAGACCTTCTGCTGTGGCTACGTGAGACTGTGGAGACGTGAGCATGTAATTGAATTATCAGTGTCTCAATGTTTAGCTGATCAAGGTCCTGGCTAGTGCAATTTCCTGATTCAAATTCTAGGGAACTAGAAAGTGGAATGGAATATACTCACCACATTTGCACATTATCATATTTCAGCTCTAAATTTTGTGATGGAGGATGGTTTTTCGGGGGGCATTGGATGATTTGGAGAAGGACGAGCATGTCTCATTGCTCCATGAGAACAGTGCAAGGGATCATGGGGGAGCTCCCAGGTGCTGCGGCTCTGTAATGGGCCACTGCGTGTGACTCATGTAATGAGGGACGTTCCACGCAGTTAACCATGCTCCTGCTCTCTGCAGACCAGACCACCTGCTCTTTGTGCCTTCCATCTCAGCAATTAAATCACTACTCACTTTTATGTGACGTAATGATTATTACTAGACAGTTTTTGTGCTTTTATAATAATCATGTCAACATGAATGTGCCATAGACTTCCTTTGGAGACAGTACTTTTTTCTTTCTTGGAAATAAATTAATACTTTTATTCAGCAAGGATGCATTAAATTGATAAAAAGTGACAAAATATTTTTATTTGAAATGAGAGTGACGGTTACGTAGTACTTCATTACACGTGAGAACTACATTTTACTCAAATAAGTACTATACAATGTATAGTAATCTCATGAAACTAATATTAGTAAAACTACACGTACTTACTGTAGAGTTATGGTTAGGTTTGGTTTTGGGTTAGCTATTTGTAATTATGCATATTTTTACTGTTATTACTATAGTAAGTACATGTAGTAAATATGTAACTGTCACCTTAAAATAAAGTGTTACCAAATATTTTTATTTCAAATAAATGCTGTTTATTTGAACTTTCTATTAAAGGGATAGTTCCAAGTTCACCCCAAAATTTAAATTCTGTCACATTACTTAGTTGTTCCAAACCTGTATGAATTTATTTCTTCTGTTGAACACAAAAAATGATGTGTATAAGAAGGTCAGGTACCAAACATTACTATGACTTCCATAGTACCCCCTTGTTACCCATATTCTTCAAAATCTTTTTCAATCTTGTTCAACAGAAGAAAAAAATCATACAGGGTTGGAACAGCTGAGTAAATAATGACCATTTAAATTTTTTCACCTCGTATCACGGTTTCCTCAACTATTAAGCAGCATAACCAAATGTTTCTTGACACCAAATCGGCATTAGGATGATTTTTTGAAGGATCATATGACACTGAAGACTGCTGAAAATTCAGCTTTTGCTGTCACAGGAACAAATTACTTTTGAATGTGTATATATTAAAATAGAAAACAGTTATTTTCAAATGTATATTTCACAATATTACTGTTTTTACTGTATTTTTTATCAAATAAATGTAGCCTAGGTGAGCATAAGAGACTTCTTTCAAAAACATTTTAAAATCTTCGAGACCCCAAACTCTTGAACTGTTGTGTATTTCAGTGATATTTTTCTGTAATCAATATTAGTCTTATACTGAGGATGTCACTTGTGTTATATATTGGGAAAAGTGAGTGGATTGTGAAAAGTGGGGTTAAAAAATTGTCCTTTGTGACATCAGTTGAGAAGGAAAGTAATTTCAGAGATTGTGGAGGATGTTACATTTTGATCAAGTTTGATTCCATGTTGTCCTGTTATTAGGGCTGGTCCGAATACCATTTTTTGAGTTTCGAAGATTCGGTAGTAATCAACACCGAATATTCTAAGCTTCGGAGGGAGGGGGCTGAACATATTCAGGAATCTCGGCGCGCCTCACGCGGGCAGGGTTTATATGTTCCGAGAACGGACACTGCACTAGTGATACAAAACACAGGTCTGTCACGTCCCAGTTTTGATATATTATAGTAGTAAAAATAATTTTGTTCAGTTAGAGAACAGATTCACTACAATTGAAAACTGAACGTGCCGCGTGAGCGGAAAGAGAGTCGCAGCACAAACTGCAGCAGGAGTCAGATCTCATTCATCACGAGTGAGGAGCTGAATGACAAGATGATCGCGATTTTATTTAAGTGAGTTTGTCATTGTACTGTTTTGTTGTTTTTTCATTTAGAATAATAGGCTAATGAACCCACAATTTAAGCAACCCGCCCCCGAATTAGCAAACCAAAAGTAAACTTCGCACGGCTGCGTTCGTTCACAGCCGCTCAGTGCACAAGCACTGCAATGTGACGGTGAGGGAACATTTTCTCACCGTCACATCCCTAACGGGTAAAAAGGCTAATACATTTTGATTCTATTATTCTATTTTTCACAATGTCAAACCAACGCAGCTTAACCCAAAACGCAAGCTCAGGCATGCACTTCTTCCATATAAGCTCGTGTCAGAATAGGCTACTCCATTGCAGGGAGCACTAAGAAGCAAATATATTTGTTAAAGTCCTCAAGAAATCAAAACTGACACTATTTACTTTGTTACCACACATTACAGGTCTTAGGGTGAACAATTAATCCGTGCAAGTTAATACACAGAAAAAAATTGTTTGTTGCGGTAATCTTTAATCAAAAGTCTGAAAAGTAACTTCCGGTCTGGAAACGGCATTCTTTCTCAGATGATGTCAGTTTGACGGCTTAGGTTTGAAAATGCTTAACCACTCCCCTCCAACCGTTAGTCTGCTATGAGCGAGAGATGGAGAGGAGGAGCGCTGAGGTAAAACCCTGCCCTCTATTCAGTATTCCGTTTCACTTGGAAATACGTCACAGCACTGAAGAAAACTTCACTGGGACTTTAAGTATAAAGAGGTTGGGTTCCTATTCAACTGTCCATCCTATTAAAAACTGCTAGGCTATAAAATAATTGTAAAAAAAAAGAAAAAAAAAAGAGTATTGTATTTCGCCAGATTTTAAAGTGTAAACATATGTAAGCGTGAATGAGAACCGTTTCGAGGGGGATGCCAGGTGTGTGAAAAAAAAAAAAAAAGAAAGAATATTCGAATCCCAAATTTGAAAATCGAATACCAACCCATCAAACAAATATTTGAATATTCTGGTACAGCCCTACCTGTTATATAGCTCATTAAACAGAGTAGATCTTCGAACTGATCAGTTGAACAGATCATAATTGATCAGAATTGTCTTTAAAGATAATTAAAACATTACATTTATTGTGACAGATGAGTAAAGCGTTGAATAGATAAAATGGCTTTTAAAGAATGTAATGTTTTGTTTGATTTATTTTCATATCATTGAACATAAGCCTATTACTAGCTGACAGTCCACAGCAGATGTTTTTTTCACATCATCAGCTGTTGTCCTCTGCACTAAATTTCCCAGTTCTTGAAATACAATTTGGATTTATATGCAGTGTGAGATATGGATCTGACGATCCTCTGCTTCTTCAGTCATATAATCTTTGCTGCTGGATATTGCGTGATAATTTTGCATGCATTTCCCCATGTTTCTCCCACTGCGTCGGCACATAATTTGCAGTCAAAGGTGGCAAAATGGACTACTTAGAAAGTATTCCTGGGGAGTGAGAAATCACTGGGTCCACAGTTGGTATTTCTTAAATGGATGCTTTTAGCCCTTTAACCAACAGCTGATGTCTCCTGATAATGTATTCTATGAATAGCAAGGAAAAACACTTTTTCCTGCAATGTCAGTGTGGCTCCAATGAAAAGAGCCCAGCAGTGAGAGCCAGATGAGAGAGAGATTACGTCTGTTATCTGCCCCTGGAAAGACCACCTGAGAACATCGGTGACACCCAAACTCAAGACTGCAGTGCCTTGCCTGATTAGTAACACCTTATACATACACACACACACACACACACACACACACACACACACACACACACACACACACACACACACACACACACACACACACACACACACACACACACACACACACACACACACACACACACACACACACACACACACACACGTTTGTTTTTGTGAATTGTGGGGACATTCCATAGGTGTAATGGTTTTTATACCGTACAAACCGTATTTTCTATCCCCCTACACTACCCCCTACCCCTAAACCTACCCATCACAGGAAACTGCACATTTTTACTTTCTCCCAAAAAACCTAATTCTGTATGATTTATAAACCTTTTGAAAAATGGGGACATGGGTAATGTCCTCAAAAGTCACCCTCTCCTTGTAATAGAACTGACAAAAATGCAAAAATGTGTACCTTCAATGTAATGTAAGTTGCTTTTGATAAAAGCGTCTGCCAAATGCATAAATGTAAATGTAATACCTATGTCATACCCATGCCATTATACTACATTTGCGTCCTGATATGTCACAAAAACATGCATGTGTGCATATATATATATATATATATATATATATATATACACACACAGTTTTTTAAGTGCTTTTTCAAAGCCATTTAGTTTACTTAAGACACAGGAAGTATCCTCATAAACCATGTTTACGTTGTAATAGCCATGTCATTATGCACATTTGTGTCTTCATAAATCATATATACAATATATATATAAATCATATATAATCATATATATATCGCCTTTCTTTTTGAAGTAGAGGAACCATTTAAAGAGTGGGTACTTGTAAATGGTTCATTAAAACTTAATTTAAAACAAATTAAAATTGCATTTGTTCATTAGTTTCAGTTGACAAATGTTTTTAATGATGGACATAAATTTAGTCAGTAAATATTATGTATAACTCCATGCTGATAAGGACGCAGAGGGGATGCATTATTTCGTAATTTTGTAGATCTAAGAACAGACAACATTGTATTTCTTAATTTCTAAATTAAACATTTAAATGATGTAACAATAAGTATTATTTATAGTGATTATTTACAGATTTTAATTATGATTAGTAAGTGGAATTAAAAAAAAAAATTTAATCAATTTACTTTTTAATTCTTACTATTTAGACTATTAACGTTGTAGTTTTAAACCACTACCAATGGCAGTTAAAGTACCTCAAAAAAATAAAGGTGAATCTGGAAACTAGAGCCGCCTCCTCCCCCTCCCCCTCCTAGTCTCTCAAAAACTATCATGTAGAAACTGCAGGATATCGCAGCGAGACAAGCTGCTCACTGGCCTGCTTTGATTACGGCACATGGATGCCTGCAGTTTTAGACGACAACACCGGTGGCACGCAGAGCTGTAGCGATGCTGAATAATGCATGCACTCAGAGTTGGAGGGCAGGTGTACCAGGCACTGCTGCTGTCAGGCGGGCATCGGAGCACAAACGGATGTAATCTGTTTTCCCTGGCGCTGAGAGGCACTGCTGTAAAATGCACTTTTTCTACCCACTGCTCAGAAAATAGTCTTGCTGTATGATATCTTACCCTGTGTGGGGTCTTCGTTGAGGAGAGGATCTGTGTCTTATCGTGGTTGACCGATTACCCTCCCAACAATCTGAAGAGGCGATGTGAATCATTGCGTGAAAATCACAGAGATAGTGTCGAAAAGTGTCAGAATCAGCACTGTAAATGAATGTTTCTCATCTGGTGGGTCGTGAAACATTTTGGGATAAAACTATGCTATACACAAGTTATAAAATGCAACTAAACATATAATCTTGCATACCGTATCTAATATTTAGACATTTAACTTTTAATCAATGTTTCTTTTTTCTTTTAAGTTTGTTGAATTTTTATATAAATGATGATATGAACAAGTCTTGTTACAAAAAGAGTAGCTGAAATTGCATTATTTATTTGCTTTTGCTTCTTTCCCCTTATATTTTAACCAAAATTAAAAATGCATTTTGGGTAGATTCACATGAGGTAACTTTTTAATTTAATTATTTCTGCTCTAAAAAATTGCTTTTTTTAAGGCAAGTAGTTACACAAAATTAATTTCTTCATGTAAAACACATATATTTAGTTGACCCAAAGATGGCGCACTCCAATTACTTATGAATGGGAGCAAATAAGCCCCGCCTTCTAAATGAAAGAACCAATCATTGATTAGTAAAGTCATGCGTCACTGCAGCTGCTGTTAGAAGCTCCGGTTGCT
The DNA here is from genome assembly GCA_018749465.1 of Paracanthobrama guichenoti. Classification (NCBI taxonomy): domain Eukaryota; kingdom Metazoa; phylum Chordata; class Actinopteri; order Cypriniformes; family Gobionidae; genus Paracanthobrama; species Paracanthobrama guichenoti. Next base: position 33,733,425 of record CM031959.1, on the reverse strand, counting down.
ATAGAAACAGGCAGTAATCTGAGACATGCGTTTAGGACTGCGCATGCGCATTAGCTTTGTCCAGGCTGAGAAATGCAGTTTTTTTTGTCATGATTCGAGCGTTTAGAAACAACATTTATGAGACAGTGGTTGTTAGATTAGATTTTGAATATGAAATTTAATCATAAGTTTGGTGAACAGTTTTGGAGACTGTGATGTTTCCCCAGTCAAAGAGATAGGAGCTGCACTTACCTGAGAGGCGTTTCAAAGATGGCCGCCGAGTGAAATGACCTGTCTTAAAGGGACTTTGGTTGAACTTAATGTTTTTTTAGTTAAGTTCAAATATATTCAAGTCTGTCATTTTGAGTAGGCTAGTTAGAAAATACCTGTTTGTATTTGACTTTATGTTGAACAATTAAAAGCTCACACAGCACAAGTAGAAAGATACTTGTTAATACACTTAGCAAAGCTAATGCTCATTGGACGTATAGCATCATAGTCTTTGTACATGTAGCCATCCACCTGAAAGCACTCTCTTCAGCACATAACCCCAAATGGGAACAAACGATGACAATGGCCACAAAATCCTCCCGTCAAAGACACAGATGCTTTGTCAACCACACTACAAACACTGTCAGGTAGGCAGGCCGATGGATACAGGTAGGCTACATGAAGCACTACAGTAAGTGGCAGAGCGGAACACACCATCTCTGTGCGCCAGCGGGAATCACAGAAACCTAATCGCAGTTGAAGTCCATTTTGTAAGTGTATAAAACATACATTTATACAAGTAGACGAGACCAAAACAGACAAACAGTCCCTGACAAACAAAAACCTCATCATAACGGACACTCTTTTAAATGTTCAAACATTAAACATGAACAGTTCTTTCCCTTCACTTAACGCTTAATTTCAACATTTACTCTCCTGATCAGCCAGATGCAAAGCATGCTGGGAACTTAAAATCCTCCGCCCAGTTTTAGTTAATGCAACGGAAGTCATTCATGTAATCCTAACAGAAATGGATTAAGCAAGCTTCGATGTGAAATATATTTAAGTGGATTGAACACGAGGAAATTAAGTTGTATATTAAAATGTATAGCAATTGTGTTGCTTTAGCTCATTTTAAGCAGCTAAAATACATATTTTTTTCAATGTGCTATGGACAGAGCTTGTTACTACAGAGCTTGTGCATACAGCTTATTGATATATTTTTGGTATTTTAATTGAAAAGTTACCTAGGCCATGTCCACACTAATACAGTTTCGTTTGAAAACGCATCGTCTTGAGTTTTGGCCTTCCGTCCACACTGAGACGGCGTTTTAAGTCAACGAAAACGTAGCTTTTTGAAAAAGCTCTCCAAAGCAGATACATTTGAAAACACTGCCTTCGTGTCGTAGTGTGGACTGTGAAGAAGGAGATATTTGAAAACGATGAAGCATGTTTAGTCATGTGACGCATATTGTACCAATAGACATGTATGTTTATACCGCTATTGTGTCAGTTATGTGCTATTCACTTTCACACAGTTGCTAAAATACATTACTTTGCACACTTCATATCACAGTCCTGCAAGGACGACAGAAAATTAGTTTGCATGTGCTGTCCTGTGGCAAAACGATTGCGTTTTAGACCAAACATAATGGCTGACTGAGTGCGACCTGGACGCATCAGTGAATGGTGAGATATTTTGCTAAATAAAATGATCCTGCCAGAAGAATTGTGTGATAACTTTATCATGTCTGTATCATCTCAGTGAGCTTTTACGCATGCACAGTAAGTTGAATTTGGCGTTTACTGACGTTTCAGTGCGGATGAGAAACTTTTGGAAAACGTTAGTGTGGACGGAGAGCGTTTTGAAACGAAAACTCCATTTTCAAATCCATTCGGATTAATGTAGCTGTAGCCCTAGTTGTTCACTGACCTTCAGCCTGCTGTAATGATACCTGAGGCTGTTTTCACAGTTGATTGTGAGATTTTTCATTTATTTAAGGATGACTTAACATCATCCTCTATTGCCCGGGGAGTTTGTCTGAGCAATGATATGAAGGCACTATATATGTTTGTAGTTTAATTTTATGTTGTTGTTGGAATGTTGTGGCGTTTTTGCATTTTTGGCTTGTACATTTTGTTTATGTGTGTATAAGTGTGATTGTTTGCAGAGGTCTCAAAGTCCTTGACAGCCGTCACAGGCATTTGCACAGCAGATTAGACTTTAGCGAGGGCTTATTCCACACGACTTCCTCCAGAGAAGCCTAAACGTCCTCCTCATGACCCTCCTTCTGAAGCAGAGGGGTCTGAGACTGATTACAGGGTTAGAACAGCTATAGCTCACAGAGGCAGAAAGACATTGGTGGAGATTTTATCTCATTGTCATCATGCTATCTTTGCTAAAGACTACATTGATAATGTTATTGCAACGGTTGGTTTTCAAACCCAATCTCTAGCTGACCCCGGGGGTCCAGTTACTCACAAAAAGCAGGTGGTCTGCTTTGGGTTGGACTGTCTGACCACAGTAGCACCACACTGATGTAGTGACGCTGTAGCCGAGACTTCCTGATTCTGGTGAGCAGCGAGAAAGCGGATTGACAGTAATCTGATTGTGGAAAAAATGGAATTTGGATTGAGTTTGGCTTGGCTCATTCTTTTAAGGCAAAACACTGTTGATGTGAGAAGGCAGTCTTTTCCCACTTCCCTTCTATTCACTTTCACTCTAGAACCGTTCTCTCCCTCCTTGTCTAAATGATTAATCTGTTCCTCGCACAGGTTGTTGTTCCAAGTAAGTCAGCATCTTGGCTTGTAGCATTGGAGAGAAAATCAAGCCTGGAGTGTTTGTTGGCAGAGACCTTAACAAAATCAGAAACAGCCACTCTAACAGAATGTGGTCGAGGTGCTGTAATAATAATGTTTTTTTCTTCTCCTGAAGGAGAAAATTGTTGACTGCGAGTCCATAAATGTTATTCTTTGCACTTCAGTCTAACTTTTCTTTTTTAAATGCAATGTGTGTATAGACCCGCAACCTCATTGATGTGGCCACCTGTAACGCCACGTTCTAGCCCACAAGTCTGTCCGCCACCAGCCCGCACTGCCATGTTAATTGCGATGATGTAATAGATCACAGGCGTTTAGGAAAGCACCTATCATACGGGGGCTGGTAATGAAATGCTGGCCGTATCACTGGATGATTAATGTGCAGGTGCTCGCTGAAGGTCATCTCAGATTTTCGCCTTCGGATTATCATTAGCTCAGGCGTGCTCTTAGACGTCTAATTCATCATCGTTTTTTTAGGTTGCACCAATACTGTATTTTCATCGCAGCCAGAAAGATGGGCTGCTACGGACATGCAAATGAAGTTAGCATAAAATTGATTTTGTGAACACCGTTGCTCTTGATTTTCTCTATGATTTAGCTTGAAATTGTGGCGTGCAGTTCCATCGGCTTGGTTAGTTGTCATTAAAGGAAGTTTGAGTACAGGAAGACCCCTTTCAGTGCTTGACGCATTAAAGTAATAAATCGGCATTTTCTTCCATTTGTTGAAAACAACCTCATCGGGTGGTAGTAACAAGGGGTTGTGGGCAGGTAATTATAAACTGTTTCAGAAAGTATCTTGCAAAGTGCAACAGGTGGCATTCATCATCTCTAGATCTGAACTAATGGAATTACTTGTGGGAAATAGAGAGAAAATGAAGGACGCAGAAGTGGATTGCACACATGGAGGAATAATGCTGTGCTCATCAGTTCATAGATTTGCTGCAGCCTGGAAAACTGAACATATGGATGAGCCATATATTCATTTCCCTAGCTCTGAGTGAAAACCCCAGGTTGCTGCCGCCTTTTTAGGAACTTTTGCACTTATGAAAGTTAGAAGGACTAGTAAGTTTGGAAACTGATGATTGGAATCAATGTACTAGATCAGTGTTTCTCGTGCATGACACTAGCTGTGTCCCTATCCCAATATTCATTGTGCACCAGTAACAACTGGATTTTCTTGAGAGAAAATGCCGGATTACACATTTAAATGTAAGAATGTAAGTATTGGGTACTAATATCTAATGAAAATCATTAAAAAAAAAACTTGAAAGCAGTTCAACCGTTGACTTATATCTTACTGATATGTGATTTTATACAAACCCGATTCCAAAAAAGTTGGACACTGTACAAACTGTAATTAAAAACAGAATGCAATGATGTGGAAGTTTCAAATTTCAATATTTTATTCAGAATACAACATAGCTGACATATCAAATGTTTAAACTGAGAAAATATATCATTTTAAGGGAAAAATAAGTTGATTTTAAATTTCATGGCATCAACACATCTCAAAAAAGTTGGGACAAGGCCATGTTTCCCACTGTGTGGCATCCCCTCTTCTTTTTATAACAGTCTGCAAACGTCTGGGGACTGAGGAGACAAGTTGCTCAAGTTTAGGAATAGGAATGTTGTCCCATTCTTGTCTAATACAGGCTTCTAGTTGCTCAACTGTCTTAGGTCTTCTTTGTTGGGTGAAAGATCTGGACTGCAGGCTGGCCATTTCAGTACCCGGATCCTTCTTCTACGCAGCCATGATGTTGTAATTGATGCAGTATGTGGTCTGGCATTGTCATGTTGGAAAATGCAAGGTCTTCCCTGAAAGAGATGACGTCTAGATGGGAGCATATGTTGTTCTAGAACTTGGATATACCTTTCAGCATTGATGGTGCCTTTCCAGATGTGTAAGCTGCCCATGCCACACGCACTCATGCAACCCCATACCATCAGAGATGCAGGCTTCTGAACGGAGCGCTGAGAACAACTTGGGTTGTCCTTGTCCTCTTTAGTTCAGATGACATGGCATCCCAGTTTTCCAAAAAGAACTTCAAATTTTGATTCGTCTGACCACAGAACAGTTTTCCATTTTGCCACAGTCCATTTTAAATGAGCCTTGGCCCAGAGAAAACGCCTGCGCTTCTGGATCATGTTTAGATATGGCTTCTTTTTTGACCTATAGAGGTTTAGCCGGCAACGGCGAATGGCACGGTGGATTGTGTTCACAGACAATGTTTTCTGGAAGTATTCCTGAGCCCATGTTGTGATTTCCATTACAGCAGCATTCCTGTATGTGATGCAGTGCCGTCTAAGGGCCCGAAGATCACGGGCATCCAGTATGGTTTTCCGGCCTTGACCCTTACACACAGAGATTGTTCCAGATTCTCTGAATCTTTGGATGATATTATGCACTGTAGATGATGATAACTTCAAACTCTTTGCAATTTTTCTCTGAGAAACTCCTTTCTGATATTGCTCCACTATTTTTGGCCGCAGCATTGGGGGAATTGGTGATCCTCTGCCCATCTTGACTTCTGAGAGACACTGCCACTCTGAGAGGCTCTTTTTATACCCAATCATGTTGCCAATTGACCTAATAAGTTGCAAATCGGTCCTCCAGCTGTTCCTTATATGTACATTTAACTTTTCCGGCCTCTTATTGCTACCTGTCCCAACTTTTTTTGGAATGTGTAGCTCGCATGAAATCCAAAATGAGCCAATATTTGGCATGACATTTCAAAATGTCTCACTTTCAACATTTGATATGTTATCTATATTCCATTGTGAATAAAATATAAGTTTATGAGATTTGTAAATTATTGCATTCCTTTTTTATTCACAGTTTATACAGTGTCCCAACTTTTTTGGAATTGGGTTTGTAGATTATAGATTTTTGTAGATTGCAGGTTGTGTAAACCCTGTTTTGTTTTCAGACAGTTGAATATAACTTTCATAAAAGTCCAATAAACAAAGCGAAAGTAACGCGGGCAGCCCCTCACGGACGGCTGCCACACACACACATAATAAAACATAAACCAAGCACAACATAAATTCCAGGCCTGGTCCTCTCTCGTCCTTCACTGGTGTCGCTCTTCCTTATATGCCTCCGAGCTCCCTCATGAGAGGACTCGAGAGCGGTGTGCCTCGCAGGTGACGCTCATTCACACGCACCGTTCCACCCACGTCTCTCGCTCGTCAACCTCACCACAGAATGTTTTAGAGCAAACATGTTGAAGATTGGCCGATGGGCTGTTGATTCATTAAATAAGCTATTTCATCACAATAGCGGTTTATTCAGCATAGTGAAGCCTCCTCAATTGACATCCATTCCAAAAAATTACCTCCTGTCTCCCCCTATGCACCTCAGCATTAGCAGGTGTTACGCTTTTTTTCGGCTAATGTTGCAGGCTTGCCGTCAAATGGCATTGTATCTACTGTTATAGATTATATGAATGTCAGGCTACATGTTAGTGTCATTCTTTTCTATATAATAAGTTATTTTCATAACTTGTCAGGGCCGGTTCACACAGAACTTGTTTTTGCAGTTAAAATTATGAGTGTACAACATTGTCATGAAATTACCAAAAAGTACCAAATAAATTACATAGCTAGTACATTGTGTGTTAGCTGACAAGGATTTGGATATATATAGGCATGATGTTCATTCTATTTAGGATCAGTGTCTATATGGTTTATTAACAGTTCATGTTACTATTGTTTTTACCATGGCAATAGTAACAAATAATATAGATGTAGATAATAATAGATGGATAATATATAGACTTCAGATACTATAGTAATATAGGTAATTTTATATTTTACCATTGTTTATTATCACATTATTTGCAATGCTTTGTGAGACTGTAGTGTATTCTCTTATAAAACACATTAAATACCGTCTTGTTTTCTGTATATGATTTTTCAAATCAAAGTTTGGTATGTTGTGATTCAACTTAGTGAGTTTTTTAAATTATCCATTACCCATTCATTATCGATTTTTTCTTTGAATTCCTATGGAGCAAATTAATGGAAAAAAAATAAATAAAAATACTTTAACAGTGTTTCTGTGGGTCTTAAAAGGGTCTTTAAAATGTCTTAATTCACCCTTGACAAATTCAATTCTTAATGTCATGGCATTACATGTTGCATTGATTGCAAAAATGAATATTTGTCCTGTTTTCCAATACAAGTAAATATCTTTAAATCCAGATACATTTACTTAAGATGCAAATGTAAAATGAAGTCTTGGAAACTGAACAAAATTAAGTGAGGTAATGCTTACAACAAGAACAAGAATCTGTCAGTGAGTTATGAAAACTTCCTTTTGAATTAAGTTAATTTTTCTGAGCCCGCTGGCAGATATTTGTTCTTGTTTTAATGATAAATTCACTTCATTTTGATAAATTTCACATAAAAGAAAACTTCATTTTTATGTAATTTTGCTTCTCCAGTAAATGTATCTTGATTTAAGAATCTTTAGACATTTGCACTGGAAAACAAGACAAAAATTACTGAGGAAGAACAAAAGAACACACTTTTTTCCCCCCAGTGTGATCAGACGGTACAGTAAAAATTAAGCGGAAAATGGAACAAATTGCATTAACTAAACTTGTCCGTCTCTTGGCTGTGCAGAGTCTAATATCAAAGAAGAGGATTGGTTGATATATGTGCAGAACAGCTTTGGTGTGGTGGAATGCTGGCTAGTTTAGAAGATCAAACATTTTCAAGTTGTGTAACAATGCTAGGCTAGAATCAAAGCCATGCCATTTTAAATTAACCTGTGTGTTACAAGTTCCCGTTTGCTTTAAAACACAATATATTCTGCGAACAGAGTGTTTTCCTGATGCTTAAAACCTATAAGCTAATAAAAAGCACTTAGCGCTGCACATATACAGTATGCATGTGTGTTAACACACCTCATGTTTCCAAGAGATAATTGTTCTGCTAACTCTGCTGACTGAGATAGAACAGGACACGGCAGACAGGAAAACATAAAGGCTAATGCGACGCTTATCGTGGTGCGATTATGCAATCCTAAACACTTTCCCAGTCTGAGGGACTGCTGCTGAGGGAATTGAGTCTCCTTAGCTATTAGCATATCATTAAAGGGAATGTGAGCAGCTGATTTGGAAATTAAATGTAGCTTACTTAGCCCTAATGAATAATGCATATCAGATCATCATGGACATGCTGACAAGTGCAGGCGTTATAGGAGGAGACATGGGAGGGGTTGCAATGTCAGAGAGGACGGACTAAAGGAGCTGAATGAAAGGCTTGGTTAACTGTTCAATTCCGCTTTTACGACCACATCTTTAGACTGCTGAAACCGAAGAGAAGCCAATCATTTAAACAGCTTTATGACTTGGAAAGTTGATTTTTAAGAGCATTGCAGTTGGAGGATGGTGTAGCAGAGTGGTTTAAGATCCTGAATAGTAACCAAATGGTTGCTGGTTTGAACCCTACTTGTAAGTATAGGGCCCTATGAAATTAGTTTTTCTTTTTCTTTGCCATCCATTCCATTTTCCATCAGTTGCATTTTCATTTTTGAATTCTGTTGTACTTTTACACTTTAATCATTTATTTACATTTTTACAATAATAGTGCCCTAGATTTCTTTTTGTTAAACAAAGTGCTGCACAAATGAGGTTTACTGTTTCAATTAAAACAGACAACAATTTTGTGATTTATATAATGCTTATATCATTTTAACCCTTGTGTGTCAATTAAAAAAAGTCACTCTGAGGTCCTTAGAGGATAAAAATATCTGTCATAAAAATTTGAAGCTTGGGAGCACAGACTTAACTTTGATCTATTTTAAAGAACACCCTTGGCAGATTATTGTTGAAGTAAAAAAATTTTTTTTAGGGGTTTATGTTAACCGCTAAAAAAAGTCAAAACCATAAATCTAAAGTTATTTTCCAAATTTGAGGTTCATGCCTCAAAAAATTAGCTTTCAGTAAGATTTTGTTTGGGTGCAGTACAAAACACAATTTTTATTACACACATACAAACCACACTCTGACATCCATACCAACACACAATTATAGATGCAATATAATTGGCTCTGTAAAATGCAGAAGCATTTGCTTTATAGGCCAAACCTGAGGAAATGTCACTTGGTAAAAATAGTTGAAGCCTTGCCAACAAAATGACAAAGACTGCATAATTTTATTGTTAAATGGCCCTGGAATTAAAAATTGCAGTTTTAATGGGTTTCAATGTGGGCATTTTAAGGTCCTGAGTGTAACTATTGTGTAACCACGTGTCAAATAGATTTACTAAAGGAAATGAGGTGAAATAGTAAAATTCCACACACTTGTGCCAAAATGTATGCAGTTGGCATTAACACAAAATGATTAAAAAAACTAACAAACAGAAAAAGACAAAATGTCATACAAACCACACTCTGACATCCATACAAAATTATAGATGACATAATTGGCTGAAGCATTTGCTTTATAGTTAAATGGTCACTGGTAAAAATAGTTGAAGCCTTGCCAACAAAATGACAAAGACTGCATAATTTTATTGTTAAATGGCCCTGGAATTAAAAATTGCAGTTTTAATGGGTTTCAATGTGGGCATTTTAAGGTCCTGAGTGTAACTATTGTGTGTACCACGTGTCAAATAGATTTACTAAAGGAAATGAGGGTGAAATAGTAAAATTCCACTAAAATACACACTTGTGCCAAAATGTATGCAGTTGGCATTAACACAGGCGAAATGATTAAAAAAACTAACAAACAGAAAAAGACAAAAATGTCCATACGGATACACAAGGTTTATTGTTGCATTCTGTTGTATAATAGTAATGCATTTTCTCCCTCAATTTACTCAGAAACATTTAATTTTATGGGTTGTAGTGAAGACCTTTGAGCTTCTGTGTGTATCTGGCAATAGTTTTATCAAATGAAATGGTGAAAGTAAACTCTTAAAGCAGCTCTGGAGATGAAGTTCACATGGAGTGTCGTAGTGAGATGGCAGACGCTGAAAACACCACGAGCGTCATGCTTGCTTGAGGATTTGTAGTAGACAAAACTGCGGCTCTCATTCACACAGAGACTTCAGATTTACATGCAGACTTCAGATTTCAATAGCATTCTTTTTGCGGTTTAATATTCACTGGAAGTCCATGTGAATCCATATCATGATTTCATTAAGTGTACAGCCCTACTTTTGATTTATTCATTAAAGTTTTGCCAAGTTCCATGCTGTTCCATGTTAAACAGTGACTGTCTGTGATTCCGGAAATCATAGACCCCTACTTAAGCCTTCATCATTGTTTTCTTGAGTAAGGCACTTAATCCTATAGGTTGCAGGAGGAGTGTTACTTTGGATAAAGGTCTTTGCTAAATGGCTTCATTACTTGGAGTTTTTCCTAGATATCTTGCACTTCTTTTTCTCCCAATGTCACTCAACTCTAAGTGGACCAAATCACACAGCAAACTGAAATGGCTTCATCAAAGATGACAAAGTGGGGAAAAATACAAAACAGCAGCCAGAAAGCCAGATGTAGGCTGGGAAGTAGAATCAGTTGTAATGGGGCACCAAATGTGCTGTCAATAAAAGGGAGTGCACACCAGATGGACACTCGTGCGGAAATAGCTGCACTTTAAGTAAGACTGAGTCAAAGTGCTATGAGTTTTATTTATTTTTAAATTCTTGCTCTGAATTTTGCGTCAGCCCCACATATTATGTGCGTTTTTATTTCCCCCAGGCTACCTCATGACTAAGTAATTAGCAGAACAATATAACACTTGCAAATTAATGCCTTCTATTTGAATTCTTCCTATCAAAACATCCCAGTTCCAGTGAAATCAGAACAAATGTATTTCACCTTACCCTGTTGTGTAGCTTTTTCAGTTATACATAGGTCTTGTTTCATCCCAGCAGCCAATTAGCCTCCACTTTGCCTGTTAGTTGTAAACAACTTTATCTAAATCTGTTCTGAGAAGTCTCTAAAGGTTGTGTGAGTTGTGTTTTTGCCACTTGCAAGACAAAAGTTTTGTACTCTGTAATCTCTTTTTATTGGATGTTGAGCATGATGTATTGCTCTAATGAATGAATTTGGGCATTCCTCTGGCTTCTGTTTGCCTGGAGGTTTTCCTTCTTATAGGGGTCTATCACTTTTCTATTACAGTGGCGTAACTAACTAAAAGTGTTACTTTATATTAGGTGGCCTTAACTACTATGTACTAACATATGAATTAATCATTTGATACAATGCACTTATTGTGTACATACATGTTTTTACATTGTACTTGCATTTAAAAAATTACCTGCATGTAATTACATCTGTAATTAATTTATGTAATTACATTTATAATTACACTGTTGACACTTCCCTTACACCTAACCCTACCCTTAAACTTACCCATACCACCACACCTGTCTCTAACTTTACCCTTAAACTTACCCATACCACCACACCTGTCCCTAACTTTACCCTTAAACTTACCCATACCACCACACCTGTCCCTAACTTTACCCTTAAACTTACCCATACCACCACACCTGTCCCTAACCCTACCCTTAAACTTACCCATACCACCACACCCGTCCCTAACTTTACCCTTAAACTTACCCATACCACCACACCTGTCCATAACTTTACCCTTAAACTTACCCATACCACCACACCCGTCCCTAACTTTACCCTTAAACTTACCTATACCACCACACCCGTCCCTAACTTTACCCTTAAACTTACCCATACCACCACACCTGTCCCTAACTTTACCCTTAAACTTACCCATACCACCACACCTGTCCATAACTTTACCCTTAAACTTACCCATACCACCACACCCGTCCCTAACTTTACCCTTAAACTTACCCATACCACCACACCTGTCCCTAACTTTACCCTTAAACTTCCCCATGCCCCCACACCCGTCCCTAACTTTACCCTTAAACTTACCCATACCACCACACCTGTCCCTAACTTTACCCTTAAACTTACCCATACCACCACACCCGTCCCTAACTTTACCCTTAAACTTACCCATACCACCACACCTGTCCCTAACTTTACCCTTAAACTTGCCCATACCACCACACCCGTCCCTAACTTTACCCTTAAACTTACCCATACCACCACACCTGTCCCTAACTTTACCCTTAAACTTACCCATACCCCCACACCCATCCCTAACTTTAAGATTCAAGAGAGATCAAGATTCAAGTTTATTTGTCATTACACATGTACAAGTACAGTATAACGAAATGAAGTTTGGAGCAAGCCTCCGGGCCGCAGCCATTTCAGGCGCCGCCACACGCTCTCCAGAAATACAAGAATGCAGTTTAGCAAGCATTACATACCAAACACAACAAAACATAACATAACACAGTACACGTGGTCACGTGATGGGATTTTTTGTATGGAGTGGGAGAGGAGATAGATAAGGACAGGCAGACGGATGGAGGGGGGCTGGGATCGGGATCGGGTGTGTATGGTGCGAGTGAGTCTGAGATTGTGTTGTGTGAGAATGTTAGCCATAACTTCAGATGTTTTCGAGTTCAGTTCTATGGTTTGTCCTTGAAGGGAGATAAGGCAGTGCACAGGGAAAGATAGCAGACCAAGCTGTCAGGCTGACCTCCCAACCGAGAGATAGGGACAAGTGAGGTTCGGGTGGGGTAGTTGATTAGGTCAGGCAAATACAATATTTTAATCCATTTGATGATCTTCGGTAATTTGTCCGGATCATAATCAATCAATCAGTTCTGGTCCTCAGCACTCGTGTCCGGTCCGTGCAGTTTCCCTAGACATTACGTCCAGCCTCATGGCCAGACCGGTTACAGTCCGTAAAAGTTCACCGATCTGACCCCCGATGGAGCCCACTCTTCCCTGCGTATCCGCAGTCCGGACTGCGTTGTTACGGTTCAGTTCCTCAATCTGTATCACTCTCTGATCTAATTCCTTCAAACGGTCACACACAACCCCGAAGCATTCCTTAATTTCCACAGACAGCGGCTGGGTGAATTTGCTTGCAGCTGTCTTACCAATCTTCCGATAGGTCAGGGCAATCCCAAAGCCAAAGAATAGGAACCCCGCCATCAATAATCCAATCATGTATAAATCATGTATCATATATAAATCTTTACCCTTAAACTTACCTATACCACCACACCTGTCCCTAACATTACCCTTAAACTTACCCATACCACCACACCTGTCCCTAACTTTACCCTTAAACTTACCCATGCCCCCACACCCGTCCTAACTTTACCTTTTAACTTACCCATACCACCACACCTGTCCCTAACTTTACCCTTAAACTTACCCATCCCACCACACCTGTCCCTACCTTAACCCTTAAACTTACCCATACCACCACACCTGTCCCTAACCCTACCCTTAAACTTACCCATACCACCACACCTGTCCCTAACTTTACCCTTAAACTTACCCATACCACCACACCCGTCCCTAACTTTACCCTTAAACTTACCTATACCACCACACCTGTCCATAACTTTACCCTTAAGCTTACCCATACCACCACACCCGTCCCTAACTTTACCCTTAAACTTACCCATCCCACCACACCTGTCCCTAACTTTACCCTTAAACTTACCCATCCCACCACACCTGTCCCTAACTTTACCCTTAAACTTACCCATCCCACCACACGTCCCTAACTTTACCCTTAAACTTACCCATACCACCACACCTGTCCCTAACTTTACCCTTAAACTTACCCATACCACCACACCCGTCCCTAACTTTACCCTTAAACTTACCCATCCCACCACACCCGTCCCTAACTTTACTCGTATCCCACCTCAATATCAGCAAAAGTGTTTTGCAATACAATATGAACACAATAAGTACATTGCACTTGTATTTTGATTTAAGTACATAGTAGTTAAGGACCCCTAATATAAAGTGTGGACCCTAAAAGTAGCAGTGAAACTTATCTGTATTTCTCAGCATTTCTTAGTAATGTTGACAATATAGTCCAAATGTTTTCAAAAAAGTTTGGCTTTACCACTCCAGTAATGGCATACATTTAGCATTGTAACATTACAAAATGCATCTTCACTATATTTTGCATAATTGTATTGCATCCACATTCCACAACTCTAAACTTTATTTCTAGCACATTCAAAAACCACAATGGGTACCAAAATGCTGTACATAGAGGTAATCACACACGGAGCCAAAAATACAATTAAATCATAACAAAGACAGACAAAAGAAATGACAGTACAATTTATAAAAGCTAAAGAAAATAAATGGTTTTTAAGGCCCCCTGGAATATACCTATTGTGGGAGATGTTTTGAATGGAAGCTTTTTCCAAAGTCTAGGAGCTGCTACCAAAAACTCGATCACCTTTACATTTCAGATGAGACACAGCTGATCATTTGAGAGAAGTGACCTTGAAGGTTGAAGCAAACTATAGATTGTAAAAAAAGATGGGCAGTGCATCTCTGCTTCCTTCCACTGTAGAAGAATTAAGCCAAAATATCCCAGAAATGGTTGTTGCCCATTTGGAGTCTGCACAGTAGTGATCCTGAGCTATCAATGTCTGCGTATAAGAACTACCTAAAATGACAAAAAAAAAAATGATTTGAAGTGTAATTGGATTTTTTAGGTTTGGCTCACATCCCATTCGATTACATGGAGAGGGCGGGGTTTATGACTTATACTGCAGCCAGCCACCAGGGGGCGATCGAAATGCTTTGGTTTCGCTTTTCAGGATATGTGCGGCACCATTGATTTGTAGGGTTGGAAAGTTTGTTCCCATGGTTCATGTAATTAAGCAATTCACTTGTCAAACAAATGGTTCGCCAGTTCATTTTAGCTCATCCTCATTTTTTAAAAGTGAAATATTTTCAGTTAAATGATGCTGTTCAACACATGCTTT
>CM031959.1:33641270-33713770 GCA_018749465.1 Paracanthobrama guichenoti | reverse complement strand
GTGTGGTGGTATGGCTAAGTTTAAGGGTAAAGTTAGGGACAGGTGTGGTGGTATGGGTAAGTTTAAGGGTAAAGTTAGGGACGGGTGTGGTGGTATGGGTAAGTTTAAGGGTAAAGTTAGGGACGGGTGTGGTGGTATGGGTAGGTTTAAGGGTAAAGTTAGGGACGGGTGTGGGGGCATGGGTAAGTTTAAGGGTAAAGTTATGGACAGGTGTGGTGGTATGGCTAAGTTTAAGGGTAGGGTTAGGGACAGGTGTGGTGGTATGGGTAAGTTTAAGGGTAAAGTTAGGGACGGGTGTGGGGGCATGGGTAAGTTTAAGGGTAAAGTTATGGACAGGTGTGGTGGTATGGCTAAGTTTAAGGGTAAAGTTAGGGACAGGTGTGGTGGTATGGCTAAGTTTAAGGGTAAAGTTAGGGACGGCTGTGGTGGTATGGGTAAGTTTAAGGGTAAAGTTAGGGACGGGTGTGGTGGTATGGGTAGGTTTAAGGGTAAAGTTAGGGACAGGTGTGGGGGCATGGGTAAGTTTAAGGGTAAAGTTATGGACAGGTGTGGTGGTATGGCTAAGTTTAAGGGTAAAGTTAGGGACAGGTGTGGTGGTATGGCTAAGTTTAAGGGTAAAGTTAGGGACGGGTGTGGTGGTATGGGTAGGTTTAAGGGTAAAGTTAGGGACGGGTGTGGGGGCATGGGTAAGTTTAAGGGTAAAGTTATGGACAGGTGTGGTGGTATGGCTAAGTTTAAGGGTAAAGTTAGGGACAGCTGTGGTGGTATGGCTAAGTTTAAGGGTAAAGTTAGGGACGGCTGTGGTGGTATGGGTAAGTTTAAGGGTAAAGTTAGGGACGGCTGTGGTGGTATGGGTAAGTTTAAGGGTAAAGTTAGGGACGTGTGGTGGTATGGGTAAGTTTAAGGGTAAAGTTAGGGACAGGTGTGGTGGTATGGGTAAGTTTAAGGGTAAAGTTAGGGACAGGTGTGGTGGTATGGCTAAGTTTAAGGGTAAAGTTAGGGACAGGTGTGGTGGTATGGCTAAGTTTAAGGGTAGGGTTAGGTGTAAGGGAAGTGTCAACAGTGTAATTATAAATGTAATTACAGAAATTAATTACAGATGTAATTACATGCAGGTTTTTTTTAAAATGCAAGTACAATGTAAAAACATGTATGTACACAATAAGTGCATTGTATCAAATGATTAATTCATATGTTAGTACATAGTAGTTAAGGCCACCTAATATAAAGTGAGTCCCAGATTGTATATTGGTCCAACCTCATTTTTGTTACAGAAATATACATTTTTCATTATGGGTGGGATTATGGTGATGTTTAGTAGTCAATAGTCTGGATAACCATACAACTATATTCCTGATTCTTTGTTTATTACTGTAGCATGGGAACACTTTAAAGTGCTCAACGCTGTACAGGTGAAAATAAAATGTTATAGATTTTTAACCTTTAAAAATGTGTATAATTTTATCTCATTCTGAACAGTGTTATTTTAGTATTATTTATATACTATTATGTTTTTATTTTTATATTTTCAGTTTACATTTTAATTTTAGTGCAATTTTGTTTAGTAATTTTAATTTCATTTTTAGTTTTAGTTAAATTTTTGTTTTTATTTATTTCTATTTGGTAATTTTACTGCTTCTGCTTAAACTGCTTAAACTGTCAATTTCTTTTTTCTTATAGCTTAAGTTTTTCATCTAATATAAATAATTATATTTTATTTCAGCTTTATTTCAATAACTAAAACTATTAATTAAAAACATGTTTGTTAATCGATAATAACCCTGATTATCCCCTAATAACCCTGTGTCACCTTCTCACAAATTTCTTACAGTGATGTTTACATTTTTTTTTTCTAAAATACTTTTGTGTGTAATGTAACACACACACACACATTGCTGCCTACACACACACACACGTTTGTTTTTGTGAATTGTGGGGACATTCCATAGGCGTAATGGTTTTTATACCGTACAAACCGTATTTTCTATCCCCCTACACTACCCCTAAACCTACCCATCACAGGAAACTGCACATTTTTACTTTCTCCCAAAAAACCTCATTCTGTATGATTTATAAACCTTTTGAAAAATGGGGACATGGGTAATGTCCTCATAAGGCACCCTCTCCTTGTAATACCTATGTCATACCCATGTCATTATACACATTGGTGTCCTGATGTGTCACAAAACACACACACACACACACACACACACACACACACACACACACACACACACACACACACACACACACACACACACACACACACACACACACACACACACACACACACACACACACACATAATAAAATTCAGACACCAGATATCTTTTTTCTTTTTTTTTTTTTTTTTTTTACTACTGGGTACAGGACACTATAGTTAATTTATACAAGTGAGGACAGGATACCTGACTATGTTTTTTTCTTTAATTGCTAATGCGACCTTTTACACCACAGACTGAACAAAATTAAGCATTGCTTGATCATTGCTTACTTAAATTTAACAGCTGACAGCTGATTGGTTGATTGTAATCCATTACATAGCTTTCTATCAAAGTTATCTGACATTATCAAGATGGATTTGTTCTGACACAGTAAGATATATATATATATATATATATATATATATATATATATATATATATATATATATATATATATATATATATATATATATATATATATATATATATAACATATATATATATATATATATATATATATATATAATTAGACAACATCATCCCTCAAAGCCTTATTTTCCTTTTTTTGTTGTAAAAATGCCATCTACTCTGATGTATTTTTATTGTCTGATGGTCTTTTTTGCTCCAAATACCCTGGAAGCTGCCATCCATGACTATCATCTTGTCATTTCAGTGAACAATGTCCAGAAATGTGACCAACACTTTTATACATCATACTTCATTCAGATTCCTATAAATGATTCGGTGGCATTTCCCTAATATCATTAACTCTGTGAACTATTAGCATGGTGTGTGACAAACAGAAGATTGAGGGTTGGTGTGTATTTGTGTTTGTGTGTGTAAGGCGTGGAGAAGTGTGGTGTTAAATTTCAAGGTCTGGTGGGTATTCATAGAGATGACAGACTTCTGGTGAACCCCACAGATGCTCAGTGCCCTGATATCTGCTGCTTCTTGCTTTTTGCTTCAGCGGCCCCCTCAAGATACCCAGCTCTAACCTTACAGCTCAACCACAGCCATACTCTCTCAGTCTTATCACCTGCTACTGTCCTGGATTTTGGAGATCCTCAAGCCAGTTCTTTGCTCTAGAGCGTGAGCTGAAGATCGTGTCCTGTAGGGCTGTGAAGTGTTGGCAGAAGCATTGAACATATGGGTGAATCTCACAAAAGCGTGTCCATGTCAGATTTCACCCCAAAATCAAAAGAGTGAGAGAAAAAACTACAATACCTTTCGAAAGCTTGGGGTCTGTAAGATTTTTAACATTTTAGCCTTTTTGCTTCATTTATCAGTAAAAACAGTAATATTGTGAATTTTAAATAATTATTTTCCATTTGAAATATATTTTCAATCATTTCATTTTCAAGTGTAATATGTGATGGCAAAAAAATAAATAAAATAAAAAATTCAGCATCATTGCACCAGTCTTCAGTGTCACAAAATAAAAGTTTGTTTACATTATATATACATAATAATTATACACAGACATATATTAATACACACATGCATGTATGTATTTAAGAAATATGTGTTATATAGAAAAAATGTGTGTGTGTATGTGTGTGTGTATATGTCTATATATATATACACATACATATACATATATACATATACATATACATATATACATATACATGCAAATATTTCTTAAATATGTACAGTGCATCCGGAAAGTATTCACAGCGCTTCACTTTTTCCACATTTTGTTATGTTACAGGCTTTTTTCAAAATTGATAAAATTTATTATTTTCCTCAAATTCTACAAACAATACCCCATAATGACAACGTGAAAGAAGTTTGTTTGAAATCTTTGCAAGTTTATTAAAAATAAAAAAACAAACAAAAAAATCTGATTTGGGGAAGGGTACAGAAAACTTTCTGCAGCATTGAAGGTCCCAATTAGCACAGTGACCTCCATCATCCGTAAATGGAAGTTTGGAACCACCAAGACTCTTCCTAGAGCTGGCCGCCCGGCCAAACTGAGTGAACGGGGGAGAAGGGCCTTAGTCGGGGAGGTGACCAAGAACCCGATGGGGGCAAGCGTCATGTCTGAAGGAAACCAGGCACCGCTCATCACCTGGCCAATACCATCCCTACAGTGAAGCATAGTGGTGGCAGCATCATGCTGTGGGGATGTTTTTCAGCAGCAGGAACTGGGAGACTAATCAGGATCGATTGGCAATGTACAGAGACATCCTTGATGAAAACCTGCTCCAGAGCGCTCTGGACCTCAGACTGGGGTAAAGGTTCATCTTCCAACAGGACAACGACTAAGCACACAGCCAAGATAACAAAGAAACGGCTACGGGAAAACTCTTTAAATGTCCTTGAGTGGCCCAGCCAGAGCCCAGACTTGAACCCGATTGAACATCTCTGGAGAGATCTGAAAATGGCTGTGCACCGAGAGTTCCCCATCCAACCTGATGGAGCTTGAGAGGTCCTGCAAAGAAGAATGGGAGAAACTGCCCAAAAATAGGTGCGCCAAGCTTGTAGCATCATACTTGAAAAGACTTGAGGCTGTAATTGGTGCCAAAGGTGCTTCAACAAAGTATTGAGCAAAGGCTGTGAATACTTATGTACAAACCCGATTCCAAAAAAGTTGGACACAGTACAAATTGTGAATAAAAACAGAATGCAGAATGGAAGATTCAAATTTCAATATTTTATTCAGAATACAACATAGATGACATATCAAATGTTTAAACTGAGAAAATGTATCATTTTAAGGGAAAAATAAGTTGATTTTAAATTTCATGGCATCAACACATCTCAAAAAAGTTGGGACAAGGCCATGTTTCCCACTGTGTGGCATCCCCTCTTTTTATAACAGTCTGCAAACGTCTGGGGACTGAGGAGACAAGTTGCTCAAGTTTAGGAATAGGAATGTTGTCCCATTCTTGTCTAATACAGGCTTCTAGTTGCTCAACTGTCTTAGGTCTTCTTTGTCGCATCTTCCTCTTTATGATGCGCCAAATGGATGAAAGGATGAAATGGATGAAAGATCTGGACTGCAGGCTGGCCATTTCAGTACCCGGATCCTTCTTCTACGCAGCCATGATGTTGTAATTGATGCAGTATGTGGTCTGGCATTGTCATGTTGGAAAATGCAAGGTCTTCCCTGAAAGAGACGACGTCTAGATGGGAGCATATGTTGTTCTAGAACTTGGATATACCTTTCAGCATTGATGGTGCCTTTCCAGATGTGTAAGCTGCCCATGCCACACGCACTCATGCAACCCCATACCATCAGAGATGCAGGCTTCTGAACTGAGCGCTGAGAACAACTTGGGTTGTCCTTGTCCTCTTTAGTTCAGATGACATGGCGTCCCAGTTTTCCAAAAAGAACTTCAAATTTTGATTCGTCTGACCACAGAACAGTTTTCCACTTTGCCACAGTCCATTTTAAATTAGCCTTGGCCCAGAGAACACGCCTGCGCTTCTGGATCATGTTTAGATATGGCTTCTTTTTTGACCTATAGAGTTTTAGCCGGCAACGGCGAATGGCACGGTGGATTGTGTTCACCGACAATGTTTTCTGGAAGTATTCCTGAGCCCATGTTGTGATGTCCATTACAGCAGCATTCCTGTATGTGATGCAGTGCCGTCTGAGGGCCCGAAGATCACGGGCATCCAGTATGGTTTTCCGGCCTTGACCCTTACACACGGAGATTGTTCCAGATTCTCTGAATCTTTGGATGATATTATGCACTGTAGATGATGATAACTCTGAGAAACTCCTTTCTGATATTGCTCTATTTTTGGCCGCAGCATTGGGGGAATTGGTGATCCTCTGCCCATCTTGACTTCTGAGAGACACTGCCACTCTGAGAGGCTCTTTTTATACCCAATCATGTTGCCAATTGACCTAATAAGTTGCAGATTGGTCCTCCAGCTGTTCCTTATATGTACATTTAAGTCTTCCGGCCTCTTATTGCTACCTGTCCCAACTTTTTTTGGAATGTGTAGCTCTCATGAAATCCAAAATGAGCCAATATTTGGCATGACATTTCAAAATGTCTCACTTTCAACATTTGATATGTTATCTATATTCTATTGTGAATATAAGTTTATGAGATTTGTAAATTATTGCATTCCTTTTTTATTCAAAATTTGTACAGCATACCAACTTTTTTGGAATCGGTTTTGTACATGTGATTTTTATTTTTATTTTTTATTTTTAATAAATTTGCAAATATTTCAAACAAACTTCTTTCACGTTGTCATTATGGGGTATTGTTTGTAGAATTTTGAGGAAATAATTAATTTAATCCATTTTGGAATAAGGCTGTAACATAAAATGTGGAAGAACTGAAGTGCTGTGAATATATTTTCTGGATGCCCTGTACATGCACGTGTGTGTATTTATTATAAATACACACACATGATTAATCATTTGATAGCACTACCATATATATTATTGTTATTATATATATATATATATATGTGTGTGTGTGTGTGTGTGTGTGTGTGTGTGTGTGCAAAACATTCTTTAAGTTTTCTTTAAGTAAAACATTGCTTATTTAGTTTTGATGACCCTGCATGACCCAGTCTGATGTTGACAAAATGTTGATCATTTGGTCTTTTTTTTTTATTTTATTTATTTATTTTTTATTTTTTTACACAATACATTAACAATACAATACAGTCTCGTTAAATGAAATGTGACGTCTACTCTTATTTTTCTTTGAATTGCTTTTAGCACTGAATAAGTATGTAGGCCAGTAACCCTGCCTTTGAACTGGAAGCTGCTCCCTTACAGCATGTCAGGGAGGAGGAAGAGGTGACGGGCATCTCTATGTGTGACTGTGCCTGGGGCCTGTTGTATGGGCTCTTGGCAGGGAGTCCTCACCGCACAGAGGGTGATCTCATTTTCGTAATGGGTTTTGTTGCTGCTTGTCGTTATTAACATTGGCGCTGCTCTCGGGGGGTCTTAGAGAGGCATCCAGTCACAGACCAGCCTGTCCTGCTTTACATTTGGCACCCATTAAAACTTTGTTTTGATTAGAACTAAGTGGACAATCTGTATAAAAATCGCAAATCGCTTTGCAGTTGTATTTATGCCGATGTATTCAAAAAATGCAGTTGGTAAACACATTATGTGCTTGATCACATTTAACTAGCAAAAACCAATGGTGTGAGTTTAAGGCGGGACTATTTGTTTGACCAATGGCAGATGGTTTGAAAACATTGGTTTTGAAATCACTTTTGGTGATGCTAGTATAGCGCAGAAATTACACACTTCACCTTTAACTGCCAGTTTAGAGTGATGCGTAGAGTAACTGCTCATGCACACTAATAATTACAGTAGCATAATAATTTTGTTGCCAAAGGTGAGTGGTCGAGTTTAAACTACTCTGATATCCTGCATTTTTGTTATTTGGCTCAGATGTTATTTTCTGATCACCAGTTAGAATGACCAATGATGTACCACTCTATGAAAAAAAATCTGACAATTCAACCAACGTCAAATCACCACCAACATGTTTTGAGCTTTTAGCTACGAGAGCTTTTCAAAACAGACGTTTTTTGGGTATCCCGGCTCATCTACATTTATGGACATTTGATGAATAAAATTTATGCAGCGCTGTTTCAACTATGGGGTATAACACTTCAGTTTATGTTTGAAAATGAGCCAGATTTTTGTTTTGTTGACACTTTGGCCATTTTAAGCATAATTTAGCAGTGCCTCTTTGCCTAACATAGTTAGTACCAAATTGCTAAGAGGAAAGCAAATTCGTAATAGCGTCAAATAATGGGGAAGTACGACCAAAAACATAAAATAGCAGCCATTTTGTCATGAATTGCTTCTATGAAAGGAACAGAATTGTTTTGAAGCATTGCATACGTTCAAAACCTGGACAATAAGTTTTTATGTATAAAACATCCTTTCTGTAACTGCACCATGGACCTGAAGGAATGTTATTTTGTTCCATTGTGTTCTTGTATATGTCTGGAGTGACAAATTAACTTGAAACGTGAGAGGTAACGATAAGCCTGCATAGCAATTTAGTTTTCTAGGTGGATAATGATATCGAGGTCATTTAGATCTGTATCACAATTTGGATGTTGCACCATCAATAGTTCTTCCTGACAATTTTATTGCAGTCCTAATGGACGTTTAGATTCTTTGTCATGTGATCTGGCCCTTCTGGACAGGTTTGGAGTCACTGCAAAATCGCAAAATTGTGGCTGAGAATGTTTCACTGCACAAATCTGCTCTAGACTACTGAAGCATGGTAGGGCTGTACATGAAAATTATACATGGCTGAAAGCTAAATTGCCTTATGTTCCTGCTCTCTCTGTCTGTTCCTTATCTACTCCTTACATTAGACAATCAGGTTGCTATATGTGCTCCACTGTAAATCACATAATATAGGTGATTTTCTTGGAAGCTCCATGGTTTATGGTGTAGCATATGTCTGTACGCTGCCAGTCACTGTGAACGATAGAAAAGTCTGGTCTGCACATCCATCTACACTCTTGGAATTTATTATCTCAAAGCTTTTAAAAAAGGCATATAATTAGCTGCAATGGAGGGAGAAAGCACTCATTGTAGTTACTGGCTTTTAGCTTCGCTCTACATTAATTTATGGCGGTCTCTTGTGATGTGAAAAAGCAGAAGTCCTTTAAAGGTCCATTACTGTTTCTTGGCGGCAGGCGTTCTGCATTGACCAGTAGAAGCATGGATGGCTAAATGCTTATTTGGGCTGTCTACATTTTTAGGTTCAATTTGTTGCTTTTGAGCAGTATGGAAAGATTTGTGTGACAATGTGCACGCAAATGTTCATCATACTTGAAATGTAAAAATCTGTTTTTATTGTTTAAAGTGTAATACAAACCAAACTGAATAAGATGACCAACAATGCTCTGCTCTTTAAACTTTAACACATTTTTCAAAAGAATGTGTTAATTCATTGTAAATTAAATGTTCTCCAAATGTACTTATAACCCACTGTTCAAAAGTTTATGATCAGTAAGATTTTCTTTAATGATTTTACTCAGCACAGCTGCATTATATTATGGAAGCTTGTTTCCGACAACAGAATAAAAAATAAAAAAGGTAATTGCGACTTTTTATCTCACAATTCTGACTTTTTTTTTTCTCACAATTGCATTTATGTCTTAGCCTGACAAGCCAAGCTCAAGATGTTGTGTCTGGGAACACACCATTGGCAGGGCTCAATCCGAGGGGCGGGATAAACGGTTGTCTTTCACATTCCCTCTGCACGCAATAGGATAGCGCTGCAACCAACCAGAGGACCGAAGAAGGTGAAGCGGAGCTAGTTGATAGATTAAACTGTTGCCGTATCCAGTCGGCAAAACTCTGAACACATCTTCCTTTTTTAAGAATGACTTCAGTGCCGTTCTTTGTTCTTTTCTCAAAGCAAAGCTTAACTCCAAGTCTCCCAGTCACGGCTAAAGCCAATTTGAAAGACCGCTGTTCGCCAGCTTCTTTGTTTTTAAGTAGCTCGCAGAACCGTC
Source organism: Paracanthobrama guichenoti (assembly GCA_018749465.1). Classification (NCBI taxonomy): domain Eukaryota; kingdom Metazoa; phylum Chordata; class Actinopteri; order Cypriniformes; family Gobionidae; genus Paracanthobrama; species Paracanthobrama guichenoti. The sequence continues at coordinate 33,704,090 of CM031959.1, read as the reverse complement.
GCAACTCTGCTGTTATTATGTTAAGCCCGCCCACCGACTCTATACACGATGTGATTGGCCTGACCAGAGTTTGGTTTTTCCAGCTCGCAAGCCAACGGAGAGTTGCTAGACTACCCTGGCTGCAAATTAGATTTGCTGCTGCTAGGGTGCGTCCAGATTTCTAGGCTATTTATATCTCGCAATTCTGACTTTATAACACGCAATTGCTAGATATAAACTCACAATTCCGAGAAAAAAGTCAGTATTTTTTTCCCCCTCAGAATTGGTCTTTATAACTCGCAATTGCAAGTTCATGTCTCACAATTTTGAGAAAAGTCAAATTGCGAGTTATAAAGTCAGAATTTTCTAAAACTTGCAAATTCTGAATTTATAACTTCATGAGTTGCGACTTTATATCTGTGAGATGTAAACACAATTGTGAGATAATAAGCAGTTATCTTTTAAAATGATTTATTCTGTGGCAGAAACAAACTTCCATATTATATGGATCAAAAGTGACAGTAAAACATTTATTCTGTTTATTTTACAAAAGATTTTTTTTTTTAAATAAATGTACTAAAAAACTTTAAGCCTTTAAGATTTACGCATTTCAATTAATAGTAAAGTTCCATCAAATTGACTTAAAATCCTTACATATTTTAATTTAATAATTTATTTTCAAGTATTCAATTAAAATCATTTGAATTATTTTACTATTAATTGGAATTTTACTATTAATTTAAATGCGTAAATCTTTTTTTTTTTTTGAGTGCTTTACTTTTGAACTTTCCATTCATCAAAGTATTATGAAAAAAATGTATCATGGTTTAAGTTTCAACATAATGATAATAATAAGATATTTGTTGAGCAGCACATGGATCATGTGACACTGAAGACTGGAGTAATGATGCTGAAAATTCAGCTCTGCCACCACAGGAATAAAATATAAAACAATATTCTTTATCAAATAAATGTCGTTTGGTGAACATAAGAAACTTCTTACCTACCCCAAACTTTTGAACATTAATGTAACTTAATTATTTCTTTACTTTTCCATAGATAAATATAATTAAATAATTAATAAAACTATATATATTGCATGTAAACTTAACTAATTTCCAATTCAAATTGCATTTACTAAGCATTACTGATATTGAGTTTGAATGTTTCAGCTCCCAGCATTGTGTGCAATTTTGTATGAGAAATAATTTATGTTAGAAAATTACTGCTATTGTATGTTGTGATTTCATTGATAAAACAGTACAACATATACTTTGTTCTTTTAAAAATAAGTTTATGAGTTAGCATCTTGCTTTGGGGTGTAATTGTTTATACTTGCTAGACTAGTGTGCACTTAAAATCCAACATAAATAATTAGTGAGAAGTTTCATTTGAGAACTCTATTGATGCTTATTAACGGATTCTCAACCTTTGAAACACTGGCAAGGTTATGCCGGAAACTTGAAAACAGCCCATGTAGTATTTTAGTTTAATTCATGTTGTGAATTCATGTTATGATTCCATGCAAGGCGGGTGGCTCACATTTTATGTTAAAAATCATATGCGTAAAAGTTCTGTCAGAATTGCTAGACACTAGAATTCTCTATTTATTAGTTATTTAGCAGATGCTTTCTAGTATGTTTATTATATAAATATGTTTATTAAAAGGTCCGCCTGGAGAAGCCCCGAGTTAAGTGGATTGCTCAAGGGCCCAATGGAGAGAGTTCATGAATCGCCTCTTGTGGGATTCAAACCTTACAGTCACTCTGTTTCCTGTCATTTCAGCTTTCAGATATACTTGGGTAAGACTGATTTGTCTAAGACTCATTTACTGTGTTTCAGTGCTTGTGTCTGCATCTCTAGAGTGTCTTGGGTTTTAAATGGGAAGGACATGCTGCTGATTAACACAGACTGGCATTATCAGGAGAAAAGAAAAGAAAAGAAATTGTATTCCAGCTCGGATGTCATATTTAGCAAACCTTAGCACCTCTGGTGAATAGACGGATGATTATACCCTAAGGCTGACAGCTGAAATAGTCCAATGTTTACTCAGATATATAAAAACATTTACTAGAATTAGATACAGTCCATATTGTAGCACATTTTTATTTATTATTGTTCATTTGTTTCTTTTTTTCTTTCTTTCTTTTTTTAAATTCTTTTTTAGACAGTTTAAATATGTCCAAACTAACTTTGTTGTAGTTTTTGCTGGGCTCCAATGTTTTTTGTTTTATATATATATATATATATATATATATATATATATATATATATATATATATATATATATATATATATATATATATATATATATATATAAAATTAATAATAATAATAATAATAATAATTTATTTATTTATGTATTATTTATTTAATTTATTTAATTTTATTTATTTTTATTGTATTTTATTTTTTATATTTGTATATTATTTTATTTTATTATTTATTTTAAATTTATATTTCTTTTTTATTATTCCTGTTTGTTCACGGGTCACTGACTTACAGTATATACTGGTAAAGATACTGGACGTTTTAAACTTCAAATTACAAATGAAATTTCCATTAACACCATGTAATTGTTAGTTGTTTCTGTAATCACATGAACATCATCTCGCTTAAAGATGGGCTTACTTGCAGTTCTGGTATTAAACTATATCTAGCATTGGAGAAAAAGATGGCGTCTCAGCTCTCCTCCAAGCAGTGGACTGGAGATTCGAAGAGATACGAAATGGTGTGCCACCTCTTTAGAAAGGAGAACAGTAAATCAGACGCTGCTTGGGCTCCACCAGTGCATGAAATGGCTGCAGTAATGAATTTGCGGCTAGCACATTAGCATGCTTTAGCCTCTGTCTCGATTCTTCTATTGAGTTTTCTCTTTTGATAATCGTCTCTCTCATATTCTAAAATGCAAATTGCATTCTTATCACAGCAAAGCTAGTAATAAATAGACACGGTTCTAAATGAAGTTTTCAGAGGAGCGTTACAGCTCCAGCACTAAACATTTGTGTTGAAAATGATTGTCTGGTATATTCGTGCCCGGGTATTGTGGTTTTGTTTCATAATCGTATAGCTCATTTAAAGAGATTAATAAGTGAAGTTAGTTTGAGATTCAAACCCTCTGCTGTTTGTTGCATTTTTGACATCCAGTAGCATGAGTTTGTGGTCCTACCCATTTGTTTGACCATTGGTAGATTAGTTTTCTGTAAACCTTTGTCATTACTTATGCATTCATTATTTTTGCAGTTTCAGCTGATGATTCATTTGACACAGAATTTACAACCTTCATCTTTAAGGAATCTAAGAAATTCTATGAAATATTTTGTTGACCATCATATAAAATAGTCCCCCTTACGTGAGTGCAGTTGGTCGATGGACAGATGTGTCAAAAACAGAACTAATGTTTTTAACTTTTTTAGTGATTGCCTTATTCCTCCCTCTTTTATTAAAGAAATTAGTCAGTCCTATATAGGGTACAATGGGGCTAAAGGCACACCTTAAGATAAATGTGCAAAAATATTGCAGAAAAAAATCTATATGTTTGTATGTACCATTGATGGAGCAGCAGATTTTGTGTGAAAATAACTCATAAAAGTGGTTTATTTTGTTAAAATTATAATAGTTGTGTCAGTGTTCTGTGACTTCGGTCTAGTTTATTCTTGGTTTTGTGACAGAGCCCTGACACTCCTGTATTTGTCTTGTCTTTGTGTGAGCGTATGGTCTCGAGTGTGCTTGAGCCATGCACTCTTGTCTGCATGTCTTGTTTCATGTTGGGAGCATGGTGTTCGGATCCCGGCACTCATGTCTAGTTCAGTTTCGGTTTCGTGTCGGGGTTCTGACATTCGCGCCCCCTGTTCTGTCTTTATTGTGCGCGCACGGGTGTCCTCTCACACTCCGTGCGCTCTTGTCTCGTGTATTTTGGAACGCTTGGTTTGTTTTCATTGGCCAGGCGCTCTTGTGTTGTCATGTTTTGTGTGAACACGCAGCTTATGAGTTTATCTCATAGTTGTGTGTTCATGTCTCGTTTGGTGTAAGCACATGGCTTGTGATTTGTTTTCACTGGCCATGTGCTCTTGTCGTCTAACCCCGCCCACCTTGTTTCCTGATTATTGGTTCATTTCCCCCACCTGTCTTCCCTCGTTACCTTCTTTTGTTTGCTCCCTATTTATTCTCCTTGTGTTTGCAGTCCTTTGCTGGATCGTCGTTGTATGTGCTTTGTGTCCCCTTATGAAAAATAACCATGGTTTTATTGTAGTAAAAGTGTAGTAACCATGTTTTTATGGCTAATTGAACTTTTATGGCTAATTTGGTTAAACTATGGTTAGAGTAGCAAAACCATGGTTAATTTGTGGTTACCATGGTTTAACTACAATAACCATGGTTTTTTGGTTTTAGTAATAAAACCATGGTTCATTTTCGTAAGGGTCTCCCTGCTCCTTGTGTCAAGTTCAAGTCAAGTCTTGTTTTTCCCCCTTTGGGTTGTTTCTGTTTGTTTTTGTTATGTTTTTATTAATAAAAGCCCATTATTGATCCTGCGATTGAGTCCTCACTCCTTTCATCCACCAACCCTGACAAGTTATAGGCTATGAGGTGGCTGGCTATAATAAAATAATACATTTTTGTTCAATAAATGTACTGTCTTTAAAAATACAGAAACAAAATTATTTAAAAAAAGCTAAAGATTCTGAAAGCATTGAAGGAGATCCAATAATAATTTAATATAGATTTACCAACGCTATTTCACGACCAATTCGTACATATTTGTACGAGGTGGCTAATTTGTACATTCATATGAATTTGTATATACTGCATATATATACTATACTGCAGCGATGGGTAGGTTTAGGGGTGGGGTTAGGGTTAGGTCATTCATACGAAATCATATGAATTAACCAACTCGTCAAATACGTACGATTTAGCAAAAATGTTCCACTTTGTACGAGTGAGGTCATACAAATTTGTACGAATTAGCCACCTCGTAAGATACGTACGAATTGCCGTGAGATCGGGTTGGATTTACAGTGGTAACAATAAATTATATTTTATTATATCATATGATTAATATAATGGTTTTATTATAATTATGGCGATTCATCTCTACGGTGGACACCCAACTTGATATATATTTACCATCTGAATCTAACATCTCATGTCAACAATTGGAAAAGTCAAATACCATACTTTTACATATTAATTTGTTATTGAAAAACTGTTGCTTTAATTAGCTTGAACAAAACTGAAACTCATTAGATCAAATTACCCCAGAATCAACTTGAGAATCAAATGCGCTGCTGCCCGCGATTTACATCAAGGATCAGCCAAATTTCCACGTGCATCTTGAAAAGCAGATATTCCGGAAAGTTCTGCGGCAAGTTTTTGTGCCATCTAGTGGTTTAGAGGAAAATAAAATCAAAGGCGCCTTTTACCCCGGTGCGCCTTTAGCCTGTTGTAATGCATTGCAAAACTTCAATGAGCTGAACATGGGCAAAAATGATCAGTATTTCACACTGATTGTGGCTGATTTTCAAATCACTTATTGCAGCACAGTATTAATAATGTGCATTTGCTGATCTCTTTTTGCTGCCTTTCCACATAGTTTGCGTCTTCATATTGTGGATGATGGGGTAGTGGGGTGAAAGAAATTGAAGAAGGATGGAGTAACAATGTTGAACAATAAATCTGGTCTGATCACCTTTATATAAGTAAACCAGCAAACACTCCAGCATGAAGTTTCACAGCCTCTATAGGAAGAGAAGCTAATATGACAGAAAGTGTATTGATTTGGCTCACAGAGCATTCAGTAATGAAGTGTGGGATTGCATAATTCAACCCCTATTGCTTCAGATGTAATCTGGGATGTCTGCTTTTATTAATTGAACGTAATGCAGCTGCTGCTAATGGCACATTATTCTTGAGGGCTGTGGTATGAACATTTCTCAGCCGCTATCAGATTCTGATGTCTCCTTTTAAGTTTTTTTTTTTAAATTGTTTTCTGCATGCTTTTGATTATATATGCTGTGCCCCTAAGGAATGGGAACCTTCAGAAAAAGTGATTGTTTAAGGGTATCCAGGTCACATTTTACCCCAAAATAAAAAGTTGCAATATGAATTTGATTTGAAGTATCATGTGCATTATGACAGATATTTTTATTTTATTTTTTGCATGGAAAACCATGTATATATTGTATCTAATAATTTGTATTAATATAATATAATACAATGTGTAATAAATATAATGTACTAATTTTAATCAATAATGATTTATAAATATAATGAATCATAATTAATATAATATGAATGTAAAGGGAAACTGCTATAATGCAAGCATGCACCAGTAATGGTTCAAAAGTAGACTTTAAATGTTCTTTCCTGTCAAACTATTAAATTATCAGGTAACAAAAATGTTACATTTAGTGAAACTACATTCATTAACATGAACTAACATGAAAAATATGTAACTGATAAATGGTAACTATTTACAAAACAATAGGTAATGCATATCTGAAATTAGTTTTGGTTACACTTTATTTTAAGGTGTCATTGTTAACTGCATGATTTGTATATACATTTCTGAAATGCATAACTTGTACACAGTCACCTCTGATAACAGATCACTCTAAATTGTAATGTAGACGCATGCATTTTCTGTAAAGCTGCTTTGAAACGACATGTATTGTGAAAAGCACTATACAAATAAATGTGAATTGAATCGAATCATTACAGTGTAATTATACACACTGTAAACCATAATGCTCAAAATCACCATTATGGTGATGAGCTTAGTTTGAGAACAGATATAAAAGTGCTATGCTATGCTAATGCTGTCAAAACATTGTGTTACCAATTAGCAAGGTAGCATTTATTGAATTAGCTAGCTAAAGCTAGAAAGTGTCCACTACTAAAAATATTTAAGTTGATCATTTTAATTTAAATGTATAAATTAACTTACTCAAATATTTGAGTTTTGGAAACCTATTCAGGTTTACACTGCATTTACGTCACCCATAGGATTCTCAAGAGCAGTTTTGAAGTGTAAAGTAGGGTCGAGCGGGCCGTTGCCATCTTAGCAGCGCGTCATCACGCATCACTCCTGGATAACTGACAATGGGCAAAGCGGCGGGACGTGGGCGGAGCTGAGGTGATGTGATGACTAACAGACAGCAGACAAACGGCTATCCACCTGTCACTCAAAGTGGCCACGCCCTTAATTATGCAGAACTTTAAGGCTTTATATAATGTAAACTAATGAGTTATAAAAAAAAATCACCCCCCTCACAGTTGTCATGAAGGACAAAATTAGCTATATAGACCAAAACCACAATTTGTACCAGGCTGTAAACATTGTTTTCTGCTGTAAAGTTGGGCATTTTAACACGGGGCTCAATGAGATTCTGCTCCTGTATATAAAGCGGCCAGTCGATGAACTGCAGTTTAAGTCACTTCCATACTGGCTTCAAGAGAAACTGGGGGAGGTTGCCACTCGGTACTTACTAGATTAGGGGTTAGGAGTTGGGGTTACACTTTATTTTAAGGTGTCATTGTTACAGTGTAATTATGCATTTAAGTACTGACTACATGCTTACTATAATGGTAGGATTAGGGTTTGGTTGAGGTTTAGTTACCTGTAATTATGCATAATTTACTGTTATTAATATAGTAAGTACATGTAACCTGTAACAAGAACACTGTAAAATTAAAGTGTTACCGGGGTTGGTTTAAGGATGTAATTATACATAATTTATTACTATAGTAACTGCATGTAACGAGAGCACTAAAATAAAGTGTTTCTCTGTTTTTCTCTGAAAGTAGTATATATTTTGGACACAAAAGTTGGACAAACTGGGCTTTTAATGTTTATGTTCATGTCACCAGCCTAATAAACGAAACCCTCTGCCAGCACTCCAGGTGAATTTGTATTTATTTCAGACGTTGCCCTTTGACCTCATCTCAACCTTTTAATCGGGGCTAATCTTTCTTTTGGTGGATTTGGGCAAATAGGCTAGTTAACCTTGACTAAGTTAATCATGACTAAGGAATCACTGTCTGGAATAACAGCAAGCTCGTTTTATTCTGTTGAAGACCCACCAGGCGGAAAGAGACTCCTTTCAGAAGTTACAAAGGGGCTTCACAGCATGGCCGTAAATTTGGTAGTGCATGTCTTTCCGTCTTCCATACCTAAAGTTAAGAGACTATTGAATAATACCTGCCAGTATTTCCAGCACTTGCACTGAGACTGAACTGAGGCAGTCAACTCATGATCTCGTGTTTAACAACATGCCGTACGAAGCAGATGTGTAAATCGTAAGGGGAAAAGTAATCCATGAAGGTTTTGTTTGTTTTAGGTCTGTCACGAATGAGATATGTTTCCATTTGTTCGATGGCATCACCACTAAAGGGCTAAGTGCATCTCTGTTCTACTCGGGCAATTCATTACTGTATGTTAATTTGTTGCTAGCGCCAGGAGCTAGCCAAACAGACCCCACAGCCCTCCATCTGGCCAAGCAATTTCAAACTGAGATGGGCGGTAGTAGGTACTGCTCGCAGAGGTGGGGGGAAGATGAATAAGAGGGGCTTTTTAATGGTCTAGTGTGCATTTATTGACTGCTGGGAATTTTCTGAGATTGGGCAGCCGCTAAATTGCCTGCTCCCTCAGAGTTATTCATGAAGTCACAATGTAAAGCAATAATTGCCTGGCAATAGTAGATGCAATTTCTATAAACGCATGTCGCTCCACTTTGCTTACAAAAGGAGTGACTGGCTAAGCCGCCGTGTAATGATGGAAGTGCACCGAGCATCTTTTCACCTCAAACGAAAGTGATCACAGCAGAACGAGCTGCCATTTTGCGGCTTTCCTTCACGCAAAGGTGTATAGACCTTTTATATACCTTTATTAAACAAGTAAGGGAGGGAGAAATGGGTAGACGGACCATTATTATCACTTTTTATCTACGTTTTATGAAGCCCTTTTTGTGGTCTTCAGGCTTAAAACTGTCTGAAGGTGAGATTCTTTGGTTACTTGATCAATAGGGTTGTAATACATGACTCCAGCATTTTAGAGGTCATTGATTTGTACTTTTACCCCCAAAACATGTTTGCTATATGAGAAAAAAGTCAATGAGCCTCACTTAAAATGAGTGGTTCAGCAAGCTGTAACACCATACCAGTCCGCTCTCTCTAAGGTGGCATTACATGACAGGATCGTGATGTTTTTATTTACTTTCAAGTGGTTATCTAAAGAAGCTATCTGCTAGCGCTCAAATAACTAGCTGTAAAGAGCTTAAGTTATCTTATTTCTTCTCCCATATTGATTTGCATTGAGCCTAATGTGTACAATTTTATTGCATTTTTGGTGACACTAGCATTACTGGATGGAAAAAATGGTGGTTTTAAACCCAGACACTCTCCCTTTCTTTCTGTTTTCAGTTCAGTTAGCGAGCTATCAACTTGGCATACTAGCTTAGCATAGTGCTACCTTTTAAGAAAAGCTCTACAAGAAGATATTGTCATAAGATATTTGAAGCATAAATGTTGTTTACAAGGGTGAATGTTTTACACTAAGCTAGATCCTTTTAGAAAATGCTTTCTCTACGCCTCACAGGTTTTGAGTCAATGAATTGTTCACCACTATCTCTTCTCAATGTCTCTGGCACTAGAGTTATGTATGGATTTGTGAGATGATTTGTATTTAATATTAATCTTTTCTTTTTTTTTATAGAATAAGTGCTTTTGAATAAAAATAATAATTAAAAACAACAGATTCAGGTGAGAATTCTCTAGATTCATCTGCCACTTTTTTATTATATAATATATATATATATATATATATATATATATATATATATATATATATATATATATATATATAATATATGGCCTTATAATTTCAGTTCAGTGACAGAGTGTATACATAAAGAGAATTTTATAGACCCTTAGACCCAGAAACATCGTTCTGTCTATAATTAGAGTGTCTGGAATATTTATGCCAGTGTTTGTTTTACACTAATAGCCTTTAGATTGTTTGTAGTGCGTGTTGTCTTATTTACCATGCATGGGGTTACTTTATTTTATTTATGCATTTATTTATTCATTTATTTGTTTGTGTATTTTCATTTATTTATGCTGGGCAATCAACTTTGTACCATAACATTTTGTTAGATTTTCAGTATTTTAAATTGCATCTTAAACTATTGGGTTTCATAAATGTATTTACTTATTTATTCTTGATACCGAAAAGCAATTTGGCCTGGCACTTTTGCCGTATTGATGCACCGAGGTTAACAGTTTGTCTTAGCATGTCAAGTTTGTGACAGTATTGCTAATTCATGTTTTCTTTGATGTAAGACTGATCATTATTCTTTGGTGTTTTGTGCACAGTGAGAGCAGGAACAGCATAAGAGGAACCTCTGCTGCCTCCCCATTAGTCCCCTGGCAATAACATGCTCTGATGATGGTCCTACAAAGCATTTTTCAAAGGCCATCTAATGGCTTCTGCCTGCTGCTGAAATATGTCATTAATGTCTGTGGCAATTACGAGAGTTGTCAGAGCTCCGGCTTTGTGCCGCTCTGCCCACGGATGAAAGGGTTGCGGGAAGAGAGAGAGAGCGGTATGGAGGGAGGGAGGGGAAGGGCTTTTGGGGAGGAGGAAGAGAACAGTAGAGGAGGTGATGGGGAGGTAGTGGGAATTGCTCTACTTGGGTATTAATTGCGCAGGGCCTCGTTGCCTCCACAGAGCAGCGATGACAGACTGTACATGCCAAAAGTTCTGCAAAAGGGAAAGCTGATGTTTCACTTATAGGGATATTCAGAACAACCAGTTTTCAAAATGTGCTATCCCTGTATAAACTGGCTTGTTTCGGTTAGATGCATTTCTTGGGGCATTTCTTGGCAATTTAGTTTTGTTAAGTTTTTTGTAATGGCTGATGCAGATACCAATATCTAAGCTACTTTTGTTAATATTTGATACTGTTTGCTATCTATCTATCTATCTATCTATCTATCTATCTATCTATCTATCTATCTATCTATCTATCTATCTATCTATCTATCTATCTATCTATCTATCTATCTATCTATCTATCTATCTATCTATCTATCTATCTATCTGTCTGTCTGTCTGTCTGTCTGTCTGTCTGTCTGTCTGTCTGTCTGTCTGTCTGTCTGTGTCTGTCTGTCTGTCTGTCTGTCTGTCTGTCCTTTTGTCAACCTTTTAATCTATTCTGTCTGTCTCATCCTTTTATTCTGTCTGTCTGTCTGTCTGTCTGTCATCCTTTTAATTTTTTCTGTGTCTGTCGTCCTTTTAATCTATTCTGTCTGTCATTGTTTTAATCAATTATTTCTGTCTGTTTATCTGTCTTTCATCCTTTTAATCTATTCTGTCTCTCATCCTTTTAATTTATTCTCTGTCTGTCTGTCTGTCTGTCATCCTTTTAATCTGTTCTGTCTGTCTGTCTTTCATCCTTTTAATCAATTCTGTCTGTCTGTCTGTCTGTCTGTCTCTCTGTCGTCCTTTTAATCTATTCTATCTGTCTGTCTGTCGTCCTTTTAATCTATTCTGTCTGTCTGTCTGTCTGTCTGTCTGTCTGTCTGTCTGTCGTCATTTTAATCTATTCTGTCTGTCTGTCTGTTGTCATTTTAGTCATTTTAATCTATTCTGTCTGTCTGTCTGTCATCCTTTTAATCTATTCTGTCTGTCTGTCTGTCTGTCTGTTGTCCTTTTAATCTATTCTGCTGTCTGTCTATCGTCCTTTTTAATCTATTCTGTCTGTCTGTCTGTCATCCTTTTAATCTATTCTGTCTGTCTGTCTGTTGTCCTTTTAATCTATTCTATCTGTCTGTCTGTCGTCATTTTAATCTATTCTGTCTGTCATCCTTTTAATCTATTCTGCCTGTCTGTCTGTCGTCATTTTAATCTATTCTGTCTGTTGTCCTTTTAATCTATTCTGTCTGTCTGTCATCCTTTTAATCTATTCTATCTGTATGTCTATCATTTTAATCTATTCTGTCTGTCTGTCTGTTGTCCTTTTAATCTATTCTGTCTGTCATCCTTTTAATCAATTCTGTCTGTCTGTCTGTCTGTCGTCCTTTTAATCTATTCTGTCTGTCCGTCATCCTTTTAGTCTATTTTCTGTCTGTTTGTCTTTTGTCCTTTTAATCTATTCTGTCTGTTGTCCTTTTAATCTATTCTGTCTGTCTGTCATCCTTTTAATCTATTCTATCTGTATGTCTATCATTTTAATCTATTCTGTCTGTCTGTCTGTTGTCCTTTTAATCTATTCTGTCTGTCATCCTTTTAATCAATTCTGTCTGTCTGTCTGTCTGTCTGTCTGTCTGTCTGTCCCTTTTTTTAATCTATTCTGTCTGTCCGTCATCCTTTTAGTCTATTTTCTGTCTGTTTGTCTTTTGTCCTTTTAATCTATTCTGTCTGTCTGTCTGTCTGTTGTCCTTTTAATCTATTCTGTCTGTCATCCTTTTAATCAATTCTGTCTGTCTGTCTGTCTGTCTGTCTGTCTGTCTGTCTGTCTGTCGTCCTTTTAATCCTATTCTGTCTGTCTGTCCGTCGTCCTTTTAATCTATTTTCTGTCTGTTTGTCTTTTGTCCTTTTAATCTATTCTGTCTGTCTGTCTTTCATCCTTTTAATCAATTATGTCTGTCTGTCATCCTTTTTATTCTGTGTCTGTTGTCCTTTTAATCTATTCTGTCTGTCTGTCTGTCTGTCATCATTTTAATCTATTCTGTCTGTCATCCTTTTAATCAATTCTGTCTGTCTGTGTCTGTCTGTTGTCCTTTTAATCTACTCTGTCTGTCTGTCGTCCTTTTAATCTATTCTGTCTGTCATCCTTTTAATCTATTCTGTCTGTCTGTTGTCCTTTTAATCTAGTCTGTCTGTCGTAATTTTAATCTATTCTGTCTGTCATCCTTTTAATCTATTCTGTCTGTCTGTCTGTCATCATTTTAATCTATTCTGTCTGTCTGTCTGTCGTCCTTTTAATCTATTCTGTCTGTCTGTCTGTCTGTCAGTCATTTTTCATTTTAATCTATTCTGTCTGTCTGTCGGTTGTCCTTTTAATATATTCTGTCTGTCTGTCTGTCTGTCTGTCTGTTTGTCTGTCTGTTGTCCTTTTAATCTATTCTGTCTGTCATCCTTTTAATCAATTCTGTCTGTCTGTCTGTCTATCGCCCTTTTAATCTATTCTGTCTGTCTGTCGTCCTTTTAATCTATTCTGTCTATCTGTCTATCGTCCTTTTAATCTATTCTGTCTGTCTGCCGTCATTTTAATAAATTCTGTCTGTCTGTCTATCGTCTTTTTAATCTATTTTGTCTGTCTGTCTGTCTGTCTGTCTATCGTCCTTTTAATCTATTCTGTCTGTCTGTCTGTCTCTATTGTCCTTTTTCCTTTTAATCTATTCTGTCTGTCGCCCTTTTAATCTATTCTGTCTGTCTGTTGTCCTTTTAATCTATTCTGTCTGTCTGTCTATCGTCCTTTTAATCTATTCTGTCTGTCTGTCTGTCGTCCTTTTAATCTATTCTGTCTGTCTGTCTGTCTGTCGTCCTTTTAATCTTTTTTAATCTGTCTGTCTTTTGTCCTTTTTAATCTATTCTGTCTGTCTGTCTGTCGTCCTTTTAATCTATTCTGTCTGTCTATCTGTCTGTCTGTCTGTCTGTCTGTTCTGTCTGTCTGTCTGTCTGTCTGTCGTCCTTTTTTAATCTTTTCTGTGTCTTTTGTCCTTTTAATCTATTCTGTCTGTCTGTCTGTTGTCCTTTTAATCTATTCTGTCTGTCTATCGTCCTTTTAATCTATTCTGTCTGTCTGTCTGTCGTCCTTTTAATCTATTCTGTCTGTCTGTCTGTCGTCCTTTTAATCTTTTCTGTCTGTCTTTTGTCCTTTTAATCTATTCTGTCTGTCTGTCGTCCTTTTTAATCTATTCTGTCTGTCTGTCTGTCTGTCTGTTGTCCGTTTAATCTATTCTGTCTGTCGTCCTTTTAATCTATTCTGTCTGTCTGTTGTCCTTTTAATCTATTCTGTCTGTCTGTCTATCGTCCTTTTAATCTATTCTGTCTGTCTGTCTGTCGCCCTTTTAATCTATTCTGTCTGTCTGTCTGTCTGTCGTCCTTTTAATCTTTTCTGTCTGTCTTTTGTCCTTTTAATCTATTCTGTCTGTCTGTCGTCCTTTTAATCTATTCTGTCTGTCTGTCTGTCTGTCGTCCTTTTAATCTTTTCTGTCTGTCTTTTGTCCTTTTAATCTATTCTGTCTGTCTGTCTGTTGTCCTTTTAATCTATTCTGTCTGTCTATCGTCCTTTTAATCTATTCTGTCTGTCTGTCTATCGTCCTTTTAATCTATTATGTCTGTCTGTCTGTCGTCCTTTTAATCTATTCTGTCTGTCTCTGTCTGTCTGTCCTTGTCGTCCTTAATCTTTTCTGTCTGTCTTTTGTCCTTTTAATCTATTCTGTCTGTCTGTCGCCCTTTTAATCTATTCTGTCTGTCTGTCTGTCTGTCGTCCTTTTAATCTTTTCTGTCTGTCTTTTGTCCTTTTAATCTATTCTGTCTGTCTGTCTGTCTGTCTGTCTGTCTGTCTGTCTGTCTGTCTGTTGTCCTTTTAATCTATTCTGTCTGTCTGCCGTCATTTTAATAAATTTTGTCTGTCTGTCTATCGTCCTTTTAATCTATTCTGTCTGTCTGTCTGTTGTCCTTTTAATCAATTCTGTCTGTCTGTCTGTCTGTCGTCTTTTTAATCTATTTTGTCTGTCTGTCTGTCTGTCTGTCTATCGTCCTTTTAATCTATTCTGTCTGTCTGTCTGTCTGTTGTCCTTTTAATCTATTCTGTCTGTCGTCCTTTTAATCTATTCTGTCTGTCTGTTGTCCTTTTAATCTATTCTGTCTGTCTGTCTATCGTCCTTTTAATCTATTCTGTCTGTCTGTCTGTCGTCCTTTTAATCTATTCTGTCTGTCTGTCTGTCTGTCGTCCTTTTAATCTTTTCTGTCTGTCTTTTGTCCTTTTAATCTATTCTGTCTGTCTGTCTGTCATCCTTTTAATCTATTCTGTCTATCTGTCTGTCTGTCTGTCTGTCGTCCTTTTAATCTTTGCTGTCTGTCTTTTGTCCTTTTAATCTATTCTGTCTGTCTGTCTGTTGTCCTTTTAATCTATTCTGTCTGTCTATCGTCCTTTTAATCTATTCTGTCTGTCTGTCTGTCGTCCTTTTAATCTATTCTGTCTGTCTGTCTGTCGTCCTTTTAATCTTTGCTGTCTGTCTTTTGTCCTTTTAATCTATTCTGTCTGTCTGTCGTCCTTTTAATCTATTCTGTCTGTCTGTCTGTCGTCCTTTTAATCTTTTCTGTCTGTCTTTTGTCCTTTTAATCTATTCTGTCTGTCTGTCTATCGTCCTTTTAATCTATTCTGTCTGTCTGTCTGTCGTCCTTTTAATCTATTCTGTCTGTCTGTCTGTCTGTCTGTCGTCCTTTTAATCTTTTCTGTCTGTCTTTTGTCCTTTTAATCTATTCTGTCTGTCTTTTGTCCTTTTAATCTATTCTGTCCTTTTAATCTATTCTGTCTATTCTGTCTGTCTGTCTGTCTGTCTGTCTCTGTCGTCCTTTTAATCTTTTCTGTCTGTCTTTTGTCCTTTTAATCTATTCTGTCTGTCTGTCTGTCTGTCTGTCTGTCTGTCTGTCTGTCTGTCGTCCTTTTAATCTATCCTGTCTGTCTGTCTGTTGTCCTTTTAATCTATTCTGTCTATCTGTCTGTTGTCCTTTTAATCTATTCTGTCTGTCTGTCTGTTGTCCTTTTAATCTATTCTGTCTGTCATCCTTTTAATCAATTCTGTCTGTCTGTCTGTCTGTCTATCGTCCTTTTAATCTATTCTGTCTGTCTGTCGTCCTTTTAATCTATTCTGTCTATCTGTCTATCGTCCTTTTAATCTATTCTGTCTGTCTGTCTGTCTGCCGTCATTTTAATACATTTTGTCTGTCTGTCTGTCTTCCTGTCCCATCAATCATAACAAAGAAGATGTAAACTAAATTGAGTAAAAAAATAAATAAATCTCAAAGTGCTAATTATCTAAAAATAGCCAGATAGTTAGGAACGTGTGTGGTTTAAACAGGTTCAAGTTGGAATCCTGTTAACTGTAGCTTTTGCAACTTACACTTTCTTCTGTGTATTCTCATTTCTATAGTCCTAAAGGTTGATATCTCTGCACTGCATGACCAGCAAATTTAAACGGGGAATGTTTTATATACTTGGTGAGGCGTTTTAAGTCTGGCAGAGTTCATAGCAAAAGCTTTGTTCGTCCATCCTTCCATGTGTGTGGGATCTTTTCATCTAGGGCTCTCTCTCTCCTGCTTGCCCACATAAAGTCAACGCTTTCTGCTGAGTTTGCCTGTCTTATTACACTCTGAACATGTGGAGGGCTTCTCCTGTGCCTCCCCGTGCTGCTCTGAGGACTTGATTGGCTGTCACACTTGTGTTTGCTGAACAACTCCTGTAACAAAAGACTCTTCAGCATTGCCTTGATGGAAGACGTGATTGACGCCTCATCAGATACGATGCGCGCTCTTGTGTTCTTTCACTCTCCGGTGGCTCACGGTAAATTGCTGCAGTAAAAGCTGCACTTTTTATGAATATAGTTAAGAAATAGGTCTGGAGTTCCCTTTCTGTGCTTCTTTGAAAGCTAGCACGTGTTTATGGATAGATTTTAATAAATGTGTTTCTTTCTTAAAAGCTAAGGATAGGCCATCTGCATGCCACAGAGTAGGTCGTCGCATGAATGCCGATGCGAATCAACAAATCCCAGAGTGGCTTTCCCTTCACACCCTGTAAAAAGCCGCCACATTCCTCCAGGCTGCCTCTAATGGACTGGCCATGCAAATGCAGTAGCTGCGGGTGGCTGCGGGAAACGTGGAGTTGGAATAGTGAAAGAAACGGAGGAAGTCTGACTTTCTGCCAATAGCGTCTTCCATTGCCAGGACTGTAAGATGGCAGGTGGCACAGATTTATCTCCCTGGGGGATTAGCCAGAGAAAAATAAAAAAAGGGTAGAGCTTTTCTTCTTATCCTTTTTCTCATGCCGCCATCCCTCCACTTTGGTTTATTGGTTCCACAGATCCCGTATAGAAGGTGTTGAAGATGAGCAGGCAGAGATCATGACTGTTATTACTGCCTCCTTCGTCTCTTATTAGCCCTGCCTTTCTCCTCGACACATCCTCACCATCAAAAGCATGTTTGGGCTCTGGGCTGGGAAGGCGAGAACCACATGTTTAGTATCTGCCGAAATAAAGTGTCTTCTCATCACCCTCGTAATTATCTCCGAGCTGTCACATCCTATTGGCATCTCTGGGCACGGAAAATGGGGTTTTGTGCACGCCGCAAAGCCGGACGGCCTAGGCTGCCGTCGGTGGTGGCGGCGCTGAGCTCGAACAGTACAGCAGAAAATGCCCATAGGACAACCTTCAAATCTCCCATCCACTGCATGTGAGGATTAACAGCAAATCCTGCCTGACAGAAGTGTGTTTACTCTCCCCTCGACATCCTGTCAGGAATATCAGCTCCATCCAAAGTTTTTTGGACCGGAGGGGGTGTTAAGCACTCGAGAAATAAGGAAAAAACACACACACAAAGGTTAAATTAATATATTAGAGGTGGGGAGACCCTAAAATCTGGTGGTGATTGTGGTGCCAAGGCAAGATACAGTATGACATGACTCCCCTCAATCCACACAAAAAGCATAATTATTAAAACATATATTTATATAAAAACAAAGGACCAAAAAAAAAAAAAAAAAAAAATGTAATGGAATGAAATGAAATGGAATGCTTAGATATACAAAAAAAAAAAAATAATAATAATAATTATATGGTATATTTTGGTCTAGCGGTATGATTTTGGGTTTTAACCTGATCTCTCTGTGACTGTAAACAACCTTTAATAAACCAAGCTAAATTATACGTGGCATTTGGTTGCATTTTATTTGATTACATGTATTTTTAGGGCTGTCAATGTTAACTATAAAGCTGCTCTGATATATAGTCAAACCAAAAATGATTCAGACACCAGATATAATTTTTTACTGGTGGGTGCAGGACACTATAGTTCATTTATGACAGCAAAATAAAGTAAACTGTGACATATTATACCTAAAAATTCTTCATACAGTGGACTACCAGTAAATTGATACAAATTTGGGACCAAAATTATTCAGACACTTTGACCTGACCATGTTTTGCTGAAGTGTTTTTTTCTTTAATTGCTTATGCGACCTTTTACACCACAGACTGAACAAAATGAAGCATTGCTTGGTCACTGTGTACTTAAATTTAACAGCTGACAGCTGATTGGTTGATTGTAATCCATTACATAGCTTTCTATCAGAGTTATCTGACATTATCAAGATGAATTTGTTCTGACACTCTAACACTCTTCTTGTCATATTTTATCACAATTTTCTAAACTATAGTGAATAAACTGATAATGTGAGAAAATGTTGAAGGTGTCTGAATACATTTTGGTTTGACTGTGTGTGTGTGTACACACACACACACACACACACACACACACACACACACATATATATATATATATATATATATATATATATATATATATATATATATATATATATATATATATATATATATATATATATATATATACACACACACACACACACACACACACACACACACATTGCCTATTGTGATGAACTCAGCGAATGTATTTGCTTATAGAGAGTCTGTGTGCTGGATAAAACAGAAACTTTTATAATAATTTGTATCAGTTGTTTTGAATTAAGGCGCTGAATGCTGTTCGGTTTACTGTGGCTCAGTTTAATCCCTGCACACACATGCTGACATACATATATATATATAGACTCCCCACCCGGTATAATTAGGTGCATGTGGACTTTGTCTTTTGAGGGATGATTCGAATCGGATCGACCAGCCTCATATGCGGCCCCATTTGGAGCACAAAAGACTGTCTTTTGTCAGGGTGAGAGGGTTAAGAGAGCTCATTTCACGGCAGTTTATTTGTTCAGGTCCCAAAGGGACGTCCCTCCAAGAGTACTATCAACTCTACCAGCTGGTGTTGGGACGGGACGGCACAAAGACCCCCCGTAAAACTGACGTCCCATTTAAACAGCATTTAAGACAAATGAGTTGACGGGGAGGGAACGTAGTGTGTTGTGTGTTTTTTTTTCTTTTTTTAAATTTTTTTTTTTGCTGGTAGCAATGATGCAGGCAACTTATCAAAATAAGGTTCTTTTATGTTGTCCATTCTTAATGTTTTCCTTGTTAATTCACAGCAAATTAATATGCTAATTAATAATAGTGTTTTGCTTCTAGGCTTTCTTAATTGCTTTTGGTTAACACTTCAAAATAACTAATAATAATAAAAGCTTTTCACTAGCAGAAAAATATGGTAGTATTCGCTATGATAATTCCATTATTTTTGGAATACCTTGTTTTTAATATGGTAATCATACAGTGCCATTGTATATATTAAAGTGCTATGGTACTACCATGTTATCTTTTTTTCTCTTTTTTTAAGGTATGTACCAGATTATTCAGTTGTATTTTACCACTGAATAACATACCTTGGTGATTTGAAGTATTGTGAATTAGTGTATTGTGTACTGTAAATACTAATATATATATATGTGTGTGTGTGTGTGTGTGTGTGTGTGTGTACATTATATTTATGATATATACATATTTTATGTTTTTGAACACAAGGCTACATTTATTTGAATAAAACTTGGATTTAACATTAATATTTTATGTTGCGTGTCACAGTTTGTAAATTCTAAAATTAAATTGGTACCTGTGATTCAAAGCTGAATTTTCAGCATCATTACTTCAGTTTTCAGTGTCGCGTGATCCTTCAGAAATGATTTTAATATGATGATATGATGCTCAAGAAACACAGATGTGCTGCTTAATATTTTTGTGGATTTTGTCAGGATTCTTTGATTTAATAGTAAGATCAAATGAACAGGATTTATTTGAAATGGATATCTTTTGTAACATTTTGATCAGTTTAATGCATCCTTGCTGAAAGTATATATTTCTTAAAAAAAAAAAAAAACTATTTCTCTTCCCGAACTTTTGAACAGTAGGCTAGTTTTATAAATGAGAATTATGAGAGCTAATAAATACAAATATTTCAATCTCGTTTTCTTTAGGTTCACATGCGATCAGCAGAGAGGCTCCGTGACTTGTGTTGTATGAACAGAGGCACCTTTATTAAAGTAGGGCAGCACCTGGGAGCTCTGGACTACCTCCTGCCTGAGGAGTACACCAGCACACTGAAGGTCCTGCACAGCAGAGCGCCTCAGAGCAGCATGGAGGAGATCAGGCAGGTCATACGAGAAGACCTGGGGAAAGAGGTTTGTTTTTCTATGTCTCTGAGAAAGTATGGACATAGTCAGATGGAAATAATCTTGAAAAAAATGATTTCTGATGAAAGTGATCAAATATATCAACCAATAATATTGAAATATATAATCAAGACCGACCATAGATTTAGATTTTTTTTTTTTTTTCAACATTATTGGTTCAAATATTCTATCAACACACAACACATTACTCTAACATAAAACTAATATCTAACGCAAACACACACACACACACACACACACACACACACACACACACACACACACACACACACACACACACATTTCAATATTATTATTTGATATATTTCATCACTTCACAATACAATACAAATCCCACTAAATAAAGTCAAGACTGACCATAGATTTAGATTTTTTTTTTTTCAACATTATCGGTTCATATATTTTATTCACACACACACACACACACACACACACACACACACACACACACACACACACACACACACACACACACACACACACACACACACACACGCGTTGTGTTTCCATGTTTTATGGGGACTTTCCATAGACATAATGGTTTTTTTACCATACAAACTGTATATTCTATCCCCTTACACTAACCCTACCCCTAAACCTACCCATCATAGTAAACGTTCTGCATTTTTACATTTTCAAAAAACATCACTTAGTATGATTCATAAGATGTTTTCCTCATGGGGACATCCCCACAAGGACAAGGATTTCGGATATTGCCATCTTTGTGGGGACATTTTGTTCCCATTAGGTAGGGCCACCCACCCACACACACACACACACACACACACACACACACACACACACACACACACACACACACACACACACACACACACACACACACACACACACACAGATTTTCAAATGTGATTTATTCCTGTGAATTTATTTCTCTTCAGTGTCACATGATCGTTCAGAAATCATTCAAATTTGATGATTTGATGCTCAAGAAACATTTATGATTATTATGTTGAATGTTGAAAGCAGTTTTTTTTTTTTAGGATTCTTTGATGAATAGAAAATTCAAAAGAACAGTATTTATCTGAAATAGAAAGCTTTTGTAACATTGTACTACTGTTAAAAAGTTTTTCTTTTGGGAAAGAAATTTATTCAGCAAGAATGCATTAAATTGATCAAGTGACAGTATAGACATTTATAATGTTGCAAAGGTTATATTTCAGATAAATGCTGTTCTTTTCTATTCATTAAATAATCCTAAAAAAAATTGTACACAACTGTTTTCAACACTGATGATAATAATAAATGTTTCTTGAGCTCCAAATCATCATATTAGAATGATTTCTGAAGGATCATGTGACGCTGAAGACTGGAGTAATGATGCTGAAAATGTAGCTTTGAATCACAGGAATAAATTGCATTTTAAAATGAGTATTCAAATAGAAAAAAAGTTTCACAATATTACTGTTTTTGCTGTATTTTGGATCAAATGAATGCAGCCTTGGTGAGCAGAAGAGATTTAAAATAGTACAGTTTTCAAACTTTTGACTGGTAGTGCACGTACTTTCAGTCATCATTGCAGGCTGCTCTTTGTGAGAGACAGGAGCTGTTATTCAATAATTGTCTAGGTCATTTTGGGTCGGCAGGGTTAATGTCACATGAGAGAAGCTGACGTTTCTCTCGTCCTCTCCTGTCAGCACTTTTGTGCCTTTTGTCAGAGCAGTCTTCCTGAAAGCGCTCTGTCTCAGGAATGTTTTGACAGGCATTAAAATTTTGGTGGAGATAATTATTCCGCTCTGAAGATGACCTGCTCAAATCATTTATCAGCTCGGGTTCCAATGTTTTGTGTTCATATCCGTCTGTTTTCTCACATTACACAGGAACAAGGCCATTCAAACGATGTGGCTTGTTGAGGAGAGGCTTTTGTTATTGAGAAGGATCAAATGTATGATTTTTACCTGAGGCGTTATAAAATCAGTGAAAAATCTTACATTAAAGGAGCTATAGAGTAGAGGTTTGGCTATGGTAGACTCCTATTGACCATTAAGCAACAAACTAGCAACCATGGTTGAGAGTTTTTCTTCAGAAAATTTAAAAATCTAATCTTTTTAATGCATTCTGACACTATGGCAATCGCAAATCCAGTTGCTGTTCAGTGTTTCAGGTACAGTCAAGGTCAAATAACTTGGCAGTTTTGGTGAAATGACCTTGAACAAGAAGGACAATTCAAACCTGTAATCACTCAGCCGGATTCTGAGCAGGTAACCGTTAAAGTGCGGCCCTCCCTTGTCTGACCTTGAGAGGGCTACGCTTGTTCACAATGCGTCTGGGGTGATGACTGCATCTTTACAGTTTTATTATTGTAATTATTAGCTCTAATAGATCAGTCTGACTTCTTGCTTCACTGCCTTCCCGCCTCCCATCTCGCTCTCTCTCTCTTTCTCTGTAGCCCCATCCTTCCCTGCTGTATGACAACTGCACTGGCTGCAACATTACGTAATTCCAGCCAGGTCGCGACTGGCTTGCGGAGGTTTAGGGTGTGTGTGTGTGTGTATGTTGCGAAGAAGCATTTGAGACACCGCTGCTGTGTGTGTCGGGAACTGGAGATGGACCCGTCACGGCTCGTTGGGCTCAGCGCAGCGGGAGAATAATCCCTCTGCCTCTGTTTCACAATAAAAGTCCCCACCCCAATTGTCTGGCTTTCTCCTTTCGTCTCTCGCTCACTCCATTATCGTCTCTGTGTGCGAGTGTGTGGATATGTAGATTAGGTGAGGCTTGCACTCCTAATGTTGCGTAAGAAAAATGCATCTCTGTATGCTCTGTGTCAGGTCAGCGCAAGCCTTTTTAATGAACATCATTCATCTGGCTTTAGCAGAGATGTTTCCTTGAGGAGAAAAGGGTAGTAGTGTTGCTCTCAAGGAAATCTGAGTGAGAAAATAATAAACAACAGTACAAAATGAAACCGTAAATGCTATGAATAAACAAATTAGATTTTGTTGAGGTGGATCCTATTTTTGTTTTTCAGTTAGAGGGCATGCGCATAAATTAGAAACACATTCACTGAATACATTAGGTGTTTGACTTAAAGGGTTAGTTCACCCAAAAAAAGAAAATTATCCCATGATTTACTCACCCTGAAGTCATCCTAGGTGTATATGACATTCTTCTTTCAGACGAATAAAATCGGAGTTATAATAAAAAAGTCCTGGCTCTTCTAAGCTTTATAATGGCAGTGACTTGTCGGGTCATTTTTGAAGTCCATAAAAGTGCATCTATCCATCATATAACTGCTCCACATGGCTCTGGGGGGTTAATAAAGGCCTTCTGAAGCGAAGTGGCACATTTGTGTAAGAAAAATATTAATATTTAAAATTTTATAAAACTAAAATAACTAGCTTCCGGCGGTCAGCGGTACACAAGCCGACTTGCACTGAATGAAATGGGACCACCGATTAGGAGCCACAATCACAGAAATCGCCACGGTTGTTTCATGATGGCAATCTTTCATCTAGGACAGCCGAAAATTGTGCAGTGTATCCCGGGCTTAAGGGACCGACACAGTTTTCAAATAAAAAACTTTTTTTTGCGGTTTGGTTGTTAGTTTACACGACAATGGCGTTTTGGGGGCCTGAAAACGCAGACGTAAAAAAAAAAAAAATTCTGAGTACAAGTTAATGAAAATTATACCGTTATTTTGTCTGTGTAAACCGCGAAAACGTGACTGTGAAAATGGTGACGTCATGTCCATGTGTATTACGTGTTCAGTATACGGTTTCTTTACAAAGTGACATCGCCAACTACTGGCCTGGCATGCATAATACAGTATTGTTTTCACAGGATACATTTCTATTTCTTTCGGGGTTTTTTTTGTTTTTAACCCCAGTTTCTCCAGAAGTGACAGTGGGGAAGATAAAGAAAAACACCACTACGTTTATTTTTTTTTTGTGTTAATATTATTTTATTGAAACCTTGTAAGTACTCAAGCATATTTAGCATATTTAATATAATTTTAATTTAATAGTGTTATTAAAATATTTTATAATTTGTATAAACAATTTATAATACTTATTACAGTATATTTGTTCCCTATGAATAGCGTAAGATAAATCCGGTTCATATGCCTTAAACTTGAAAACATCAGAATTTAAAATATAGAATTTATGAATATACATTATATGAACACACACACACACACACACACACACCCCTATAAACCCCTTATATTTATTATTAAGATATAGATGGTTTACAACAGACTGAAGAAAAACAAAAAAGAAAGGGAACTTTGCCTCCTCATTTCATAAGTCTTCCACATGCCACTGGGCTGTAGTATCCGATGTACTGTGCCATGACTGGTTGGCAGTACCCGTCAGACAGAGTCTCTGCCAGGGCTCTTAGCGAGAGTCTCCTGCACCGTGAGGTAAACTACAGCATCCCAGAACTCCCCCACCTCCCCTCATATTTATTTATGAGGCCTGGCATGGTCTCACACGAAATCAAAAAGCTGTTACGGGCGGCTCTGGATCCATTTAGATAAGGAATTATTGATATCACAAAGGTGTGGGGAGGAAGAAAGACACTGGTTTTGGTTTCCTCTCAGCTTGCCTCCCTTTAATTCACTCTTCTTTAAGCCCGTGAGCCACTGATATATAATTCCATGAGATTCTTTCCCGTTAATAGAGCCAGGCCTCTGGTTTATGCACTCTTGGCTTAGTGGAAAGCCACTGAGGTTTTTATTTATTTATTTTTAAATATACATATACATTACACACTTAAAAAAAAAAAAAAAAAAGATATAATTTTTTTAAATTTTACTTTATTACAATTACCTATTTGTGTGTATCTGTTATATTTATCCTTTATTAAAATTGTGTAAAATTAGCAATATATTCCCTGTCCCGTAATAGGTATATACATGGTTATCCTAACCTTGTTACTGTATAATACCTCTCTACACACAACAAAAGAACAGCTATTATCCTTTTGCATTGCATGGCTTTCTAGAACCCTCGAGGAACGTTGTGTGCTGGCGAATAGCATTAACCTCCAGCACATTGTAAGGGAGGGTTGGGTAGAAGGACTGAAAAAAGGACGAGGCACTTAGTGGTTCAATTATGCAAATATTTATCAAAAGTAATTATCACGTTCGGTTGAAAAATTGAGCTAATTACTCAACACTACCTAGTTTTGAGCCCACAGTGGGGGGAAAGAACGCACACATGACAATTTGGACTCTCAACCATGAGCCTTCAGGGCTATTTGTTGACAAATAGTAGTATGTACTGAGATGGTTGTGAAAATTAATAATAATAGTAAGGGTTTAAATTTTAAGAAAATGTAAATGATGCAGAACTGTCCCCCCTTGATGCTAGAGTGTTGTGGAAATAGTAAATAGCACACCTACCTATCATGTAATCGCCACAAAACAATGATATTAGTCTATACAATATTTTTTTAAAGACATTTTGCTTTGACAAGCTGTTTTGAACACCCGAAACTCCAAACAAACTTTGGTTTGGCCTGATTTTGTTTGAAATGACTTCACACCAGTTCTTCGATTTCGCTTCGATTTTGCTTGAAGTATATCGAGGCCTTAAAGGGGACATATTATGCCCCTTTTCACAAGATGTAATATAAATCTCTGGTGTCCCCAGAATGTGTCTGTGAAGTTTCAGCTCAAAATACCCCCCATATCATTTATTAAAGCTTATCAAATTTCCCCCTATTTGGGTGTGAGCAGAAACGCGCTGTTTTTGTGTGTGTCCCTTTAAATGCAAAAGAGCTGCTGCTCCCTGCCCCCCTTCCAGCTGCTCCTTTACAGGAGCTTCGGAAACAATGTCAACAACTAATGAGTCTCACTCGGCCTAAATGTCAGAAATAACCAGTTGTGGAGTGCAGCCTTACATGTTTGAACTGGAGTTCAGACAGATGAGAGACTCAAATTGCAACTTTTAGACTGCACCTGAACGTTTCTGAATGGTTAGTGGATACATTTACATTAAGTTAGTTGTTGTGGAGTAATGTTGATTCAACTCATCGACTAGCATGTACCGTCATGTTAATCTATAAATTGTTGTATAGGTGCTCACATCCGTCACTCGACTATACAATGCATAATAAATGTGCTTTTATGAATTACGCAGACAGTAAAGACACAGCTCTAGCCTCTGTGAATACAGTCAGAGACTATGGTAACTTTAGCCATATTAACCGTAAAGCGTTTTAGAAAGCTCATTCAGAAAGGAATTTGCAAACAGTCACAAAATATGAAGTGCCATCCTTACTTATTCTGGATATGAAGTTAGAGCATGAAGCGTTGGTATTGACCCTTGTTGGTGAAGCAGTCATGCGTTAAATGATTGGCACAAATATATAACGTTCTTCTGCACATTTCCTTCAAAAATGAAGTTCAACCACGTTGTCCTCAGTGGCTTGGATGCCGGGAGTCTATGGAGACTCGATCGTTAGTACATCCAAAAACAGTTTGTAATGTTTTTTGCCGCAGACATTGTAATACTCTAGCTAACGTTAGCTGATACAGCGAGTAAACAGAAATGGCGGTGTCTGCTTCTCACTCAGGGGTGTGTCTATGCAAGGGCAGATCATCAACAATCATGGGTGGGATTTCCCTACTCTTACGTAGGAGTAGGGGGGAATCTGAAACGGCGCATTATGAGAGATTGATAGTGATTGGTGGGGATTATAAAAAAAAAAGTATTGGATGGATTTTTACCGTTATAGGCTGGTTGTTTACACACACTGTGGACACACATCTGTGTTTAAATATCTTATAAAAGTGAATTTTGCATAATATGTCCCCTTTAACCTTCATACAACTCTCATTTCCCCTTTACACTCAGGGTCTTTGGGGTCTGTTTGGACCCCACACATTTACAGAGCGATTGTATAAAAACTATGCTTTATTTTTTTTTAAACAAATGAGATATATATGCAATTATATATATAATTATTATAATCAACCAATTATCTAATCAACCAATCACATGGCAGTTGCTTCAATGCATTTAGGGGTGTGGTCCTGGTCCAGACAATCTCCTGAACTCCAAACTGAATGTCAGAATGGGAAAGAAAGGTGATTTAAGCAATTTTGAGCGTGGCATGGGTGTTGGTGCCAGACGGGCCGGTCTGAGTTTTTCACAATCTGCTCAGTTACTGGGATTTTCACGCACAACCATTTCTAGGGTTTACAAAGAATGGTGTGAAAAGGGAAAAACATCCAGTATGCGGCAGTCCTGTGGGCGAAAATGCCTTGTTGATGCTAGAGGTCAGAGGAGAATGGGCCGACTGATTCAAGCTGACAGAAGAGCAACTTTGACTGAAATAACCACTCGTTAAAACCGAGGTATGCAGCAAAGCATTTGTGAAGCCACAACACGCACAACCTTGAGGCGGATGGGCTACAACAGCAGAAGACCCCACCGGGTACCACTCATCTCCACTACAAATAGGAAAAAGAGGCTACAATTTGCACAAGCTCACCAAAATTGGACAGTTGAAGACTGGAAAAATGTTGCCTGGTCTGATGAGTCTCGATTTCTGTTGAGACATTCAGATGGTAGAGTTAGAATTAGTAAACAAAATGAGAACATGGATCCATCATGCCTTGTTACCACTGTGCAGGCTGGTGGTGGTGGTGGTGTAATGGTGTGGGGGATGTTTTCTTAGCACACTTTATGCCCCTTAGTGCTAATTGGGCATCGTTTAAATGCCACGACCTACCTGAGCATTGTTTCTGACCATGTCCATCCCTTTATGACCACCATGTACCCATTCTCTGATGGCTACTTCCAGCAGGATAATGCACCATGTCACAACGCTCGAATCATTTCAAATTGGTTTCTTGAACATGACAATGAGTTCACTGTACTAAAATGGCCCCCACAGTCACCACATCTCAACCCAATAGAGCAACTTTGGGATGTGGTGGAACGGGAGCTTCGTGCCCTGGATGTGCATCCCACAAATCTCCATCAACTGCAAGATGCTATCCTATCAATATGGGCCAACATTTCTAAAGAATGCTTTCAGCACCTTGTTGAATCAATGCCATGTAGAATTAAGGCAGTTCTGAAGGCGAAAGGGGGTCAAACACAGTATTAGTATGGTGTTCCTAATAATCCTTTAGGTGAGTGTGTATATATATATAAATTTACTTCACTGCTGTACATTTATGCTGTGTTTTGGGGTATATGTGGTACTTTTTTACCTGTTTACCACAAAATGACTCAACTACACCACTAGCTTGCATATGAAATATAAATTATATATATATTTTATATAAATGATAGGAAAAAACAGATCCCCTGTTTATATATAATTATAATTATATATATTTAAACATTATAAAGTACATTAAAATCAGTATTTTTGTGAAAGGTTAGAATTATTTGTTGTTTGAAGTGTTTTGAAATTTTTTTTTGTTCTTTTTTTTTTTGTTGACAAAAATATAAATAAAATGCCACTAAAAAGACTCAGATTGAATTCATAAATTATTTCACTGAACCAAATGAAAAAACGAAACAAAAAAAAACACTAACTTTAAAATAAAAAATATATGATGTAAATAGCAATAAACAGAAATGAACAGGAGTTCTGCGTGTGTGCTTGTGCGTGTGCGTGTGCATGCGAAAGTGTTTGTGTGTGCGTGCATGTGTGTGTGTTAGGTCTCCCCCCTTCATGTCTGCATTTGTTGTGCATTTGTGGCTTATTTGGTTTGCCAAATTCTGTACAAATTGTCTGTTGCAGTCAAATCTGTGTGTTTATTCCACATTACATTTGTGATCTAGTAACAGACCTTAATCTCTGTGTGAAAATGTTCAGATGTATGCTGGATTTATTGATTTTATTGAAAAATAATCTTTCCCATTTTTTTTTTCATTTAAAGGTGCCCTGCACTCTCAGAAAAAAGCTACAGTGCTGTCACTGGGGCCGTGCCCTAAGGTACAAAAGTGAAAAGGTACATCTTTGTACCTTACTCACCCCTAAATGGTACATATTAGTACTTTAAAAGGTACATATCAGTACTTTAAGAGTGTGTAGTAGTACCTTAAAGGTGCATAGTACCTTTTCGGTTTTGTACCCAGTGACAGCAATGTACCTTTTTTTCTGACAGTGTGCCACAATTTCATTACTTTTGTGGTAATGTCTGAAGTTCTACCATGGACTCTTTAACATTTTTTTGTGGATAAAATGCCTTGGCTACCATGTTTCAAGCCATTCTAGCGTGGTATAGAAAGCCTGCAGGAAGACTCGAATTGCGCCAGTTCTCATTAATATTCAACGAGCTAAGCTGCTTGACTCTGATTGGCAGCTAGCCAATGAGAGCCTGGCTATCAGCATTCTTTACCCTGTAAGGACTCTGTATAAGGGAAACAGGTCTATTTAGCTCAAATTAATTTATTAATTAATTCATAGGGAATTTTGAAAGAGACAATTATTTTATGGCCAAGCAAATGACTCGTCCACCGTTCATTTGAACGGCCCGTAACTATCAACTCTGCAGCGGATATTAATATCTACACAATAGTGAAACACTATTTAATAGCCAGGAAACATAGATCAGCAGTTTAAGACATTAAATTCGTAAGCACATAACACAAGAACACTTATCTTTAAATATAAACTAAACTTTATTGTTACTCTAACATATAAAACTAATATCTAACACACACACACACACACACACACACACACACACACACACACACACACACACACACACACACACACACACACACACGAGTTGCAGAAATAAGGAAAGTGGGGAAAGAATGAGTTTTAAGGGAGTTAAATGATGAAATACCCAGTTTCTAGCTATATATGCATTTATAACACGACCTGAACGAACCATCAATCATTAAGTCCTTTTATCGGTTATTAAATTTGATATCAATGCACCAGTTCAGTTAGAATCTGGAAGTTACTTGCATTTGTAGCTGGTATCGTCTTTGAATGGGGATTCCCTTTTGGTCCTGGCTTGAGAGGGGTTTCCCGGGTTCTTTGGTTCGCTGGCGGTCTTATCGTGTCTTTGATCAACGTCTTGGGAAGCCAATCACGTGGCGTGTTGGCGGCTGGATGGAAAGTCTCGTGGATGTTGTTTGAAGTTGAAGTGCGCCTTGCTGTAGAATCATTGAGCGAAACTTCACGGCAAAACTTAACTTGGAACACGAGACTCAACAAAAGAAAATAATCGAAGTAAAAGAAAGGAAAATGAGACGAGAGTATTTAGAATTAAATTGTTAACCCATTTTCTCACCCCTCACCATAAATTACCTGTTATCTGTGGTCTCTTAACTTCCCTCTCTAAGCAAGTACAGTTAGACATGATTTCTTATTATAATAACACAATACATTCTAAACCGATTTCAATCAAGCCACCTTCTGAATTATGAGCATACAATCATACTGATACCAAGCAAGGTGCACTTTCAGTCGATCATTGAATAGTTATACAATTACATGAACTGTGAGTGATATATATATATATATAATTGTTTTTTTTTTTTTTTTATACATGTACATAATGGTCACTTGTATTGGTTATAGACATGATATAGAATTATGCAGTAGAAGGCTGTTTGAATGTAAGTTCGACTATCATCCTTTTTGAATATCCGCGTCACTCAGAGTTAATTTAAAGGTCATTGAGAAACAGGGAATCTGTTTTGGCTGTTTGTCTTGGAGATCAAACAATCTCTACCGTTATCTTGGTGTGGCCAAAAGTTTGTCAGGCCAGAAAGTAATTAGCTGGGGGGTTTGTCATCTTGGGGCAGACAGAATGGCGAATCATCTGATGATTCAGTTGTGTCTGGTATAGGGATGAACGATTTTTTTTATTTATTTTTTTTAAGCTCTTTATCTTCTGTATTATTCAACAAAGATGAGCAATAAATCATTGTATAATAATGGTGGGAATCTTTAGGCACCTCACGATCCGATTCCAAAACAATTCTTTAACTTTTTTCTTAATTAATCTTATTAATAAAACGTAACATCTTTTTTTTTTTTTTTTATTATGAGTACTTTTTAAAATAATTACACAAATTGAATTTAAAACAATTGAATGTTAACAATTTTAAATATATAAAGTAATATAGCTTCAAAACATAAAAGCTAGTAAATAATAAAGAGGAAAAAAATTGTAAGGAAAATACCAGCAGGCGAGAACACACACACTGTTCTTTCCTGTAGCCATAACGTGCTAAGTTGATACTGCTTCTGCAGACTGCTTTACTCTCGCGTGTCACGTGACCAGACTGTAATCGCAGCCTTTGCGGTTACAAAATCGTGTTTTATCATATTGCGATTAATCAAATGCAATTAATTGTTCAGCCTTAGTCTGGTGCGCCCTCAAATCCTACAACCCAGCGCAACAAGTAGCGGATACTTTGTTTACTATTGTCTGGAATCGCTGAAGAAATGGCTTCTTTTGGTATATTATATATATATATATATATATATATATATATATATATATATATATATATATAAACCCGATTCCAAAAAAGTTGGGACACTGCACAAATTGTGAATAAAAAAGGAATGCAATAATTTACAAATCTCATAAACTTATATTTTATTCACAATAGAATATAGATAACATATCAAATGTTGAAAGTGAGACATTTTGAAATGTCATGCCAAATATTGGCTCATTTTGGATTTCATGAGAGCTACACATTCCAAAAAAGTTGGGACAGGTAGCAATACGAGGCCGAAAAAGTTAAATGTACATATAAGGAACAGCTGGAGGACCAATTTGCAACTTATTAGGTCAATTGGCAACATGATTGGGTATAAAAAGAGCCTCTCAGAGTGGCAGTGTCTCTCAGAAGTCAAGATGGAGGATCACCAATTCCCCCAATGCTGCGGCCAAAAATAGTGGAGCAATATCAGAAAGGAGTTTCTCAGAGAAAAATTGCAAAGAGTTTGAAGTTATCATCATCATCTACAGTGCATAATATCATCCAAAGATTCAGAGAGTCTGGAACAATCTCTGTGCGTAAGGGTCAATGCTGGAAAACCATACTGGATGCCCGTGATCTTCGGGCCCTTAGACGGCACTGCATCACATACAGGAATGCTACTGTAATGGAAGTCACAACATGGGCTCGGGAATACTTCCAGAAAACATTGTCGGTGAACACAATCCACCGTGCCATTCGCCTTTTCCGGCTAAAACTCTATAGGCCGAAAAAGAAGCCATATCTAAACATGATCCAGAAGTGCAGGCGTTTTCTCTGGGCCAAGGCTCATTTAAAATGGACTGTGGCAAAGTGGAAAACTGTTCTGTGGTCAGACGAATCAAAATTTGAAGTTCTTTTTGGAAAACTGGGACGCCATGTCATCCGGACTAAAGAGGACAAGGACAACCCAAGTTGTTATCAGCGCTCAGTTCAGAAGCCTGCATCTCTAATGGTATGGGGTTGCATGAGTGCGTGTGGCATGGGCAGCTTACACATCTGGAAAGGCACCATCAATGCTGAAAGGTATATCCAAGTTCTAGAACAACATATGCTCCCATCCAGACATCGTCTCTTTCAGGGAAGACCTTGCATTTTCCAACATGACAATGCCAGACCACATACTGCATCAATTACAACATCGTGGCTGCGTAGAAGGAGGATCCGGGTACTGAAATGGCCAGCCTGCAGTCCAGATCTTTCAACCATAGAAAACATTTGGCGCATCATAAAGAGGAAGATGCGACAAAGAAGACCTAAGACAGTTGAGCAACTAGAAGCCTGTATTTGTCATGATGAAATACAGGAAGCAAATGCAGTGCAGAATGATTTATTGTAATATGATGGAATAAAGTCACAGAGAGATGGATCACGGGTGGCGCAGGAACTGAGATGATCTGGTGCGTTGGTGAAGTGACGAGTGCGGGTGAAGACAATCCAGACGACGAACAAATCCACAAGATACCGAACAGGAAACAGGAACTCGAAGTCAGAGGACGGAAACACCAACAGGAGGGACACACACCAACGAGACATCAAACAACGATCTGACAATGGAGATGAGAAGTGAGTGAGTATATGTAGGTAAGTTAATGAGCTGCAGCAGGTGTGATGATGGGTGACAGCTGACGATGCTGATTATCCAAGTGGCTTGGGGCACGCCTCCTGACACACACACACAAAACAACAGTGACACGAGACAAGCAGGAAACAATGTATTCATAAACCGTGACAGTACCCCAGGAACGCCTCCTGGTGTTCCCCGACTCCCTTACCTGTCGATTGTAATCATCGATAAGGGAGTGATCCAGAATGTCTCTGGCAGGCACCCAACTTCTCTCCTCCGGACAATAACCTTCCCAGTCCACCAAGTACTGGAATCCGCGTCCCCTCCGCCTAGAGTCCAGAATACGGTTAACCGAATAAGTGGGTTCCCCATCTATGAGTCGCGGCGGTGGAGGAACCGGGGCTGGCGGATTAATACTAGAATGAAAAACAGGCTTTATCTTTGATACATGAAAGGCGGGATGAATCCTCCTGTACGCTGGAGGGAGTTTGAGGCGGACTGTCACCGGACTAATGATCTTGGTGATAGTAAACAGA
The DNA here is from genome assembly GCA_018749465.1 of Paracanthobrama guichenoti. Classification (NCBI taxonomy): domain Eukaryota; kingdom Metazoa; phylum Chordata; class Actinopteri; order Cypriniformes; family Gobionidae; genus Paracanthobrama; species Paracanthobrama guichenoti. The sequence continues at coordinate 33,670,186 of CM031959.1, read as the reverse complement.
CCAATAAATTTGGGAGCAAGTTTGTTAGAAACGGAGCGGAGAGGAATGTTCTTAGTAGAAAGCCACACTTTTTGACCCGTGACGTATACCGGAGGCTTAGACAGGTGGCGATCGGCCTTGGCCTTGGTGCGCTCCCTCACCTGGAGTAGAGTCTCACGGGCTCTAGTCCAAGTGCGGTGACACCTCTGGACGAAAGCGTGAGCGGAGGGGACCGCGATCTCGGACTCCAGACTAGAAAAGATGGGTGGCTGGTAACCTACGCTACACTCAAATGGAGATAGGCCAGTGGACGACACCGGTAATGTGTTGTGGGCGTACTCCACCATAGAGAGTTGCTGACTCCATGAGGAAGGATTCTTGGAGACCAAACATCGCAACATTCTTTCCAAATCTTGGTTGGCTCTCTCAGTTTGACCATTGCTCTGGGGGTGAAACCCAGAGGACAGACTGACAGTCGCCCCCAACAACTTACAAAACTCTTGCCAAAATTTGGACACAAACTGGGGTCCTCTGTCGGAAACCACATCTGTCGGAAGGCCATGTAAACGAAAGACGTGATCAACGACTATCAACGCTGTCTCCTTGGCTGAGGGTAATTTGGGCAAGGGAATGAAATGAGCCGCCTTCGAGAATCTGTCCACCACGGTTAAAACTACCGTGTGTCCTTGAGAAAGCGGAAGGGCAGTGATAAAATCTAGCGAAATATGGGACCAGGCTCTCGAAGGGACCGGCAGCGGTTGGAGAAACCCATCAGGGGACCGATTGGAAGTCTTACCAGTGGCACAAATGGAGCAAGCCAAAACAAAACTGTGAACGTCACGAGCCATAAGTGGCCACCAGAATCGTTGCTTAACTAGGAATCCTGTGCGTTTAACTCCTGGATGACAAGCCACATTAGAACAATGTCCCCACTGAATGACCATGGACCGTAATCCCTCCGGCACAAATAACCGATTCGGTGGGCACCCGGGCGGAGGCGTTACCCCTTCTAAGGCCGTCTTGACCTTCGATTCGACCTCCCATGTGAGTGTAGAGACCACTAACATCTCTGGTAAAATGCACTCGGGAGTAGACGGGCGTTCGGAATGATCAAAAATGCGTGATAAAGAATCGGGTTTGATGTTCTTGGAACCCGGGCAGTACGAGAGGGTACAATTAAAACGACCGAAAAAAAGTGCCCACGAGCCTGCCTGGAGTTCAATCTTTTAGCGGTTCGGATATATTCTAAGTTCTTGTGGTCGGTCCATATGATAAAAGGCACCCCCGAGCCTTCTAACCAGTGGCGCCACTCTTCCAATGCAAGCTTGACCTCCAGCAACTCTCGGTTACCATTGTCGTAATTACGTTCAGCATATGTGAACTGGTCGACCATATCTCGCAGCACGTCGTTGACGAGTGCCTGGAAGACCGCTGGGGCATTGGACAGCCCAAAAGGCATGACCAAATATTCAAAGTGCCCCCTAGGGGTATTGAAAGCGGTTTTCCATTCATCCCCCTCCCTAATGCGGACCAAATGATAAGCGTTACGTAAATCCAATTTTGTGAAAATTGACGCTCCCTGCAACCTCTCGAATGCTGAAGACATCAACGGCAAAAGATAAGTATTCTTTACCGTGATGTTGTTCAGTCCCGGTAATCAATACAAGGTCGCAGAGACCCGTCCTTCTTCCCCACAAAAAAGAACCCCGCCCCCGCTGGAGAAGAGGAAGGGCGGATGAACCCTGTTGCCAGTGAATCAGAAATATATTTCTCCATAGCCTCCCTTTCTGGAGCAGAAAGTGAATATCACTTGCCTTTAGGCGGAGATTTCCCTGGCAATAAATCTATGGCACAGTCATAGAGACGATGCGGAGGGAGAGAAGCAGCCCGAGACTTACTGAACACCTCCTTCAGGTCGCGGTACTCAGCGGGCACGTTAGATAAATCCACTGTTTCCTCCTGAAAAACAGAAACAGATGGACATGCAGACGCAAAACAAGACTCATGACACTTAATGCTCCAAGCCACAATGGATTTCTGAATCCAGTCCACTTTGGGGTTGTGTTGAACAAGCCAGGGGTGACCAAGAACGATGGGTGCAAGGGGGGAGTCCAAAATAAAAAAATAAATAATCTCAGAGTGGTTGTCTGAAGTGATGAGAGTGATGTCTTCTGTGATGAGCGCGATGGTGGGAAGTCTCTGACCGTTAAGGGCGTGAACAGCAATCTTGTTGGTGAGGGTCTTGATGGGAATCTGAAGCTTGATGGCAAATGCGTGGTCCATGAAATTACCTTCTGCCCCGGAATCCAGAAGTGCTTGACAGTCGTGCATGTTGAATGACCATCTCAGTCTTACCGGAAGGAGTGTAGATGTGGATGAGGTCTTCTCGGCGGAGATCCCACCCGATAGTAGCCTCATACTTACTACCGGGCTTGGCCCTTTTACCGGACAGTTGAAAGCAAGGTGCCCGGCTCCTCCACAGTACAGGCAAAGGCCCTGAGATCTCCGCCTCTCTTTCTCCTCCCGGGAAAGCCGAGCTCGCCCTACCTGCATGGGTTCGTGATCGTGGGTGGGGCTGGCCGCGTCCCCTCCACTAAAACGGGAACTCTCTGTACCTCCAGAAACGCGGTTAGGTAGAGTCCTACGCACGGCCCTGGTCAACCGAGCATCAACTCTCAGAGCCAGCTCTATAAGTCCATTGAGTGAAGGAGGAAGATCCAGAGTATAAATCTCCTTCTGGACGCGGTCAGCCAACCCATGCAGGAACATGTCCCACTGTGCTTCCTCGTTCCATTGGCTCTCCGCCGCTAAGGTCCGAAATTTGATGGAGAAATCTGAAACTGATCTTTCTCCTTGGCGAAGATCCGCCAACATTCTGGCCGCTTCCCTCCCGTAAACGGCCCGGTTGAACACTCGCCTCATCTCCTCTGAGAGTTTCTGGAACAAGACGCAGCACGGATCTTGATTCTCCCACACCGCCGTTCCCCATAGCTCTGTGTTGAAAGTCCTGGGTTGAAGGGAAAAGTGCATAGAACAACGGGTAAGGAAGGCTCTGCAGTAATTGGGTTCACCTGAATAAGATTCCGGAACTGGTAGACGGGGCTCTGACTGGGAGGTGCTCTCCGGAGGTGTGGGGAGAACGGTCGGTGTGGGTGGCGCAGTGGGAGCACGTAGAAGTTGGAATTGTTGGGTGAGCTCGGACACCTGTGCCACCAGGCCTCCCGACACACACACACAAAACAACAGTGACACGAGACAAGCAGGAAACAATGTATTCATAAACCGTGACCGTATTAGACAAGAATGGGACAACATTCCTATTTCTAAACTTGAGCAACTTGTCTCCTCAGTCCCCAGACGTTTGCAGACTGTTATAAAAAGAAAAGGGGATGCCACACAGTGGGAAACATGGCCTTGTCCCAACATTTTTGAGATGTGTTGATGCAACTTATTTTTCCCTTAAAATTATACATTTTCTCAGTTTAAACATTTGATATGTCATCTATGTTGTATTCTGAATAAAATATTGAAATTTGAAACTTCCACATCATTGCATTCTGTTTTTATTCACAATTTGTACAGTGTCCCAACTTTTTTGGAATCGGGTTTGTATATATATATATATGACATTCAGCCATCCTTGCTGTATACGAAAACTGTCACTGAGCTAGGCTGTGGGCGCGGTCTCAACTGGGCGAGCTCATGAATAGTAATAATCTCAGGCAACACCACGTCAGACTGACCAGCTTTTGTAAATGGCCTGATTTCTCCACTTACTTTTTTTTCAGAGGAGGTAGCAGTTAATTTTCACATTCACGACCTAACATAATTCAAAAAACACAAGTAAAAACGGTTTTGTGCACATATTTATTTATTTATTTATTTATTTATTTATTTATTTAATTCATGACGACCTGTCACCCAAATTTTGTTCGAGAAGCAATTTCACTCGGATATATGTCACAATAGGGAAGTTGAAACTATCAGGACTTCAACGTCAATGGTTATTAATAGTGACTCTTATCTTCGCAAATGCCATTAATTAATATTACCATTTTTATGATTTATCATCCTTATCTTATTTCAAAGTGTAAAATAGGTACAGGCGGATTTCCTTGACAAATGGTTAGGTCTAAAAGATGCTGAAAGTGCTTCCATATGCTGGTTAACCCAAGAAAGGCCCTGCCACTCATTAACCAAAATAGACTCAATTAACCTTTTGTGAGACAGTGGGGCTGTACAAGAGATGTTGGACACATCTATCTACCACACCACTCCAGTTCTCTTCTTTGGAAAAGACGGACGTATCGATCTGAGGTTTCCTCTAGCTTTCTTTCATTTGCTAGAGAAATGCTCTTTAAGCTGTCATTGATATAAAAACACCTCACCTTCATAAATATCCTCTCACCCGCACAGGTTCATGTTGAATCCAGAGATAGGATCTCTCTGTAAGACCCTTCCACAATATTTAGTGTCACTGTTTGGTCACATCATCACTTTTTCCTGCACCGGAGCATGCAATATAATCTCTAATCGACACGTAGCTTCTTGTCAAATCCCTCCTCAGTTGAGCAATCGTGCCATCTGAGCTACGAGATGAAGTTCTTAACCGCTCTGTCAGCCTGGTATAAATAGATCCCATCTCTGCTCTCCCATTTCTTTTCCTCCTCACCTAATATTCGTTTGCAAACTTCCTGAACCATTAGCTCGGCTATGCCCTTGAGGAGGACAGAATTTTGTTTAAAAGTCAGTTTTTTCCCCCCTAGTATTATATTTAAGCAAACTGTTAATTTTTTTTTTTATATATATATATATACACACTCACCTAAAGGATTATTAGGAACACCATACTAATACTGTGTTTGACCCCCTTTCGCCTTCAGAACTGCCTTAATTCTACATGGCATTGATTCAACAAGGTGCTGAAAGCATTCTTTAGAAATGTTGGCCCATATTGATAGGATAGCATCTTGCAGTTGATGGAGATTTGTGGGATGCACATCCAGGGCACGAAGCTCCCGTTCCACCACATCCCAAAGATGCTCTATTGGGTTGAGATCTGGTGACTGTGGGGGCCATTTTAGTACAGTGAACTCATTGTCATGTTCAAGAAACCAATTTGAAATGATTCGAGCTTTGTGACATGGTGCATTATCCTGCTGGAAGTAGCCATCAGAGAATGGGTACATGGTGGTCAAAAAGGGATGGACATGGTCAGAAACACTGCTCAGGTAGGCCGTGGCATTTAAACAATGCCCAATTGGCACTACAGGGCCTAAAGTGTGCCAAGAAAACATCCCCCACACCATTACACCACCACCACCAGCCTGCACAGTGGCAACAAGGCATGATGGATCCATGTTTTCATTCTGTTTACTAATTCTGACTCTACCATCTGAATGTCTCAACAGAAATTGAGACTCATCAGACCAGGCAACATTTTTCCAGTCTTCAACTGTTCAATTTTGGTGAGCTCATGCAAATTGTAGCCTCTTTTTCCTATTTGTAGTGGAGATGAGTTGTACCCTGTGGGGTCTTCTGCTGTTGTAGCTCATTCGCCTCAAGGTTGTCCGTGTTGTGGCTTCACAAATACTTCGCTGCATACCTCGGTTGTAACGAGTGGTTATTTCAGTCAAAGTTGCTCTTCTATCAGCTTGAATCAGTCGGCCCATTCTCCTCTGACCTCTAGCATCAACAAGGCATTTTCGCCCACAGGACTGCCTCATACTGGATGTTTTTCCCTTTTCACACCATTCTTTGTAAACCCTAGAAATGGTTGTGCGTGAAAATCCCAGTAACTGAGCAGATTGTGAAATACTCAGACCGGCCTGTCTGGCACCAACACCCATGCCACGCTCAAAATTGCTTAAATCACCTTTCTTTCCCATTCTGACATTCAGTTTGGAGTTCAGGAGATTGTCTTGACCAGGACCACACCCCTAAATGCATTTGAAGCAACTGCCATGTAATCGGTTGATTAGATAATTGCATTAATGAGAAATTGAACAGGTGTTCCTTATACCTATATATATATATATATATATATATATATATATATATATATATATATATATATATATATATATATATATATATATATATATATATATATATATATATATATATATATATATATATATATATATATATATATATATATATATATATATATATATATATATATATAATGTATATATATATATATATATATATATATATATATATATATATATATATATATATATATATATATATATATATATATATATATATATATATATATATATATATATATATATATATATATATATATATATATATATATATATATATATATATATATATATATATATATATATATATATATATATATATATATATATATATATATATATATATATATATATATATATATATATATATATATATATATGTATATATATATATATATATATATAATTATTCTGCTGCTTTATGTTTTGGACCAGATCCCTAAGAAGGGGGTTAATGGTATTTTGAGGGTCCTTGTGTATGGATGGGAGTCCACCATGCAACCGTAGCCTCATTTGGACCATGTAACCTCATTCATCTTCAGCCAGGTTATGAGTCTCTGATCTACCCGTTACAATGTGAGCTCTCTGGCCTGCAGGTCCGCGGGTGTCCCTTAGAGAATAGACTGGGCTCTTGGGGCAGGGATCCATTACAGGAGACCATTAAACAACAGATGGCAGGCGAGTCCCAACCTAGGATTGGCCTGTGAGTGTGTGCGATGGAATCAGTGTTGTGGAAAGGGGGTGGATCCCTTGGAAAGCGCCACCGCTGCTGCCTCATTCTCAATGACACGACGCCAGCCGAGCATGTAAATGTGCATCATTTCTTCTAATGATGTGCTGGATGTGAGGCATCACACGGGGTGTGTCTCAGCAGCCCACCGCTCACATCCTGCCAGCACAGGGGAAGACCAAACGAAACACTCGCTGGGGCGGCAGCTGTGATTAATCACCCTGCCCCGATTCCTTTCTTTCTTTCTTTCTTTCTTTCTTTCTTTCTTTCTTTCTTTCTTTCTTTCTTTCTTTCTTTCTTTCTTTCTTTCTTTCTTTCTTTCTTTCTTTCTTTCTTTCTTTCTTTCTTTCTTTCTTTCTTTCTTTCTTTCTTTCTTTCTTTCTTCTTTTGCTGCTCTTTCTTCTTTTGCTGCTCTTTCTTCTTTTGTTGTTCTTTCTTTCTTTCTTTCTTTCTTTCTTTCTTTCTTTCTTTCTTTCTTTCTTTCTTTCTTTCTTTCTTTCTTTCTTTCTTTCTTTCTTTCTTTCTTTCTTTCTTTCTTTCTTTCTTTCTTTCTTTCTTGCATTTGTTCTTACAATCTTTCAGTCTTTCTTTTTCTTGTTTGTTCATATTTTCCTACATTGATTGTTCTCTTCCTTCCTTAATTAATTTTTCTATCCTCTGTTCATTCTTTCTTTCCTTTGTTCGGTTCTATTATTCTTTTTTGTTCATTTGGTTCTTTTTCTTTTGTTCATTAGGTTAGGTTCGGTTTTCTTTTCTTTCTGAATTTCTGATTTTATTATTTTATTGGCGTTGTTTACAGTATTGCACTCGCAATTGGAATCTATGAGTCAAGACATTGCACCAGAATAAACATGAAGCGCACACTGTTTTGAAGGTATAGGCACAAACATCATTACATGAAAAATAAATTATAGTTCTTGTCTACATTTAAATCCTTCACAAGGTTTCTTCAGTTGTAAGTGCATTACGGCACTTATTTTGGGTTGTTTTTCCAAACTGAGGGTTGAGTCACGATTTGATCCATAAACACTTTGAAGCCACAGGATGTTGAAAAACAGTTATACTTAGCATGAGGGTCTGAGAAAAGAGCATGTGGTCTTTTTTTGGCATTGGTTTATGATAGTAAAGAAGCATGTGGGTGGCTGGACATCTTTGGCGTTGGTGATTTGTTGGACCCTGTAAATTTCCAGACTCAGCCCTCTCTGCTTCAGTGGTTTACCACCCTCGCAGAATGCAGGCTGTCCCAGTGCTTCCTGTATCCATATGGGCTGTTCCCTACAATCGCATGTTACTCACTGCCATTCCATGCCAAACCCAAGACCAAGCTTTGTTTTACAAAAATAATGATAAACGAAGCATTGAGTTATGTTTGTTTATTTTTGTATTTTATATATTTTCTATTTGTTCATGATTTGTGCATGTATTTCCCCCATTGCAAAATCGGACTGTGTTGGTAACGTTGTATATTGTTGCGTACAGCAAGATGCTGTCTGTTTAACATCTTTGTATTATTTTGCAGTCATTTTATCTCATCTCCTTCAATTTGGACTCAGTTTTTTTTGGTGTACCGCTATACTGTAGATGTAGTAGATGTGCTGCTCAGTCACTTAATGTGTAGAAAACACTGCATCCATGCAGCTAGTGCATACACTGTAAAAAAAAGGAAAAAAGAAAAAAGAAAGTTGCTACCTTATTTTTTTTTAAAGTACAATCTACTTGGATGTTTAAGTTATTTGAACTTAAATTACATTAAACTGACTTAAAACCATTAGCTGAATCTTGTGTAACTTGTACAAAAAGTTGAAAATTGCTTAAATTATTTTGATGAGCTAAAAGCAATGTAAAAACATATATTGTCATAACTTACTGATCATATAATTTTTCACATTGTAGATGTTCCTTTTCATTATAAAGTGAACAGCCAAGTTTACTTGGATGCTGCAAGTTTTTTTTTTTTTTTTTGTCGAAAATGAGAAACGAAACGGAACTGTAGCATTTGTGGTGGCATATGTGGTCCTACAGTGTGAATCTGGAGTGTGCCGTAGAAATGACTCGACAATCTGTCCACTCGGCTCTGAAGAGAAGACCCCACTGCACTGCTCTGTGGTGCATCTCTAAGACGGTTCCTCACTCTCTGTGAAAACAAACACAGAAACAACTTTTTCAGACTTTCATCAAGAACATTTTTGCATTTTGTTTAGGAGTAAATAGAACACAATTTATACTGTAAAGCTGTATAGCAGCAGCAACTGACTTATGTTTATTTGTCCTTTTTTTTACTTAAAGCGCCCCTATTATGCTATTTTAAAGGCTCCTAATTTTGTTTTGGAGGTCTCCAACAACAGGTTTACATGCATCAAAGGTAAAAAAACTAGTTTAATTTTCTCGTAATATACATTGCACATCCCCACATTTTTCAACGATTCTCACACGACTTGACGGATAAATCAGTCTCTCTAAATCCCTCCTTTCCATGAGCCTTCTCTGCTCTGATTGGTCAGATGGCCCAGTCTGTTGGTCTGCCGCGTACAGTGCGTGTTTCGGGAAAGCTAAATGGCCATTATGATAACTGAACTCCAGCTCCATCCGGAGGCTTCCTGAAGCTCAGCAATTGTACACACTGTAAAGACAATAACAATGACATTGATTTTACCATACCAATCCGAGTGCAAGTCCGATGATGAAACATTGGAAAAACGTATTCAACCCGAATCTCCATCGCAAGGGCAACTTGAGCAGGACATTTCTCAGTGATACGCTACTCATTTTGCGGGTACATTTATGAGATGTTGCAACTGTAATTCCTCACCATCAGCATTAAAGGATTAGTTCACTTTTAAATAAACTTTTGTTGATAATTTACTCACCCCCATGTCATCTAAGATGTCCATGTCTTTCTTTCTTCAGTCGAAAAGAAATTAAGGTTTTTGATGAAAACATTCCAGGATTTTTCTCCATATAATAGCTTCAGTGGGCTCCAAATGGTTCAAGGTCCAAATGACAGTTTCAGTGCAGCTTCAAAGGGCTTTAAACAATACCAGACGATGAATAAGGGTCTTATCTAGCGAAAAAAAAAAAAAAAAAAGTTTGGAGCCCATTGAAGTCCATTATATGGAGAAAAATCCTGAACTAATCCTTTAACAAGTGTACGTCCATCAACAAACCGATGTGTGTGTATATTTCTAATTTATTACAGTGCACATGTGGGAACTGTATCGGTGCATACGTTAGCCCAGCACTAACGTGAATGACTGAACATTAAAGTTTGCAAAACAACTCTTGCTTTATCCTTTATCTTTACTCAAAGTAGTACGAACGACAGACAATCTGCATTAATAGACACAGTTTTAGGTAATAGTGGCCCACAGCTGATTAGCAGAAGTATTTCAGTAAGACATTGAGTTAGTCGGTTAGCCGGAAACGTACACAATATAAAACACAAAGCTATGTATTTTGAACACCCGGTACAAAATATATACATCAATAATTAATCATACTTACAGGTTGTGATTTCTAAGGAGCAACCTGATCCAAATAAACTGGGTACTGACCCATCTTTCAAACGTTTTACGAATCCCGTGTTAACCTCCTCAGTAAAATGACGGTCACGTTGTTCACGGGTGGACAACGTACAACACAGGCGGGCATTATGCAAATGTATAATCTAATGATGTATAACCATCACGCAGTGGGAATCAAAAAAAAAAAAAACGACTTGTATAGGCGGTTCATAGGAGTCGATACTCTCTTTTGGGAGACAGTAACTTTATTTATCGCGCATTTTCGACTTTACAACATTGCGGAACGTTTACATTACCAAACAACTATATTACACACTGAAAGGGAATATTCAAATAACCATAATAGGGGCACTTTAACACCTAAGGAGATTTTTGATGAAATGTTTAATAATATCAGCACTTTCTCGTTTACATAAAATACCAGGTAATTCAGTGGATCTTAACTGGTTAGACCAAGGGACCCACATTTTCTCACGGTCATTAGGCCGCGACCCAATTTTCAGTAAGCTAAAAAAATAAAGATGGTGTCTGAAAGTTGTGGTTGGTTTCCAGTTTGTGTGTAAAAAATTTACGTTTTTGACCAATGTCATTTCTTGCAGGAAGTTAATTCAATATTCGTTTAGTTATCAACAAAGCTCGCTCTATTTTGCTGTAGTTCATTAAACTGTTACCCTGCCTCAGAAGTCTGTCCGAAATCAGTTTTGTGAGGTACTTATGTGTGCAAACACTGCCTACAAAGTCTTTGCCTGATAAGGCAGCGGGGCAACAAGTCAGCTGCTTAAATTTTCAGAAGCAGCCGTTGGTTCTTTGACTGCACTCTCAAAACGGTCTTGCGACCCACCAGTTGAGAGACACTGAGATAATTCACATGATCTTATTTCAATTGGTCTTTTTCATATCACAAAACTGTCTTTGGCTGCTAACATATATAAAAATGAAATATTAAAATAACACATCAATCATAATGAAAGAGAAAGTGAAAAACGGAAGCAAAGACTGTCTCTTGTTGCTTCTGATAGGGCACCACAAAGATGGGAAAATAGTTTTTTTTAGAAAAGACGATAAAAATGAATAAAGCAGTGGTGCGTTAGTTCAAAAGCTGATAAATACCCTCTGGGTTTCTCCTCTAGCACGATAAGAGATTAAAATATTACCATAAACACTGCATTATCTCACTCACCAGAGTTTCTCTCCCATACGCCCCACAGCAGAATGTTATCTCTCCATCTCCTCAGCATGAATATCTGCTCCATTAGCAAGCCATTCATCCACCCAACACACTGCTCTGAATAGGACCATAACACTGCTAAAAGTGATTGCATATCTTTTCTTGTGAGACTGGTCTGATGCCAAACCAGTCGACTGTTGAAAGTTGTTCCCTATTACTGTTTCTTTTGCATTAGCTTCAATGACTGTAATGGTACACATGCGAGAGTGTTTTAAAGGCTTTTGTCTGTCTGCAAACCTCAGTCATATTAAGTGGAATCATGTTGTCTTTTATCGTAAATGCATTTCATAAGAGTGCCACAATGCATTTTACAAAACGAAAAAATAATGCAGGAATAGTATTCATTTTTTTTTTTACAGGACTTTTTATATAATCTGTGATTGCAGAGGAAAATTCACATTTGTGAACACTTGATTTGTAGTCTTAACTAGCTAAATGTCAAACGTCACTTTTACAAGCAGAACCAAACATTGAAATATATACCTAGAAGACCTAACTTTAACATTGTTGAATTGTGTTATATCTATGTTAGTTATTATCTTGTTATTAGGGGAAATTTTTAATTTGAAGTTTAATTGTTTTTAATATGCATTTAATTTAACTTTAATATAACTATATAAATAATACTATATTATTTAATAATATAATATTTAATATAATGTACTACATGTAGTAGTTTGATTCTAATGAAATATTGCTTGTGATTTTATCATTTCTAAAGCAAATTAACCTTTCATATTCTTTGAGGAATATTCATGACAGTTATGCACTCACTAAAAATGAAAATGATGTACTTGCCCTCATTTGTGTCCAAAACCTATATGACATCTGCAGTAGAATTATTTCAGATATTCAAATATTTAAGGATTTTAGTAAATAATAGCATACATTTTATTCCCGTTTCTCACTAAAATCTGTCAGATCACTTGGAATAGTTGTATTGTATTAGTTGTATAGACTACTATGCTATTTTATGGTACTACTATTATACTTTTATAATGCTATTGCTTCCTTTTTGAAGCAGGAAATCTCCAGTAACCATTCATTGTAAATACAATACAATTGAAAACCATCTCCTTTGTGTTCTACAAAGTCATGCAGATTAGAATGACATAAGGGTGATTAAATGATTACAGAATGCATGTCTTTGGGTGAAATATTCCTTTTTAACACGTATGGTCAGTATTTTCATTGTCTTACCAGATCCATCAACCAACAGTTACAGAGACAGAACGGTGAGATAGATGATTAGCCATATGTGTTTGAAATTGTACATACATAATCTACCATTTCTAAAGTTTGCTTTAAATCAACACAGTGAAATAGGGCAAACGGAAGGCAGGTGACATGGAAAAAAGGTCAGTTATGTGAGACACTCTTCAGTAAGAGTGAATAAAGCGCCAAGAGAAGTTGATTTATTTAGTGCTGTGAAAAGATAATATTTAATCTCCAAAGCACTAATCTGTAATTTTTTTTTTTTTTTTTTTTGCCGCTCTGCCTCTGATTATAAGCGTCCCAGCTGTGCCTACTTCCCTATTCATTGAGCAGAATTGTGTAGCTTGTTTTACAGCTTCTTTCGGTGTAATTAACATCCTAAACAATCACAACATTCTATGGCTTGGCTGTCATTTCCAAGCGTTCTGTGTTTAGGTCAAAGGCATCTTCTCATTTCCCTGCAAAAGGATTCTGCATCCTCAAAAGCTCTGAATTTTTGCTGTAGGCTTGCTACTCTGATCACTTTCTCAGGGAAGGCTGAATTTTCTGGCACAATGTTCAGATCTGAAGTAGACTGAAAAGAGGTTATGCACTTAACTGCACAAGTAATGACTAATTACGGCACTTTTCATGCATGCTTGTATGGTACCATTCAATAGCTGCATGCTGACATGCAATTTCTTGATTTTTCACATTTTAAAACTGAAATATCATACTCTAAGTCATCCAGTGTTTCAATGTATCCATGAAATACTTTACCACTCCCCAGGTGATACGTGAAAAGCACTTTAAGACATTAACAAAACAACCCTTTGTCATAATTGCAGTTGGACAAGATGGGATGCTCTCGTACTGATTCCACTAAGCAGCGACCTTAGTCTGTATGTATACTATATATGTATACTATTTAAAGGAACAGTTCACAGTAAATGTTCCTCATTTCTGTCACTTTCGTTTTTTTTCCCCAAACCTGGGGACTGACTTTATTCCATAGAATGCAAAATGTGACTTTTTGCAGAATGGTGTGAAAAGACACATTGAAACTGTTAGTGATTTTATAATGACTTACCGGTAAGTCATTAGAGTGCTATCATATAGCTTTAGAAGATATGGAATATTCTGGAATATTGTCATATGGCATATTTTGTATTGCTTTATGTCATGTTGGAGCCTGACCACCCCTGAAAAAAGCAGTTTGAACACTCTTCATGTCTCCTTTTTTGCTCTACTGAGGTTAAAATGGGTCTGGAACTACATGAGGGTTAGTAAATGATGATGACATTTTCATTTTTGCGAGAGCTATCCCTTTTAGGAAGTATATGCCTGATGCCTACATGCATGTTTGCAATTAACATAATTATAAGTAGCATCACTTACAGTGGGTGCGTCTCAATCAGCTCCCTAGTTCAGTAGTCAGGGCACTGATCAGGCAGTCTCAATCACAGAATCCTTCCAGTGCACTGAAATGTTCGCTCCCTATAAAGTCTCACAATTCACCACAAAACCCAGGGTGCATCGATGCTCACTATGTACCCTTAGCGGAAGTCCTGAAGCGCAAAACTTAAATCATGTGAGCCAACTCACTACACATAACGACTGTTAACGGCACGTGATATACACTCACCTAAAGGATTATTAGGAACACCATACTAATACTGTGTTTGACCCCCTTTCGCCTTCAGAACTGCCTTAATTCTACGTGCCATTGATTCAACAAGGTGCTGAAAGCATTCTTTAGAAATGTTGGCCCATATTGATAGGATAGCATCTTGCAGTTGATGGAGATTCGTGGGATGCACATCCAGGGCATGAAGCTCCCGTTCCACCACATCCCAAAGATGCTCTGTTGGGTTGAGATCTGGTGACTGTGGGGGCCATTTTAGTACAGTGAACTCATTGTCATGTTCAAGACATGGTGCATTGTGACATGGTGCATTATCCTGCTGGAAGTAGCCATCAGAGAATGGGTACATGGTGGTCATAAAGGGATGGACATGGTCAGAAACAATGCTCAGGTAGGCTGTGGCATTTAAATTATGCCCAATTGGCACTAAGGGGCCTAAAGTGTGCCAAGAAAACATCCCCCACACCATTACACCACCACCACCAGCCTGCACAGTGGTAACAAGGCATGATGGATCCATGTTCTCATTCTGTTTACGCCAAATTCTGACTCTACCTTCTGAATGTCTCAACAGAAATCGAGACTCATCGGACCAGGCAACATTTTTCCAGTCTTCAACTGTCCAATTTTGGTGAACTTGTGCAAATTGTAGCCTCTTTTTCCTATTTGTAGTGGAGATGAGTGGTACCCGGTGGGGTTTTCTGCTGTTGTAGCCCATCCGCCTCAAGGTTGTGCGTGTTGTTGCTTCACAAATGCTTTGCTGCATACCTCGGTTGTAACGAGTGTTTTTTTTCAGTCAAAGTTGCTCTTCTATCAGCTTGAATCAGTCGGCCCATTCTCCTCTGACCTCTAGCATCAACAAGGCATTTTCGCCCACAGGACTGCCTCATACTGGATGTTTTTCCCTTTTCACACCATTCTTTGTAAACCCTAGAAATGGTTGCGCGTGAAAATCCCAGTAACTGAGCAGATTGTGAAATACTCAGACCGGCCCGTCTGGCACCAACAACCATGCCACGCTCAAAATTGCTTAAATCACCTTTCTTTCCCATTCTGACATTCAGTTTGGAGTTCAGGAGATTGTCTTGACCAGGACCACACCCCTAAATGCATTGAAGCAACTGCCATGTGATTGGTTGATTAGATAATTGCATTAATGAGAAATTGAACAGGTGTTCCTAATAATCCTTTAGGTGAGTGTATATGTTTTGTTTTATTATATTTTATTATATTTCAGCATAAACATACATCATTAGACAGGTAATGAACATATAGCTAACATTTATAATTTATTTACAGCTGAAATGTCGCACGTATATGTAACAAGCTAAGTATTTATCATAATGTACTTTAAATAACATTAGAAGTAATGTCAGAAAGATATCAGCTCTGCTGTTGTTCATAAATACCAGTAGTGATGTTGTTCAATGAGTCATTAGTGTCCCAATGTGTAGTGAGCCAGCGTCCTTTACCAGTGCCCGAATTTGTGTACACGATATACTGATTCACGAGCTCGAACTGATTGAGACACACCAAGTGTCACTCTAATACTGTTACTAATACTATATCAGATCTATAATACTAACTGTGTAGCTTACAGTTGCATAAAGGGATATTTCCAGTAGGAAATATCTTCACAAAATGAAGTAAAGAATAATATAGAAATATTATAGCAAATTATATATATATATATATATATAGTTGTGCTACTAGTCGACCATTGTGATTCCCATTGATATGGAGGAAGATATGAACCCCCTGTCCTTTTGTTAATCATTGAAATTTCATATATATGTTTCAGATGTGGCTAGTTTCTGTGGCGTGTCAGTGTTTGGCTCTTAAGGGGAAAAAAAATTATTACAACATGTTTTAATTATACCTCAGAGACGCAGGGGAAATTTGAGCTCACCACAACCATTATAGTGTCAGCAGAGGCAGCAGTATGGCGCTCATCATCACAAAGAGTATGTTGCTCGTGGTTATACATATGCAATTGTGTAAGAAACCTCCTTATTATTCCTGCCAAACGTCTTCAAAATAACTGTGTACAACTTGAAAGCAGGCAGATGAGAAACATCCTACACAGCTGAACACGAAGCTCTTTGAATTGTAAATGAGGTCGCTGTACCATGTGGCTCCATACTGTTCTATACAAAGTTTATTGGTGGTGGGCGTTTTGGTTGATGTCGATTGGGGTGAACACTGATGTGTTATTAGCATTTCATGTCTGGACTTTTAGCGCAGCAGTGGCTACTTTCATGGAAATATAAAGTGTCAGAGCTAATAATGCTTGTCTGTCTTGCCTGAATTGAATCTTTAGTGTTTCTTTTTTATTTATGCTCAATTCAATAAATAAGAACAAGTGTTTCATGGCATCCATGATGTTTGTTTTATGTCACCTCAATGATCTCTTATTCTGATAGTTGTACTGTGAAGACCCAGTTCAAAAGCTTAGATCTTGTTCCTTGTTGTATTCCTTCATTAATTTGCAAAAAAAAAAAAAAAAGAGATTATTCACAAAGGGCTGTTTATTACTATATTACTATTTATTACTATGATTAATCACATCTGTCACACACACACACACACACACACACACACACATATGTGTGGCCCACCCTTTTGCAGCTATAACAGCTTCAGCTCTTCTGGGAAGGCTTTCCACAAGGTTTACGGGAATTTATGGGAATTTTTGACCATTCTTCTAGAAGCGCATTTGTGAGGTCAGGCACTGATGTTGGACAAGAAGGCCTGGCTTGCAGTCTCTGCTCTAATTCATCCCAAAGGTGTTCTATCGGGTTGAGGTAAGGACTGAGGCAGGCCGGTCAAGTTCCTCCACACCAAACTTGCGCATCCATGTCTTTATGGACCTTGCTTTGTGCACTGGTGCATAGTCATGTTGGAACAGGAAGGGGTCATTCCCAAACTGTTCCCACAAATTTGGAAGCATGAAATTGTCCAAAATGTCTTGGAATACTGAAGCATCAAGAGTTCCTTTCACTGGAACTAAGGGGCCAACCCCAACCCCTGAAAAACAAACCCACACCATAATTCCCCCTCCAACAAACTTTACACTTGGCGAAATGCAGTCAGGCAAGTACTGTTCTCCTGGCAACCGCCAAACCCAGACTCGTCCATTGGATTGCCAGACAGAGAAGCGTGATTCGTCACTCCAGAGTACACACGTCTCTACTGTTCTAGAGTCCAGTGACGGCGTGCTTTACACCACTGCATCCGCTTCCACTTTGTTATAATACCACTAACAGTTGACCGTGGAATATTTAGTAGTGAAGAAATTTTATGAATGGACTTATTGCACAGGTATCCTATCACGGTACCACGCTTGAATTCACTGAGCTCCTGAGAGCGATCCATTCTTTCACAAATGTTTGTAGAAGCGACTACATGATGCTTGGTGCTTGATTTTACACACCTGTGGCCAAGTGATTGGAACACCAGAATTCAATGATTTGGCGGAGTGTTCCAATGCTTTTAGCAATACTGTGTGTGTGCGTGCATGCGTGTGTGTGTGTATATATATATATATATATATATATATATATATATATATATATATATATATATATATATACAATGCACACACACACACACACACACACACACACACACACACACACACACACACACACACACACACACACACACACACACACACACACACACACACACACACACACACACTATTGTGTATGTGTGTATATAGGACACCCCAATACTATATATGTGTATGTGTATATATATATATATATATATATATATATATATATATATATATATATATACTGTTATACACAAACTATTAGATGTGATTAATCACGATTTTTTCGATTTGACAGCACTGATATATAGTAATAAACATGGTAATGGCCATTGTTAATAATCTCATGAATGATTATTTATTTTTATTTTTTTTTGCGAATTAAAGGAACTTCATCTCAGTTGACTGTTTTTATTTGCTCTTTTTAGTTGTAGCACTAATGGCATTGCTCATAAAGAGCGGGAGGTTCTAACCTGTGCCATTTCCTGTTTTCATTTCTGTTCTCCCCCCAATAATTCAGCATTTACTAATCTATTCACTACAATCTATATCAACAAAATGTTGGTGTCTGCAAATTGGGTCCTAGTACTGTTCCTACACAGTAGCAAAAAATGAACAGCGAACCAAACGGTGTCCCACCTCCACTCCAATTCAAATTAGCCAGTTGCCCCAGGGCTACAGATCTGTGTTAATTTGCTTTTTAAACCTCCCAGATGAAACATTTGCCTCTTAAACGCTCCTTGTAAAAACGTCAGCGTTCATCACAGTGGCCCCTTAGGCTGCAGAAGCGCACAGCCCTCACGATTGTTTTTTTGAAACAGAGACCTGATTCTATAGCTGCCCAAAATTTCAGCATCCTCGTTCTTCGGGACATGCTTGAGTGTTATAATTGCTTGCATCATGCAATTACCACTGCCTGCAACCTTTCCAAGTCATGATGTTTTTACTCCAAGTTCTATGAGGGAAGCTAGTGATCTAATGGCCGCAAGGAGTCTGGACTGTCATAGCTGCACCAGTAGGGTAATGTATGTCATGGCATATGCGGTTAGTGATTGGAAGCCTTTGGGAGCGTCACTTTTCCCAGTGCGGGTATGTGAGTGAGCTCCCCGAGGGCTTGCGGTGTCGTTTCAGAGCCGGTGTGTGAATGAGAGGCCTGTCAGACGTTACGAGCGGAGTTTCAGCCCGCAGCCGAGAGATTCACAAGCTTGCAGACTGCCAGAAAAATGAGTAACACCTTCCTTGGGGAGGTTCCGCAGTCTATAGAGAGTTTGGCAAATTAGCTGTTGCGATCACTCACAATATGTTATGTTTTATTCACTGCGCCTCACATAGAAATTGAAACGGGTACCTTAGAAAAAAGTCTTAAGAAGTGTGTAAAAAGAAAAAAAGTCTTTTGTGCAGTCACTCTGGCGAGACCTTGATTTTAAGATGGTCTTTTATCGTGTGCAATTATTGTACAATTAGTTGAATGGCGGTTAACGCCAGACCAGGTGTAATAAATTCTCTCCCGTGTCTCTGCCTTCCTCTTTTTACTTTTTGTTCTAGGGGCTTCAACTGCTGTGGCCCCTCTTAAGGAGAGCTCTTAGAGGAAGCACTTGAAGATGCTCTTCACCTGTCCCTGGGACTTGAGAGGGAGAGATAAAGATAAAGGATGTATGGGAATGAGACTCTGATGGTGACAAGGCAAACAAGACCCTGGTAACACATTGCCCAGGAGATTTTGTGTTTTAGGCTTGGAATCTCATCAAAGCAGGTGATCGTGATTTCTTTCAGTACTCAATGGTCTCAATTAGTGATCAATATATCGACGTGACAAGTATTGTTAATAATTGTTAATTCTTTATACATAAAGCTTTAGTTCATTTTATCAATTTGAAGCTTGTTACTACGTAAGACAAGCGCTTAAGACATTTGACCAGTTAGCTTCATGTTTATATGTGACCATTTCCCATGTGTCCATGGCTTCTGGGCTTTTACTCCTTGTGAAATCTGGTATTTTATCACAGCTCAATTGGCTACAGAAATCTGAGCCAATGGAATTGAGTTTTAAACCTTTGGAGGTGGATCGCTGGGAGACTGACTGTCTGAGTGCTGAGTGTGTGCTGGTGGTTTGGGACACACTGTGAGGTGTCACTCGTGTAAAATGCTCGGGTATTGTCCGTGCCCCCCACGGTTTCTCTTGCTTGACCCTTAAGATCTCAAGAAAAGGGCTACATCTTCAGGTCTGCCTGTGTGGGAACATTCTCTGATTTTAGGACAGAAAATGGTGCACACATTTCCAGCTGCCCTGTCTCCAGCAGAGCTCAGCATGGGAGAGAGATCCTCTGCCTTTGTTGCTTCCTCTATAATTTCACAAGAGCACAGGCGATGGCAAGGGAAGAATTTAAGTGGTTTGTCACTCTTTATTTGTGGCGGAGGGGAGGGGGAAAAAAGAGAAGGTGACAAACGTGAGAAGTTGGCTTTGCTTCTTTAGGAGAGGAGAGTACACCAGAGCTCAAATTCAGTCCTGAGTTGAGTTCCTCTCTTGAGTGCATCTCTTAAATATAAAGCCACAGAGTTAATAGGTTAATTACTTCCTGGACAGGTTATAATGACAAATGAAGGAAGAGGAATTAATCTCTGGAACTAGGCTGTATAAGGTATTGGGAGCATTGTATTGTGGTGATTATGAATTTTAGCAGGTAATATTTATTTTTTAAAATGAGGATAACTATTAAGGGTGAACCTACACTGGTCTCACGGTTCGGTTCGATTACGATTATCATGTCATCGATTCGTTCAATACGATATCATGATGCATCACAATGCATCGACGATGCACTGCATCCTCATGTATACAATTTTGTCAGTCAGTTATATGAACTGAATCTTTAATTTTACCTGCTCAAAGAAAACAAAACTTCTTGAATATATCAAAAAAACTTGACTGGGCACAGAAGATGACAGGAGCATTTAGAACAATGTTACCCCTCGCAACAATGGTAAAAAAAATTAACGTGTGAGAGTGTGTTATGAGCTACACTCATCTAAAGGATTATTAGGAACACCTGTTCAATTTCTCATTAATTAAATTATCTAATCAACCAATCACATGGCAGTTGCTTCAATGCATTTAGGGTGTGGTCCTGGTTAAGACAATCTCCTGAACTCCAAACTGAATGTCAGAATGGGAAAGAAAGGTGATTTAAGCAATTTTGAGCATGGCATGGTTGTTGGTGCCAGACGGGCCGGTCTGAGTATTTTACAATCTGCTCAGTTACTGGGATTTTCACGCACAACCATTTCTAGGGTTTACAAAGAATGGTGTGAAAAGGGAAAAACATCCAGTATGAGGCAGTCCTGTGGGCGAAAATGCCTTGTTGATGCTAGAGGTCAGAGGAGAATGGGCCGACTGATTCAAGCTGATAGAAGAGCAACTTTGACTGAAATAACCACTCGTTACAACCGAGGTATGCAGCAAAGCATTTGTGAAGCCACAACACGCACAACCTTGAGACGGATGGGCTACAACAGCAGAAAACCCCACCGGGTACCACTCATCTCCACTACAAATAGGAAAAAGAGGCTACAATTTGCACGAGCTCACCAAAATTGGACAGTTGAAGACTGGAAAAATGTTGCCTGGTCTGATGAGTCTCGATTTCTGTTGAGACATTCAGATGGTAGAGTCAGAATTTGGCGTAAACAGAATGAGAACATGGATCCATCATGCCTGGTTACCACTCTGCAGGCTGATGGTGGTGGTGTAATGGTGTGGGGGATGTTTTCTTGGCACACTTTAGGCCCCTTAGTGCCAATTGGGCATCGTTTAAATGCCACGGCCTACCTGAGCATTGTTTCTGACCATGTCCATCCCTTTATGACCATGTACTCATTCTCTGATGGCTACTTCCAGCAGGATAATGCACCATGTCACAAAGCTCGAATCATTTCAAATTGGTTTCTTGAACATGACAATGAGTTCACTGTACTAAAATGGCCCCCACAGTCACCAGATCTCAACCCAATAGAGCATCTTTGGGATGTGGTGGAACGGGAGCTTTGTGCCCTGGATGTGCATCCCACAAATCTCCATCAACTGCAAGATGCTATCCTATCAATATGGGCCAACATTTCTAAAGAATGCTTTCAGCACCTTGTTGAATCAATGCCACATAGAATTAAGGCAGTTCTGAAGGCGAAAGGGGGTCAAGCACAGTATTAGTATGGTGTTCCTAATAATCCTTTAGGTGAGTGTATATAACATGTTACAGCCAGATATGACAGCGCTACTGAAGCACGCATCGCCGCAGACGAGCTGCTGCGTATCTCTTCATCAAGCCAGCGCACAAACTACCGAAAGTAAAGTATGTGCTCAACATACAATCATCTTCATTAAAAGTAAAGAAACTGAACGATCTTACCAGTGCTGTTGCCGCGCTCGCTCATATTGTGGTCGGTGATTTTGAAATTAGCTGCTAATTAATAAAATGCAGCTCATATCTGTTGTTTTTGGTGATGTGAACTCCGTTAAATCTCCATATAGTGCGGGAATTGAAGATCGGATTTATATTCGTTTTGCTGAGATACATTTATGTGCCCAAGTGTAAATGAAATCGTTTTGATAAATCTGGTAGCTTTGATTTACATTTACACACAGCACGTGTGTTCTCCAGGTCGTGCTTACCAGGCTTTTCATAAAAGCCAAAATGTGCCCAGATGTCGACTTTTAAAGTAGTTGGAGCATTTTAATTACTCGCACTCGCGTATCTCGCCTCCCTCTGCCATTGTATGCTACCACGACAAAACACGTGTGAGACAAATGACGTCAGAAAATAATAAGTACATTATAATCGGTTATGGTCTATTACTGAACCGATTCCGAATCGTCCTTGGTCTGCATCGCGATGCATCATGGAAACTATTAATTTCGACAGCCCTATTGTTTATAAGCATTTCAAACTCTGAGAGTTTGAGACCATTCCTTTATTTAAATTAAACTGAAAATGACCAAAAAGACCCCATTTCCAAAAGACTTGAATCTGTGGATCAGGACAAACATATTTTACAGAAACATGCACAAATGATGGATCATTTGATGTATATTACTGTTGGCATTTTATGTTGGTGAACAAGTTTTTGTATTTGTGTAATTAAGATAAGATCGCCATTCACAGGAGGATGAATAATGACGGTCCGCAAAGAAAGAATTTCTCAGAAAAAATAATGGCAAACTCAGTTTACTATAAAAATGTTAATGGGCTTTGCTGCAAAAGAAAACTATTGGATTTATCTGCAGTAAATACTGTGAGATACACAGTTATGTATTTTAGTGCAGCAGGCCCAGGCTTCTCTTCTTTTGATTCAGTGCAGGTTGCCAGTATGTGTCGAACCACTATATAATGAGTTATCTTTGAGCCATCTGAGATGTCTGAGGTATTTATATTATTGAAACAACACACACACACACACACACACACACACACACTTATAAACCCCTTATATTTATTAAGATATAGATGGAAATTTTCATGCGTAAATCTGCTTAATTCTGAAGGTTTCACACATTTATAGTCGATTGATCACTTTGGTTATGCTATTAGTTTCAGTGGGGTTGGTGAGTATAATTTATCAAAAGCTAAAACGAAAATTTAAAGCTAATGCAAACAGCATATTTTGTTATTTATTGGTTGAGGAGAGTGTGCTATTACTTTTCTAAGCGATTGGATTGAGTTTTCACCTGTTGGACAATAAAATTAGTAAAAAATTCCAGAAGGGACCTGAGCCATATCTAGGGAGTCAAGCAAGCAACTACCTAGTAACGATCAAGAACACCCTTGAAACTACACAAGAACTGGCGTCAAGATCATGGGTGGCCAAGGCTCATTGATGCACATGGGGAGCGAAGGTTGGCCTGTGTGGTCCGATCAAACAGACAAACTACTGTAAGAAGTTAAAGCTGGTTCTGATAGAAAAGGTGTCAGAACACACAGTGCATCACAGTTTGTTGCATATGGGGCTGCATATCCGAATGACCAAACAGGGTGCCCATGCTGACCCCTGTCCACCACCGAAAGCACCAAAAGTGGGCATCAGAACTGGACTACGGAGCAATGTAAGAAGACGGCCTGGTCTGATGAATCATGTTTTCTTTTTCATCACATGGATGGCCGGGTGCGTGTTCGTCGCCTACCGGGGGAACACATGACACCAGGGTGTACTATGGGAAGAAGGCAAGTAGGTGGAGGCAAACCTTGGGTCCTGCCATCCATGTGGATGTTATTTTGACACATACCACCTACCTAAGCATTGTTGCAGACCATGTACACCCTTTCATGGAAACGGTATTCCCTGGTGGCTGTGGCCTCTTTCAGCAGGATAATGCGCCCTGCCACAAACAAAAATGGTTCAGGAATAGTTTGAGGAGCACAACAATGAGTTTGAGGTGTTGACTTGGCTTCCAAATTCCCCAGATCTCAATCCAATCGAGCATCTGTGGGATGTGCTGAACAAACAAGTCTGATCCATGGAGGCCCCACCTGGCAACTTACAGGACTTAAAGGATCTGCTGCTAAAATCTTGGTGCCAGATACCACAGCACACATTCAGGGGTCTAGTGGAGTCCATGCTTCGACAGGTCAGGGCTGTTTTTGCAGCAAAAGGGGGACCAACACAATATTATAATGTTATGCCTGTTTATATTATATTATATTATATTATATTATATTATATTATATTATAGTATAGTATAGTATAGTATAGTATAGTATAGTATAGTATAGTATAGTATAGTATATTATAGTATATTATAGTTAAAGGGATAGTTCACCCAAAAATGAAAATTAGCCCATGATTTACTCACCCTCAAGCCATCCCAGGTGTATATGACATTCTTCTTTCAGATGAATTTTGTCTGATTTGTTATTTTGTTATTGTTTTGTGATTTTATTTTTATTCGATCAGTTCTGCACATCTATATTGGTCAACAGTTAAATACATGGCACAGATTCATTGGTCAGTCAGTGGGCAGGCTTTAGTTGTTTTGAGGGCCGCTCACACCGGCATCAGCTCTGTTTGTGTATCTCCTCTGTGGCAGTCTCAGCTGACTGTGATTACAGTGAGGCACAATAATGGCTCCGGCTGCTCAGCGGGAGGTCAGAGGTCACACTGTGCTATCAGGCCATCGCAGGCACTGGCTGATCTGTGCTTCCAGTCATCTGTGGCTTTAGATAAGCTCGCACGAAAAAAAGAGACAAAACTCTGATTATCTGATCATTTCAGAAAGGACAAACTGGGTCAACTGCGTGAACGCTCCAGCAGAAACAAAATGACAAAAATGAGAAAGGACAGTGAGGCGAAATGGTACGAAATACAAATGCCAGACCTGTGCTTTGCATGCTATGCTGGACGCATTGAAACGCAACTCCAGAGGGAATTAGCACACAATTGAGGTTTGACATGGCGGCTTCTGTAGCGAAAGCTTTTGTAGGACTGTGGGGTGAGCATATTGCAAATGACAAGAGACATGCTAGTCTAATGACTACAGCTCTCTAGGGATTCCTTCTTGACCTCTTCTATAGCTAATTGCTTCCATTATTTTTGCCTCACAGTGCATGTAGCTGGGGTGGGAGGGGCCTATCATAGCCCCACCCCTCCACACTTTGAATGACAGATGAGAAAGATGTGACTCAGCAGGCGCCCAAAGGGTGATGCAAAATCTTGCTGGGCTCTTGCCTCATAGAGTGATGGTTAAACTTGTCATTTTATAAAGCAAAACATATAATCTCAATGTAGATGCATGCATACTGTAGATAAAAAATTTTTGTTATAGGTAAAAATCTATATCTATAAAAATCTGCTGTATTTGTGTCAAAAGTTTTATATGTCATATTATATACAGAAAAAAATAATCATCTGCATGGTTACAGTGTAATGAGAGCTTTTCCAGTGATTTGGTTGTGTAACGCAAGCCGTGGCAAGTGCTAGTCATGTGTGGGAGAGACGCCTCAGGAGAGCCGGAAGGTTCCTCTGAGCAACTAGCCATGGCCAGGTTCGCATTAGCCTAATCAGACAGGTTGTCTGTGTACGTCAGAGAATGAGTCCATCTCTGACGAAAAAAAAACACAGAGTTTGGACTCAACCATGTCCAGCATCTGCTCAGCCTGTTGTTGCTGCAAAACTGTTTTGAAGGGGCTGTACATGTAAAGGCCAAATGTATTGCATAGCATCCTTAAACTGACTTGTGACAGCTTTTGCTGGTTAAAAAAGTTTCATAAATGGGCTGATAATTAATTATTTGAATAATGTGAGCCTTTAAGGGTGCTCTCAGTTTCAGATGGCATACTTACTGACCACCACAGTCTGCTTACTGAGTTTATAATGTATACTGCACTCAAGCAAGCTCCAATCAGATTTTTTGGCAGATCTGATTGGCAACTTTTTGGAGTCAGACACAGGTTTTTATCAATCTGCAGGGAAACAAAGTCCATTACAGGGGTCCGGTCTGCTTCTGTGAGCATTTTTGAGGAAGGACCAGTCAAAGTTTGCTAGGTTTGGGACTTTAAAGGGGTGTTTGATTGTGATTACACTTTTTAAAATTTAGTAGTGTGTACTGTTGCTGTTTGAGCATAAACAACATCTGCAAAGTTACGATGCTCAAAGTTCAAAGCAAAGGAAGGTATTTTCTTTTAAAGAAATCACTTTTTAAGGACTACAACAAACGGCTGGTAGGGACTACAATGAGCTTATTCACGGGTTGGTGGCATCACTAACCCTAAAATTTACATAAACCCTGCCCCTGGGAACACAACAAAGGCCATGTTGAGACAAAGGCTCCCACATTTGGGAATCTGCTCAAGCTGTCGCATCAGTCTTTTCACATTTATTGCAATACAGTACACAACACAAATGCAATAGAATGTCATAAAAGCAAGATGACAACATAAGTTATAACTGTAATTAAACTAAACTGTTCTATCTTCATGCAGCATATATTCTTTGGCTCTGTAGGCATCTTACAACAGTTCCCACATGAGCAATTTATATATTATCATGACAGAATATGCTAATCAATGACTTGAAGATAGTTCAACTACATTTCAGCTACATACATTCATCAACTAACCATTCAGAAACGTCCTGTTGCATTCTACATATTGACACTTCTTCTTGAGTCTCTCCATCGTTGTCCGACTCCGGTTTGGACATAAAAGGCTGAACAGTTTCTTGCATTTTCAATGCGGGTCAGTGTGAGGTAATCGGAGCTGCTAACACAAGCTCTTGAAGCTCTGCCCTCTTCTAGAAAGGGGGCCAGGAGCAGCAGCTCATTTGCATTTAAAGGGACACACACAAAAACGGTGCGTTTTTGCTCACCCTCAAAAAGTGACAATTTTATCATGCTATAAAAAAATTATCTTTGGGGTATTTTTGAGATAAAGCTTCACATACTCTGGGGACATCAGAAACTTATTTTACATCTTGTAAAAAGGGGCATTATAGGACCCCTTTAAATGTTTTGTGGCACTTAATACCCAATATACTAGATTTACATGAGCAGTATCTGTTTATTTTGCATTGTTTACAGTTATGGCTGTGAAATAATGGTGCTTATTACTGTTGGACGGATAGGATGTTTTGATCACAAAATCTCCATATTTTTCTTCAATGTTGTCTGTACAATTGCTGACCAACCTGCTGTGCTGTTATTTGAATGAGCCAATCTATTGTGGTAGCAGCTATTTCAGATAAATCGGACTACTGACAGCTAATATAAACAAAACAAAAAACATGTTTTCATATTTTACATGATGGTCAGACACTCTTATTGTCTAAGTGTGGCTTTCTTAGTCAAAACCTGCAACACTCTTATATAGGTTCTTTGGCATGTATAGTTCTAAGGACCTTTAACATCCATGGATCCTTTCCGCTGGACAAAAGGTTATTTATAGTGGAAAAGGTTTCTTGGTGTGTCACACTAAGAAAAAGGGTTCTTCTGAAAGGTTTTTTGTGGGACCCAAAATGGTTCTTCTACCTTTTCCACGTTTTTGGAACCTTTATTTTTAAGAGTACATGTGGCATATATAGAAATTATAACTAGATAGAAAGTTTGACAAATTTGTTAGCTTGACAAAACCTTGAAGTTTGTAGGTTTTACCTAGACGCCATAGCCAGACCCCATTATATCTCATCAGACATCCAAGAAACCACATAATAATAATAAAATGTAAAAAACATGTTTTTTTTCATTTGCATGTTTTTGTATGCTCCTAGCATGTTTTACTATGTTGGTAGACATTACTAGAATGTTTTATCATGATGCTAGCATGTTTTAGCAGCTTGCTAGGTGTTGCTAGTATAACATGTTCTAACATGTTCTAATATTTGAACTTGTTCCTAAGTGTTGCTAACTTGCTAGCATGTTTTGGCATTACAGCTTGATAAATCAGAAAAGCCTGAATATCTAATGTTGCTTGAATAAGCTATAGGAGTTATTCAATGGAAATGTTTTCACCCATGAATGGAAGTCAAAGTTTGCAGGTTTGGTACGGGACATTTGTAAGTTAAATCCATTGCAAAAGATATAGAAACCAGTATATATGGTGTCTCAGAAGAATCAGAACAATAATACTATACTTAAATGGTAAATCAGTGTGTTGGCTTTGTCAAGCACACATAGCTGACATTATGATAATTTAGAATTTAAGGACATGGGCCAGTAGGAGGTCCTCACAAGTAAAGTGTACTAATTTCTGCTCAGGATATGGGGAGTTTCTGTATATCATTAATTTATTGTGTTGTAAACTCTACCAGGAAGTGGCAAATCTGAATCGTGACAAAGAAGCTCTATTTTTATCTAGTTGTGTTACTAAATCAGTCTCATATTCTGAGAAGTAGAACTCGGTATGTGCTATTCAAAACTCCTTTATGCTTTGTTCTTTTGCATGCTTATACTTATTATCCTTGGTGCCGTCCAGACTTCAACAGGCTGGATCAGAGCCATTTGCAGGGGAAATTTCTGGATGAATGCAT
>CM031959.1:33381270-33636270 GCA_018749465.1 Paracanthobrama guichenoti | reverse complement strand
ATTATTTTCCTGTTTAACACTGTGAAGCTGCTTTGAAACAATCGGCATTGTAAAAAGCGCTATATGAATAAAGGTGACTTGACTTGACTTAATGACCTTAATGACTTTAAAATAAATCATGATGACTCTGCAGCCAGGTTCACATGTTCATAAATGGTAAAAATACTTCCTTGAAGTGACCAATGATTTTTTAATATACTTTTGCCAATGGCCTTCAGGAAAGAATTCAGTTGGTCACGTTCATTTTGGAACGACTCTTAAGAGTAGTGTGCCCTTCAAGGCTGCACGAAAAAAATACATTTCAACAGCACTACAAAACAAAAATCTTATTCTGAGAATTTTGTCAACTCTCAGGTGAAGCAAGTCACATTACAAGTCCTACTTAAACACCATACTAGCTTTAACTTGCACTTGTTCACACTGTCTCGGCTAGACGCTACATATCAGTGTACCCTCATATTTCTCACCCACAAAAAAACTTTGCAAGGTAAATAATCTGTCATAACAACTGCCAAATGCTTCCAGGCAAGTCCCCTTTTCATTTTTAATGAATAACAAAGAGACCCGGCTGGCCCTGCAGGGTAATGAGAATTGCCTGGGTTTACACCCGCAGATTTGTGCCTCTAATGCACACTATTAGCTCTGTCAAAACGTTTGACAACGGCGCACAAGCCGCCATGTCAGGAATAAATCCCTAGCTCTCCGCATCAGCCTTTCACCCTGTAAAACAAGCATGATTATACAGCAGCAGCGGCGGAGTCGCAAGCAGTTCAGAGTGTGTGGCTGTACCACAAGGCAGACACTGAGCTGAAAAATGGCTCTGTTTATATGGTGGTAGCGGAGCGATTTTTTTATCGTTGACGTACGTTTGATAAAGAGAGCGGAGAGGAACTAGCCTGAGAGAGTGTCGCTGGAGGTGGTGGCAAAAGCCAGGCCTTAGAATCAGGTAGAGGGAAATTATCAAAGAAAAAAAGTCTGTAAATCTTCCTCATTATGTGGAGAGAGTTTTTTAATTAGAGAGACGAGTTGTTAGAGCGATGCACTAGATAAGCAGTGATGTTCAGGAACAGGAAGCTTTCGTATGGAAGAGGAAGGTCATCTGAAGCATCAAGAAAGCCTGCTGCTTTGAGCTTTATGTGCAGATTATAGCTAATTTTGAGCATCTGGCATTATCTGTCATGGAGAATCTTATTGCTGGAACCCATTTTCTCTGTCACTGTCAGGAAGTACAGATAGCGACTCTCAGCAGGGTGCAAATTGGTGATTTCGGTGTGGCTAGTTATGCTGTTCGCTCATAGTGCACTGTCTATAACTGTATTACTGGTACTTGATAAGTCAAGCATCACTACTACTCTCGCTCATACTTAGATTTAGGAATTTGAACAAACATCTGACATTATGTATTAGATTTTAGTTCATAATGTGTCCAGTAGAACACCATAGAAACCACATAGCAATGCTCTAAAAAACACTCAAAACACCCTAACAACTGCATAG
This sequence comes from Paracanthobrama guichenoti, assembly GCA_018749465.1. Taxonomy (NCBI): domain Eukaryota; kingdom Metazoa; phylum Chordata; class Actinopteri; order Cypriniformes; family Gobionidae; genus Paracanthobrama; species Paracanthobrama guichenoti. The sequence goes on along the minus strand of CM031959.1, from coordinate 33,634,773 downwards.
TAATGCTTAAAAAAAAAAACTCAAGTCCCTCAATGGCATAGCAGCACTCTGAAGGCCAATTCAGACTGCACCAACAGATGACAACCAAGCGGACAATCACCAGATTACAGTCTGTCACTTCTCAGACATTCCATGACCCAACAAACGTCTACTGAACATGTTCAATCGGTTTAAACAAGTGCCAACCAATGCTGAAAGAGGTAACACACTGATCCAACAGAACCCTATAAAGTGCCTGCATTGACAGATTCCAGAAACAGTTGTGAATTGGCCTTAGAACCACCCTAAGCACCCTATGCAAGTGCATAGCAATGCTGTAAAAACCATTTAGAACTCCTAGAAACTGTATTGCAGTGCTCTAACAAACACTTGTGATGAGACACAGGGCAACGTTTTGAGCAAAATTGCTGAGCGATGTTACTTGGGCACTTTCCATTTGAGAGTGGGCAGCAAATGTTTATCTGGTTACTTTAAATCGGTCGTGGGCCCTGTGGCTCACCTGGTTGCTCATTGACGGCAACATTGCTCAAAAAGTTGCCCCGTGTATCATCACCTTTACGCTGCGTCCAAAATCGTGTGCTTTCTTTGTAGGTGCTACATTAAGCAGGTACTACATTTAAACTTAAATCGACCGTTACAAAAAAAAAATTCTATATAGTATGAAAATGGGTAGTATGAATGAAATTTGGACATATTACATCCGCCATGTTGTTACTGTCACGTGTGACCTACCAGCGTTAGTTACGTAGCTTCACTGCCGTTCACAAATCCTCTCCCGTAGCCTCATGGGAGAGTAAAGTGTTCATCAAAGTCGCACTTCAGAATCTCGGCGGAAGTAGTAGGTCATCAGGGGACTTTTCACCTACTGTTTTTCAAATACTATGTGTTTGGACATACTACTCTTTTGGCATACTGTTTTTCCCATACAATATAACAGTGAAGTATGTGATTTCAGATGCAGCATTAGAACACCCCAGGAACCACACAAAAAACTGTTGAGAATCTGTCCTTTGTTTTGTTTTCTTACAGATCCCAAAGATTCACTGGGATCTTTCCACCAAGCGCATTCTAACCATGGACTTTGCGGAGGGTGGTCAGGTCAATGACCGAGAGTACATGAGGAAACACGGCATCAATGTCAATGAGGTAAGAGACACCCTTATCTCTTTGTAACTCTAAAACAGAGCATCAGTTCTTCAGAAACACTCAGAGCTGCAGTGCAACAAACGGCACTTGTCACAATTCAAGATCGCTTAATCAGTAATTTCACTATGCTGATGTTAATTTGAGCATGGAAAAGTGTTCCGGAATGCTAATGAAGCAGTCACGTTTCCTGCGACGTTTGATGCCATGGGTTCTGGAAGCTTTGAAGACGTTTCTCTTTGCCCTGTTCCGAGAGGCTCTGACATCGCAGAAATGGAGGCTGCTTGGTTTGATGAATTATGCCTCTCAAATTTCATTTCATTTTTCTAGCCCTTAGCAGATGAGCACTAAATTAAATCAGGCTCTTTTTCATATTTATATCTCAGACTGTTTTTCCGTTGCGGCTGCAATTTATTCTACTCCGCCGCTTTTGTCAGCACAAGGACTCGCCACGAGATCGAGCGCCTTTTTAATTTCGCACTTTCGTTAAGGTGACTCGTGTCGCACTGTGAATGTGGTTACACACAATGGCTTCGGTTAGAATGGAGGCCCTACAGAGTGAGCTAATCTGTAGTTATGTGGGGCCAGGGGATGACAGAGAGACGAATAAACTGAGGAGGGCGACTCTTGTGAGGTCCGGAGGATAACAGAGAAATGGATGCTAATGGTCTATTGATCAATGGGCCAGCGTCTGTTCACACAAGGATATTTTACGTCACCATTGCCACTGCATTATCATTTTCTTGTTATTTGATGACGGTTGAATAGGGTAATCATTTTGTCAGCTTGCTGCAGTTTAAAAAAAATAAAATAAAATAATGAAAAGAAGATGAGTGAACTTCACTCATGCAAATCACAAAGTTTGCAATGCTCTCCTCTAGTGGCGTTATTATACAAAAATCATATGTAATGGTATACATAATTTTATATCACATCTGTATTAAAATATGTATGACACAAAACCTACAAAATGTAATGTAAGCCGACACATGACAGCACTCAGACCAAAGCAAATTAGCAACAGACACTTCTGCATCATAGGCATTGAACGGCAATCATGGCATTTTCAAAGCAGCCGATTAAATTAATGTAACAGACTGTAAGAAACTTATGATTTGAGAAAAAAAATAAAATAAACTATTATGCAGAATTACAGCAAATGTGCATAATAGTCGCTGAGTTGGTAAATGTACACATTGACTAGTAATTCTGCATTCTACTGTTTTCTCAAATAAAGCTTAACATATATAAAACAGTGTCATAACTTGGCGGAACTTAACAACTTATCATAAATTTAGTGATAACAAGCTCCACCCATTTAGAGGGTCAATATGATTGGTCAAGTTTCCTGTCATTTGAAATTAGTCTCTCATTGGTGTGCTATTGCTTGGCCCTCTGTAGTTTCATAGCTGGACCACCAGTCACAGAACTGAAAGCGTTAAGGCCAAAGTATACTTCCCTTTTTACGCATACGCGAGAGTCAGTGTACAGTGTGCATGACGCGAATTTTGCGCGTACTGTAAGTGCACTGGCGAATTTTTGTAAGTGCACCGCCGGATTTTTGTAACGCTGCGTACTTTGTACGCCCAGGTCGCACATGCTCATTTACATTTTTTGCAGTATTTACATGGATTGTAAATCATGCCGTGAGATTGCTCAAAACTGCGCATGTGTCGAACGCCTGTGTACATGGACAGGTCAAAAGAAGTATACTTTGCAAGGCTGTGCATTAGACTGTACGCATACGCTTAAAAAACAAAGTATACTTTCGGCTAATATGGAGAAAATGGGCATCTACACAAAACAACACAAACTGAATAGGCAAATTTTAAGGGTTTATTTCCTCAAAAAGATTTAGATGTTTTTCTCAATTTATGAATGCCAAAAATAACATTAGAACTGATGACTTTTACAGTAGTTGAGCCCTGACGGTTTTCCTCTTTATATTATATATATATATATATATATATATATATATATATATATATATATATATATATATATATATATATATATATATATATATATATATATATATATATATATATATATATATATAACAGTTCTTTCTGGTTCTCAAATCTGATTGGCTGAGCATTCCTCACAGATGGCAGATGAGCAAACCACCATACAGTTTATGTAAATTTTTTTGTATCCCGGAATGTAATTTTAAGAGTTTTTAGGCGAGATTGTAGTTTTTAATTTAATTTAGACCTCAAATATCACAGCTGTGCCGATGTACACCAATATATTGCACTTTGCATCATTTAAAAAAAAAAAAAATCATTATGATAATTGTTGTTTTTAGACACCAATATTCTTCAAAATATCTTCATGTTCCACAGAAGAAGGAAAGTCATGCAGGTTTGGAATGATGTGAGAGTGAGTAAATGATGACAAAATAAAAATTTTGGGGAAACTATCAGTTATAATAACCGTTCTTGACTTTAGGACGTTAGAATAACATAAGCAGTCCTTGTGGTAGTCTCGCTTACAATTAAAACTCTAGTCTCCTCAAAACATTTTCTATAAACATTGATGCTCCACACATCTTGTTTATTTCAGTATTTTAGTTATTTCACAAGCAGCATCCTTCATCATATTCCCAGATTTCATGCATCACTCTTCCATGGAAGAGAGGGAAATATGGAAAGCGGCAGTGAGATAGATGAAGAGATGTTTAGAAACGCAGAGCGAGAAAACGACTGCACCCGCTGAAAGCCGTGTGGACGTGCCGGCTTTTGTTAAATGACTAAATGGGATCATTTTAGCACCTGCTTTGTTTGTGTCACTCTGTCATTATATTTCCTCCGACCTGTTTTGTCTGTCTGAATTAATATGCACATTTGCTGCCAGTTTGTTTTGCAAAGCTCGCTGAGGCTTTAAACGGCAACCTTTCCTTATCGTTGTACACCCAGGCATCAGTGAGCCTGACAGACGGGTAAACACAGCCTGAAACCGGTCTCATAAGCCACCGAGCCATGCTTAAAGGGCACGCACACCTTTGAAAGACGGAGGAGGGAACGGTCGGCGGGTGGATGGCACATCAAGCATTTATCACACCCCCCTCTCGCTTGCACTTGCACGTACACACGAGTACACATAACATTTATTTTCCTTTACGCGGTGTCACACACAACCACTGCTTGGATTTCTTCTGCCAAGCAGTTTTTCTTTTTCTTTGCAGATAGCGGGATGGGTTATGGGCGGCACTGATTAACTGATGTTCCCTGGCACAGTGTGGCAAATGAGGATGCGTTTTAAAAGAAAATGTCGTACAAATTTTATGCAGAGCTTGAAAATGCAATCAAAGGGCTCAGTTCATCAGACTCATTTGGAGTGGAGCAATTTAGCGAACGCTTCCGCTTATATTTTCCCTCTCTCGCTTTAATGTGTCGCCGTGCGTGCGTGTGCACGTCTGCTTGCGAGTGCGTCTGAGCGCTTTTAAGAGGGTTTTAGAGGTTCGGGGGAATGAAAGCGATCGTGGTATTAGCAAGTGTGCCACGTGGCCGCTCAATGGGGCTTTGCTAAAGAGACGCTCTCCATTGGAACAGGTTGAAAAGGCAGTACAGCCTGCTTGCTTAAAAAGACACTTTATTTTGAAATTGCAGAGCTGTGGGGGGTTAGCAGAGCCGGTGGGAAACAGAGCTGGAGGCTGCGAGAGGAAATGAGTCTGCTCTCTGGAAGGGCATCTGAGCAGCGGGACCTGAAGACTATGGAGAGCATATTTTTGGTGCTTTAAACTGCACCCACAGTCATGGTTTTGCATGAAAAGCAAACTGAGTGCTTTAAATTCAAGGAAACAGAGCAGAAATGCATTTGAATATATATTTGAAAATATAAAGTAGACCCCAAAAAGACACTTAAGCCACTCAATGCCACAATGCAGATTGGACTAATACAGTTATTACAAAGAGAGGGAGATTAAAGGCACAATATTTAAGATTTTTGGATTAAAATATCCAAACACCACTAGAACAATGTTATATATTTTGTTGACATGTGTACTTAAACTATCCCAAATGTTTCCAAGAATGTTTAAATCCAGAGAAATTTTAACCTGGACATGGAACGTGTCCATGCGTTGCCTATCAATGACATCATATCCACTTTACCCTCGATTTCCAGTTTTATTTTGTAGAAACCATTGAAACACCAAAGATGCTTTAATACATTGTGTTTTATTAGACAGGTGAGCAACTGTTTGGTTACATTCAACGACTCATTGTTAATCATTGTTATATACCTCAACACAGTTTTATTGTTTAAATCTAATTTTCTTGATCTAGCTTACTGCAGTGTGCAGCAAGTGTCTCAGTAGCATTATAACATAACTTTCAACACACTCAAATGTATCTAATATGATAAAACAGCGCTGCGTTACCCCACATACGCATGACTGGAAGAAGCATTAATGGTCGTCTGCGGCATAATAAAAGCTTTGCCGCTCTCAAGCCGTGTGTCACGCTTGTCTCTCATTAGCATTCGCTCCAACGGCCTCGTTCTGCTCCCATGGCTCTTGGCCCCGCCCCGCTTCATACTACAGTAACGTTAATAAATCTTTGATAAATTAGCTCATCCATGAATATGATTTCTGCCCGAGTCCCGTTAGATTCTTTTCCACCGGCTGTAGAGGTGAAGACAACAACTCCCATAATTTTGAAAAATCAAGGCATCATCAAGCTACACTTTTGTTTTGAATAAGCGACACCTCTTGTGGCGAAAATTTGATATTGTACCTTTTTAAGTGTGTGAATTACCCAAGTCTCTCAACAGTGTTCAGCAGCAGTGTCTCTACAAATAGCATAGCTGTAAGTTTAACTGCTATACCTCGTTACCGAAATGTCATGTACCTTTTCAGATGCAAAATTATTTTATTGGTATATGTGTTTGCATTTGTATGGGAGAGAGAGTGGAAGATAAAGAGCATGCTTTCCATAGATACAATGTAATGTTTTGGTGAAAACAGGGAAATAGTGTTTCATTTTTATCCTGTTGTTCGTTTATTTACTTAATCATTGTCTTTTTGGATATCGGTTCTTGTGGTTTTACTGGCTTTAAGGACCTTTGGATTAAAGAAAATCATTTGGTGTAATGCGAAGTGTAATGCGGGCAAGACCTGCCCGGAAGTGCTTTAGCTATGTGTTTATCTTGGAATGTTTGTCAACCAATCAGAATTGAGCATTCAACAGCCCCAGTTAATGTAATTATACATTTATTATATTGTTCTTCTGTTATTATACGTTACTGCAAGTTGGCTTTATAAGGATGCAATACTTCCATTATTTGTCAGTTTGTTTATCACTGAATCCATTCGAATAATAACTGGACACATGCTAAGTTTATAAGTGCTATTAAATTTCAGTTTGTTTGTTGGAAATCCTGGCAAATAGGGGAAGACCCTTTGGGAAATTAGCTGTGTGAAATTCCAATCAGTGTTAGATTTCATAGTGTCAGTGGATTTTGTGGCTCCCAAAGCATATGTTGACAAATGTTAGAATGATAAATTGTGATGCTGTGCAGAGCTGTATGTGCATATAGAGCACAACAAATGTACATTTTGTGTGGTGGTAAACTGAATGTAAATGGCTAATTGGAGGGGGTGAAAATAGGGTAAAAATCAGTATTAGTTTTTTGTCTAGTGATTTAATATTTAAGTCAACCTAGTTTGCTGGTTTCCCAATCTGCCCAGGCTGGTGTTTTTCTGGTTTAGCTGGCTGGTCTCCAAGCCTTATTATTATGTCAATATGGAACACTATATGAAAATGATAGAAAATGACTTGTGGCTTTAAGTAATTGCGTCCACCATGGTAACTTAGTGCTGCAGCCTCTTTAGCTTACCGTAAAGAGGTCAAGATCAGTCATCTCTTCTCCCTGGAGACCCTCACTTCCCCTCAATCTTTCAATCATTGCATAAATGCCCTATTGCACTGTCCCTTCCTCTTTCGCTCTATTTCTCTCTTGTATATAGAGGTCATAGGTTCATAATATCAGACAGAGGCTACAGTTTTACACTCTTTTCATGCGACAGACTTTGATAGCTGACACACATAATATACAGAACACTGAGACTAATCTGTGAATCTGTACGTTCTGTTTTCTCTCTGAGTTTGAGAGTACACTTATAGAATCACTGCATGCATAATGTTCCTCCCAGATGCGACCAGAATAAGTGGTAATGATTAAAGTCAACGCTATATTAGCCAGCATCACGGACGATCCTGCCCTCAGTAACCTCGACCGTTCCTCCTGCAGTACTCATTAGCCGCCGGTCAGCCTTTACAATGCTGACAAAAGTAAATAAAGCAAACAGTGTAGCCAAGCGCTTTATCAGGGCCGAATACTGGCTCTGGCATTAGCCAATGATGATGAGAGTTATTAGACAGCTGATGAGATAGATACAGAACATAATAAATGATCGAGTCTACCTCTGAAAATGGATAGAATTATTAACTGGCTCTGGCATCTGCGAGCTTCTGTGTGGGAGCTGGCGTGTAAGTAATCAAAAGATTGATGATGGCTGGAATGGACTTTTCTCTCTGTGTTCTGCCAACGTGCATGGAATGTCGGAACATTTTATTATTTTCTTTACTATCCAGATCTAGCAAAGTGTAAAGTCGTTGTAAATTAGCATGAGCGAAGGTAAGCTCAGAATGCATTGCAGCAAGCTCAGCGCAACAACAACAACAAAAAAATGATGTCCAAGAAAAATCAAGATAAATGTAAGTAGATATCTTTATTCACAAAATAGAAAATGCTACTAATAACTAAATATTGTATGCATGTATTGTTTTATTGCAATAAACAATAAATTATTATATTTATTTCAATTAAAAATATGTATTTATTTTTGTTAAATTAATAATAAAGAAAGAAAGAAAATAAATTATATTGTATTTATTATTTATTTATTATTTAATTTGGAACTTGAACCGAAACCAAAAGATAAAACTTCTGTTCAAAAATCATTTGTTAACTCGTGTCTGTTAAAACAGGTTTTGGCTGTATTTGCACTCTAAAAAATGCTAGGTTATAAAACAACCCAAGCTGGGTTGAAAATGGACTAACCCAGCGACTGGGTTGTTTTAACCAGTAAATGGGTTGTTTTAACCCAGCAGTTGGGTTAAATGTTTGCTTAAAACAACCCAATCGCTGGGTTAAAACAACCCAGTCGCTGGGTTAGTCCATTTTCAGCCCAACTTGGGTTGTTTTCAACCCAGCATTTTTTAGAGTGTGTAAATAAAAACCCATTAGTAGTTAGCTAAGGCCTTGTGCCCACTAAAGCGTATTTTTTTTCTAGAGGCTAGCATATTTATCCAATTTTTTTTAAATGGCAACAGCATGATGAGGCACTGAGGCGTTTTTCACTGGTCACTGATAGTTGAAGAATGTTCAACTTGAGGTAAAATGCAGCGCTCCTCACCATCACTTTTAAACCAGCCGTCCAATCACAGTGGAGGAGGGGCGGGACAATTACCACACCGACCAACAGTCACATTCTTCTTGTACAACGATAACAAACTATAGCAACAAGCACATCTCTTCATCCAAAACATCTACGTTTGTGTGTGTAATAAGCAGAGTGTACACGCACTGTGTACCCGCCTATAGGTGCACATTTCTAACGCACTCTTTAAATAACACAAAAAATACTTTTCATTTGCCTCAAAATAGCAACGCACCAGCAATGCACCTGAACACTCCTCGTTTTTAGACCAGCACGGCAATGGGCGAATAGATAGGCGCAAGTGCATTTGCTAATCAAACAACGTGGCGCTGGGCATGAAAATGAGAACTGTGTTGAGCTGCAACTAGCAAAAAACACTTGCGTCGCATTACGCCGGGTGTATGAATGGGGCCCATAGCGTCTCAACTGAAACAAAAAAACTAAAAATGCTACGCCGCCAAAGCATTCTCAAGATGGTGTAAACTAGCATCCAATGTGTCTATTTGGGGTGTTTCTCAATCGGAAGGCTGCGTCCTAGTAAGGCTGCATATCTCAGCTGCCACTTCATCAAGCTCCATGGAAGGCCGTCTCAATTTGAAGGATCCTTGAAAGGCAGCCTTCGTTTTACGTCCCTCATTCAGCTCATTTTGAAGGATGCATCAAGTGCATCCTTCACGTCCTTCAGTCACCCACAATCCTTTGCACACATTCCAATTCACGAAAAAAAGAACTGATGCAAAACAAGTCGGCTCTGAGTTCATTATCAAATGTAAGACAAAAATAATGTTTTCAGAGATGAAGGCATACATGTATAAATTAATCACTTAATGCTAAACTGCCAATAATGTACAGTAAGCCACTGGGAAACCACAGACGGTTGTCATTCACTATATTGCATTAATAGAAAGCCAGTTAATATGAAGAAGTATTTTTCTGAAATTAGGTTTTAATAGTATTTTCGTGCCATGACCGTGGAGCTGGAACGTGTTGTAGCCATGCACACTTACTAGATCACTGAGGAGGACTCTAGTCTATATAAGCCTCAGAAGGACTGGACTAGGAAGGACACAGCCTCACTAGGATGCAGAAGCACCCAGTGTGTCTGTGTGGTGTAAGTCAAATCCCATCTGGCCAATCCTTGTGGGTCAAGCAATGCGAGGAATTATCTCTATTAGCAGTGATTCCTACATCACAGTGAATTGAGCGCTCTTTAAATAGCCACGTGAGCCTTTGGGCTGCTTTGAGTGTCCTCCTCTACTCTACGAGGTCTCTGGAGGGCCCTGGATCTGTTACAGCATCCATGCTGCTCTGAGAGAGACTGAGTGTGGAGGGTGAATCAACACTGATGTTATTTTTGCCTGAATACTTTTGTAGTGTTTTTTCATCTCTCTGGCTCTTTTCCTCTCTCAGAATAAAATCAGATGAAATTGGAAAATAATGATAATATTAATAATGTGTTCTGTTTTTATTTTAATTTTGGCCTTGTTTTTTTTTATGGATAAATGAAAGATGACAGGAAATGATGAGAATAGGAGGGAAGGGGATGGAGCCATGGCTCTGACCTGTTTTCTGTTGTTTTTCAGTGAATTATGGGTAAATATCATATAATAATTGTATATACTATCTATGGACACTACACAACACTAAACGTGTTTTTTCACGTTATTAATATTAGACTTTTAATTACATTTAATCATTTTAAGCCAATAAAATAACATAACCACACTTTTATCAAAAGTAACACTAAAATTATATTAATATTAAATTTTATATTTATTATTATAATTTATATGTTTCCTCTTTCGTTCAAAAAAACGAAAATGCCATTTTTGGCCAATGATTTGCAACGGCCGAAATTTCGGTGCATCCCTAATTTAAAATAAATGTTTTCTATTTGAATATGTTTTAAAATGTAACTTATTCATGTGATGGCAAAGCTGAATTTCTTCAGCCTTCAGTGTCACATGATCCTCATTCTAATATGCTGATTTGCTGCTCAAGAAACATTATTTTTATCAATGATGAACACAGTTGTGCTGCTTAATATTTTTGTGTGAACTGATACATTCTTTGATGAATAGAAAATTCAAAAGAACAGCATTTATTTTAAATATAAATTGTTTGTAATATTGTCTTTACTGACTTTTTGGTCAATTTAGTAGCTGTGTCCGAAAACCTAGGCAGCTGACTCGTTGCCTCGCTGCCTTATCAGACAATGACTTTTAAAGCAGCATTTATGCATGAAGACTTCTTAAGCAGTGTAACATTTTAATGATCTACAGCAAAATAGAGTGAGCTTTGGTGAGAACTAAACAAATATTTAATTACTACAGTAGTAATTTCTTGCATGAAATGACATCAGAAGCGGAACATTTTGGTAAAAGACATACATTTACACACAAACTGACCAGCAAACGCAACTTTCGGATGCCATCTTTTTTTTTTTCCAGCTCAACTGTCACAGAATGCAAGGCACAGGATTGTGGGATATTAGATTAGATTCAACTTTATTGTCATTACACAAGTACAGGTACAAGGCACGAAATGCTGTTTAGGTCTAACCAGAAGTGCAATAGCAGTAAGTGCAGGACATGGATATGTACTGAATATATATAGAGATGGCTATTACTATAAACAGAATTTTACAGGTTAATATGTACTATGAATATAATATACAGACGGCTATTACTATAAACAGAATTTACAGATAGATATGTACTGAATATAATATACAGACGGCTATATACAGTGATATGTTAGGCAGAATATGAGGGGAGTGGGATCAACGAGGGTTAGAGTTCAATAAAGAGACAGCTCTGGAAAAAAAAAAAAAACACTGTTTATCAAAAGCAGTGAAGGATACATATATGCTGCCTTCAAAACTCGATCTCTGAAAACTCGGAAGTGAAGCTAACATTAGATTCGGACGTGCCTTGATGCCTTCCTGCCTTGAAATGTGTCCTCCGAAGGCAGCAGGTTTCGGATGCAGCCAGTGTCTTTGCTGCAAACTTCTTGAAGAGGTGTGTTTCGCTGAGTCATATAAACTTCATTCACACAAGTGCGCTTTCCTTCATGATCTGACTGGGCTTGGCAGAGTGTGTGCATGTGTTGATATTATTTATGTGATTATTATGAAGTATGTAATGAGGAGGTGAAGACGCGCAGCTGTCACACAGAGCAGAGCCAGTGCTGGAGTGAAGGCGCTTGTCAAGTGTTGCTCCATTTCAGCGCCTATTAAAAGCCTCAAACTCAATTATATTCCACAGGAAGTTGACTCTCCTTAGAGAGACGCTGTTGTGAGGCGCTCTAAAATGATTCTGTTTGTCTCAAAGAGCCATTGCCACCATAATAAGGTGTGAAATACTGTAATCTGCATGTTCTGAATCAAACCAAATCTTTGACTGTTTGGAACCACTTGATGTTTGTTTTTTTTATCTCCTAGGGTTTTAGACTTACTGTTGGATCAGTTTGAGCTTTATTGCCCTGTGCTCCGGCAAGTGATGTAGTGTATAGAAAGATACACATGGACATACAGGTGAAGGCCACTGTGGTTTTGAGGAAGATTACTTGCCTGACTTGGAAAAGGTTATTATTAGTCTAGTAATTTTTTTGTGTTCTTGGATTATAATGGGAGTTATTTGGTGTTGACATGTTTGCGGCATCATGTTGACATTAATTTAATTAATACATTTTGTTTGCTTGTAGGATGTGTTGTACAGTGATAGAATTCAAGTGACAGGTGGCCACAGGTGTTTGACTATCAGCTATTTTTCAGAACCTTCAAACATATGGCTTATCCAATCACGTTATTAACGTATAACTGTTTAGAATCTATTTAAAATCTTCGTAACACTTTGCAATAAGGTTTTATCTGTTAACATTAGTTAAAGGGATACTTCAGCGATTTAGCATTAAGCTTTGTATCAGTAGAAATTCGGTAGTATATTCGAATGATCGTGCTTCCCCTCCTCATATTCCCCTGAGACGAGGGATTTATGCATTTTATTTCTGGAAAAAATCCAGATTTTTTGGCCAGAGGCTAAAGACTACAGCCAATAGTAGGACCTAGTTCTGCATGTTTTCAACCCGCCCACAGGGGTGGGATCTCACTCACAGCGCTCGGCTCGGGCAGCTGCGGGCATTCATATAAACGGAGCGGTGCGGAGCAAAGTGAGTGTTTCAACTTTTCAAATTAATTCCTATGAAAGTTAAGCTTCCATAGGCATGATCTGAAAACGTGGCAGACTGAACACGCGGCGTGAATGAATACCGCGCCCGCGCTTACCTCAGCTCTTCGCTCTCGTGAAGACTCCTGCTGCGTTTGTGCTGTGACACTCGCTCGGCTCACTCACGTTATATTGAGCAGACACGTTCAGTTTTTAATTGTAGTGTGTTCTCTAACTGAACTAAATTATTTTATTATTATAAAAACGGTAGAGGCGTTGCTGCGGTGGGCAAGTGATCCAGTGATCCAGTAGCAGTGGCTTTGGGAGTGGCCTCGTAGGGCAGCGAAGCAAGTGCATTCTGGGAGTTGTTGTCTTCCATCCACATGAGACAAAAATACATTTTCTGGCTTTTCTCAGGCACCAAATTCAAAAATAATTTCACATTTCTACTACATAAATGACCCAGTTTAAATACACTTTCATCTTCCCAGCGCTGAAGTACCCCTTTAACATGAACTAGTGAACAATACTTACACAGCATTTATTGATCTTATTATTATTAATTTCAACATTTACTAAAACATTTTTCAGGTCAAATGTTGTATCTGTTAACATTAGTTAATGCACTGTGAACTACACTCACCTAAAGGATTATTAGGAACACCATACTAATACTGTGTTTGACCCCCTTTCGCCTTCAGAACTGCCTTAATTCTACGTGGCATTGATTCAACAAGGTGCTGAAAGCATTCTTTAGAAATGTTGGCCCATATTGATAGGATAGCATCTTGCAGTTGATGGAGATTTGTGGGATGCACATCCAGGGCACGAAGCTCCCGTTCCACCACATCCCAAAGATGCTTTATTGGGATCTGGTGACTGTGGGGGCCATTTTAGTACAGTGAACTCATTGTCATGTTCAAGAAACCAATTTTTTCTTTGTGACATGGTGCATTATCCTGCTGGAAGTAGCCATCGGAGAATGGGTACATGGTGGTCATAAAGGGATGGACATGGTCAGAAACAATGCTCAGGTAGGCCGTGGCATTTAAACGATGCCCAATTGGCACTAAGGGGCCTAAAGTGTGCCAAGAAAACATCCCCCACACCATTACACCACCACCAGCAGCCTGCACAGTGGTAACAAGGCATGATGGATCCATGTTCTCATTCTGTTTACGCCAAATTCTGACTCTACCATCTGAATGTCTCAACAGAAATCGAGACTCATCAGACCAGGCAACATTTTTCCAGTCTTCAACTGTCCAATTTTGGTGAGCTTGTGCAAATTGTAGCCCCTTTTTCCTATTTATAGTGGAGATGAGTGGTACCTGGTGGTTCTGTTCTGTTCTCGTTGTTACTGTGTAACAACCTGTCATAAACCTGTTTGCACATTATACTCTTTATACATTTGTTAACCACATATTTATAAGTCTACAGTTTACTCACTGCAAAGTCTACTTCAATTATTTTATTCCACTTTATCCTTATTTGTTACCTTTTTTTTCTCTTGACTTGATTATTTATAATTCTACAGATATAGACATATATATATATATATATAGATAGTACTTTTTTTTATATCCTATTTCTATTATAATTTCTTCCTTGTGTTTTTAACTGTGAATTTGCACTGTCCATGGAGCGGACCTGTTTACATTTCACTGCCGGTTGTATATTCTGTATATAACTGTGTATGTGACAAATAAAACTCTTGAATCTTGAATCTTGAATCTTGGTGGGGTCTTCTGCTGTTGTAGCCCATCCACCTCAAGGTTGTGTGTGTTGTGGCTTCACAAATGCTTTGCTGCATACCTCGGTTGTAACGAGTGGTTATTTCAGTCAAAGTTGCTCTTCTGTCAGCTTGAATCAGTCAGCCCATTCTCCTCTGACCTCTAGCATCAACAAGGCATTTTCGCCCACAGGACTGCCGCATACTGGATGTTTTTCCCTTTTCACAACATTCTTTGTAAACCCTAGAAATGGTTGTGCGTGAAAATCCCAGTAACTGAGCAGATTGTGAAATACTCAGACCGGCCCGTCTGGCACCAACAACCATGCCACGCTCAAAATTGCTTAAATCACCTTTCTTTTCCATTCTGACATTCAGTTTGGAGTTCAGGAGATTGTCTTGACCAGGACCACACCCCTAAATGCATTGAAGCAACTGCCATGTGATTGGTTGATTAGATAATTGCATTAATGAGAAATTGAACAGGTGTTCCTAATAATCCTTTAGGTGAGTGTATAATGTTATAGTAGTTAAATATTTTATTATAAATAAAATGCATTAAATGTATATCTAGTCTTTCAATAATGCATTTATCTGTTATCTTTAATTTTTGGTTTATTCTTTTAATTTTTTTTTATTATTTATTTTATTATTTATAATTAATTTACTTTTGCATTTGATAGCTGCAAACCAAAAGATAAGATTATTTAACACAATTCTGTCATAATTTTTCTCACCCTCATGTGTTCCGAACCTGCATGACTTTATTTCTTCTGCAGAAAACACAAACTTCCACAAATATTTCATATTATTTAAAACAATCAAATGTTTTTGTTCCTACAATGAAATCAGTTTGCACAATAAAAAAGCCAAAACAATGGGCCTATTGACTTGCATTGAATTGACCAAAAAAAAAAAACTTTTATATTTAATATAACAATACAACGGAACATGAGGTTGAGTAAATGATGACTCATTTTTGGTGAACCATCCCTTTAACACTAAAATTAAACACCACTTGTTTACCAGCAGCCTCACAAAAAAAGACTGTGAAGTTGCTCTGCCATCTTTCAGCGTCCGCTTGACATCGTCCAATCGAACATGATGACTGTGACACTGAAGTGTGACAGTGAAGAATCCACTCTAGCGGTCGTCTCCTGCTGCAACACACTCGTGCTCTCTTCACTGTCGCCCGTTCAACCCACCAGATAACAAATAGAAAAGACGTAATTAATTACCATAATTGAAAGACGGCATCCCTTTGAGATCAATTGTTTGCGGTGCTGGTGGCTCTTTCTCCCAGTGGTCACTGATTAATGGGATGCAGGACTGTAAATGGCCTCTCAGTAATGCTCCATGTTGTTATGCATTAGCAGCTTGTAATGGAGGACTTTTTTTTCCAGCTCTGCCGCACTCTGCCTGTCAGATCGCTCGTCCTCTTTAAGGTGACTGTGAGTCGTGTTTCTACACGCCGACTGTGCTCGGCGCTGACAGTACAAAAAGCCTGCGCTGGCTTATCCTCCCGCTGAAAGGGACTTGTGGATAATGATACAGTGTATAATTGATATTATGAACACAGGCCTGTTTTTTTTTCTTTTTTTTTTTCTTTTTTCCACCTCCTTTTGCAGAAGGCGTTGTCAAGGTGCCGGAACGAGCCGTTCCCTGGCTGCGTTCATGTGTGCGTCGCGGTTGTCAGTATTTAGGTCAAACAGAGGCGTCCTAACAGGAAATCCCGACTGACAAGCGCAGTGGAGGTGAGATATTAAAGAAGACAGCTTGTCTTAGAGTGGATGACATGCTTGCAGATTGAAACAAACACTCCTTTCAGTACCTGACGCTCAGCCTGGGTCTTTAACTGAGCCCTGGAACTACACTCAACCACTGTAGTCACACATAATGTTCAATCATCTCGGACCAGTCATAAATGGTGCCTACGCAGAGGACAGGAAGTGTACAGAAATTCATGACTGCTGTGTTGTGGCTCTTCAAAACCTCTAACCCAACTATTAAACTTTAATGTGTCCCAAGCCATCTTCTGTGACCCAAGTCATTTCTAGAGACTCTGTGCATTTTTTTTCTTCTTCCTTTTTTGGATTTGGACCAGTAAGCAGCCATCCAGAACACCCTAGCAACTACCTAGCAATGCACAATATATTGGTACTTACACTGTAAAAAAAAAAAAAAAAAAAAAAAAAAAAATATATATATATATATATATATATATATATATATATATATATATATATATATATATATATATATATATATATATATAAGTAAGTTACCTGGTTGCCTTCAAATTTTGAGTTAATCGAAATAACATTTTTTAGTTAATACAATGAACATTTTTGAGAATTGACATCACCCTTTATTCAAATAGTATTAAAAGATTTTGTAAGCATATTGTGTAATTGTGTTTTATTTGTTATAATGCAGTGAAACGCCAAATTGCGCTATTTTCATGATTTATCATAACATTTTTATTTTTATTTATGTGGTTCAGATACAATAATATTTTGAGTTTCTATTTATTAAACCCATTTCCTTCATTGTATTAACTCAAATTTTTTATTTCAATGAACTCAACATTTTAAGGCAACCAGGTTTTACTTTAAGTTAAACCAACAATATTTTTTACAGTGTAGTAGTGTTTGACATTGGACATCATTACCTTAAAATAATTATAACTGTCACAGTCTGGTTCAGATGAAGATGATGGAAAAAGGTTCAAACAGGTTTCTACAAACAAAAAGGTTCTTTAATAAAACAAACTCAGATAATCCAAGGCAACGTAATAGTAGCCGCGAAATTGCAAATTGAAAATATGCCCAATGGAAACGCATCAATTTTGCGAAGACTCACATATATCGCAAAAAAACGTTTTTAAGTTCACATGAAGTGGTTTTTCAGGCAATTCGAAAAAGGATGTTTTCGCAAACCTGCAGTGGAAACAGTTTTTCCGCATTTACAGGCCACCTGGCATCTTTACAGATGACGCGTATGTTTGGACACAAGACGAGACCGAGTTCTTTATCACTGGATTACTGGATTCTAGACAACAAAGAAATGCCACAAATGATCATGAAGACCTTGAAGCAGATATGATGGAGAAACACCCACAAACACCTCTTTCCTTGGCATTAATGCTTGGAAAACACGCCTATGTCTCCTTCCATTAAAACTAACAATAATACATAAACCTACCAATAATACATAAACCTACCAACATATGTGGAACAATTTTTGGAATGACTTATCGCGAGAGGAAAAAAAAAAAGCTTTAGTCGCATAACATCGGTTAATGGAAATGCCGTCATTTTGCAATCGTTTTTATCGACATTTAGAAAATATCACAAACGTTTTTCATAAATCTGTAATGGAAACGTGGCTAGTGTCTACACAGAAACAGTACCAGACAGCAACTGAATGAAAAAGAGGAACTTAGGGTGCTTTCACACTAGAAAAAACATCAGAGTTCGGTTCGTTTGGATGATGTGAACGCTGTCTTCCGAACTCGGGTGCGCATCCACGAACCGTACCCGAGTCCGCTTAAAAAGGTGGTCTGGGGTTCAGTTCATGTGAACTCCGGTACGGTTCGCTGCTGATGTGAACGCAATCGTACTAAATCGCAGAAGTGAACCGCTATTAATGATGTAGGATTTTATAAAATTTGTGTGTGTTTCACTCATTTTCCTGACGAGCGTGACTGACATACTGCAGGCAGAGAGCTGTAGATCTCATTTCTACTAGTTTTCAGTGTTCTTTAGAGCATTTACAGTTCATTCGCGCCAGATAGACACAAGTGCCATTACGTTCTGAAACTCTGGTAACAAAACCAGCGGTTCAAAAACCAAAATATAAAAGTGAGGTGAGCAATGCTATTCATTTTGCCACCTTCTCGCTCGCCGTCGTTTCCAAGCAACATGGTAAACATTTGCTGCTTTGACGCAAACACACCCCGGTTCGGACCCAAATAATATAATATGAACACAGTCCAGCAGGGGAAGGGGGGAGCAATCGAACTCGGGTTCGGTCCAGGCAATCGAACCAGGTGCGAAAGCACCCTTAAATGCACAATGTGATTGAACACAAATGATGAGCAGGTGAAGACTTGTTAATCAGATGCCATAGTTACAAACAAGGAGCGGGAAACTGGAACAAAGGAAAACTTGTGACTGATAAAAACAAATAGAAAGTTCATGAAGATGAAACAAAAACGGGCAGTTTGTTAAAAATTTACTAATTTAAGCAAATTAGTATAGAATTAAAATCGTCCATTTTTCAAAACTATATAAAAATAATAATTATTATAATAATTTAAAAAAGTTTATTTAAATTAATTTAAATGTAAATATAAATTGAATGTGTGTGTATGTATGTATGTATGTATGTATGTATGTATGTATGTATTTTTATGTTTTTGAAAGAAGACTCATCAGGCCTGCATTTGTTTGATCCAAAATACAGCAAAAGCGGTATTAGTGTGAAATATTTTTGCTATTTAAAATAACTTTTTTTCTATTTGAATATATTTTAAAATGCAATTTACTTCTGTGATTCATTACTCCAGTTTTTAGAGTCACATGATCCTTCAGAAATCATTCTAATGTGCCGATTTGCTGCTCAAGAAACATTATTATCAGTGTTTTTTTTTTTTTTTCAGGATTATTTAATGAATAGAAAGATCAGCATTTATCTGAAATATAAATCTAAATTATGTGACACTGAAGGCTGGGGTAAAGGTGCTCAAAATTCAGCTTTGCATCACAGGAATAAATTACATTTTTAAATATATTCAAATAGAAAACTGTTTATTATTAACAATATATATAAATATAATTTTTGTATTTTTAATAACATAAGTGCAGCCTTGGTGATCAGAAGAGACTTCTTTAAAAACATTTAAAAATCTTACCGTTCTCAAACTTTTGACTGGTAGTGTGTGTGTGTGTGTGTGTGTGTGTGTGTGTGTGTGTATATATATATATATATATATATATATATATATATATATATATATACACACACGTTTTAAAATTTTAGACAAATTAGTATATTTTAATATTTATTAATATATTTACATTAGTTATTTATGCATCCCTAGATTATTTACCTCAACTCCATATAAATCCTAAAACTTCTGTTCTCAGAGGCCTGTCAGGTTGAGGAATACATACGTTTCAGAGAGGCCGGCTAGACCTGCAGCATTTTTATAAGCATTTGCCATAGACATTTGTGTATGTTGTGTCGCAGGGTTGTGGAAAGGAAAGATTGACGACGTCAGAGGGGTGGAACTTCTTATCTCCCTCACAGATCTGTCAATTCAGCCGCACATGTGCCAGCCGCCGAGAGCGGCTCATTAGATTTAGTGCTGCGCTCTGTTAAAAGCCTTTCTCTTTGTCTTGCCCTGTATTGATCAGTGCAGGGCCAAGATTACAACAGGAAGGTTTAAATAAATCAGCTTTTTTAGAGTTAAATCCAATGACATTCGCTTTATATTGTCTCCGTAAATAAGCAGATGTAATCGGCTCTGTTGCCCAGGACGGCGATTGTGAGTGATACAGATTTATCTGGGTTTTTTGGGACAAAGGTGAATAGTTGGTTGGTCATCCAGAAAAGATGAGTAATTTGGGGATAGTCATTCCAGTTTTTGATACCCTATGCTTTGTATGCTTTGATCCAATCCTGATGGATAAAATAAAGTCCCGTCCTATATTTTTACTCATTGTCTATCTTGTTTCTCTGTAAAATGGGTTGCAAACAGCATTTCATGTTGACTTTATTTTTAGCATGTCATAGGTCAAAAAACTGCTTTCGTTTTGTGAGTTGTCAGTAGCACTTCTGCATTTTTTGACATACTGAAAGAGAAAACGTATATCAGGCGTTTTACTATCTCTTGCATCGTTCTGCTGTGCCACAATGGTATGATATTCACTCGTCCAGCGGAAGAGCTCCATATGGAGAGTTTTTATTCTGTGTCAAGAGCCCCAGTAGGAGTAATTGCATCGTCCCTTCTGAAAAAATTCAATCTACTGCGACACGACAAGCCAGCTGTGTTCAGCTAATGCTCAGGTAGACATCATCCGCTCAGGCCGTCCTCACAGGTAATAACACGTGCGCACGTACGCTCACAAAGGCACCTTTCTCTGTCGTCTCCGTCTTTCTGTCCCCAAAGAGAGCTTCTCTGGCAGGTGATTTCTTTGTGTCCTGTGACACGGACCACATCCTCAAACGAGTTGAAAAGGAAGATGGGATTCGTCTCACATTTCCAGTGCAAGCTATTTTTAGCATACTGTTGAAAGGAGCTGTCCCATCCCTGAACCCCCCTTTGCAACGTAGCATGCAGGAGACATGTGAAGACGGCATCCTTCTAAAGGACCGACTCCAGCATGAAAGGAATCCTGTGCTGAGTCATTCTGACTAGGTGCCCGCATGTACGTGTGATCGGTGCGCAAGCTCCCCCCTTCTCACTGAAACTTCAAACGCGCGTCAGACACGCATTCATTTGGTGCATGTACGTGTTGGCTGCTGGCAGGAATGCCCCCCTTTTTTCCCTCAGCTTCTTTGGTATGCAGTGCTGGTGAAGTTGTCAGAGCAGCCTGGACCCTCGTCGTCCCCCTGTGGATGGTGCGTTCTGATGGTGCCAGGGAAATGGACTCATCAGTTTGGTGAAATGGGACAGAAAATATGATTTATTCTCTGCATGCACTCACTTCTACCCCAGCGGAAGAAGAGAGCAGAGCGGGATCCTGGGAAGTCGGCAGAGAGGCATGGAGAGAGAAGGGATTGGAGGAGAGACAGGACCTTTATTTGCAATGCTGCAAGCTAATTTTGCACTTCATTGACTCGTTTTTTAATCAATGCCAAATATTTGTTGTTGTGATGGCCTCCCTCCAGTGGTTGGGGTTAGCAGAGCCAGGTGACCTTTTATGGTTGCTAATTTTCTGGCTATTTCCTCAAAATATAAAATTGATTATTTTGCTATTTCCTTTGTCAAATATTTAATTAATTTTTGCACTGTTTTCAAAGTGAAAATTAGTGCTGTCAAATCGATTAATCGCTATTAATCACAAATACAGAATCTACAGCCGAAACCACAACCTCAGAACCTACAGCTGAATCCACAACCACAGAAACTACAGTTTAATCCACAAACATAGAAACTACAGCTGAATTCACAACCACAGAACCTAAAGCCAAATCTACAAACACAGAAACTACAGCTGAATTCTCAACCACAGAAACTACAGCCAAATCCACAAACACAGAAACTACAACTGAATCCACCACCACTGAAATGACAGCCAAAACCACAACCACAGAATCTACAGCCGAAACCACAACTTCAGAAACCATAGAAACTACAGTCAAAACCACAAACACAGAATCTACAGCTGAATCCACAAACATAAAAACTACTACCAAATCCACAACCACAGAAACCACACTTGAATCCACAACTGCTGAAATGACAGCCAAAACCACAACCAGTGAATCTAGAGCCGAAACCACAACTTCAGAAACCATAAAAACTACGGTCAAAACCACAAACACAGAATCTACAGCTGAATCCACAAACATAAAAACTACTACTGAATCCACAACCACAAAAACTACACCTGAATCCACAACCCCTGAAATGACAGCCGCAACCACTGAAACCACATTCGAAACCACAACTGCAGAAACCATAGAATCTACAGCCGAAACCACAACCTCAGAATCTACAGCCAATTTCACAACCACAGAATCTACAACCAAAAACCACAAACATAGAAACTACAGATGTAACCTCAACCACAGAAACTACAACTAAATCCACAACCACAGAAACTACACTTGAATCCACAACCGCTGAAATGGCAGCCAAAACCACTGAAACTACATCCGAAACCACAGCTACAGAAACCATATAAACTACAGCAGAATCCACAACCACAGAAACTACAGTTGAATCCACAACCACAGAAACCATAAAAACTGCACCCGAAACCACAAATACAGAAATCATAGAAACTACAGCTGAAACCACACTACAGAAACCACTGAAACTACAGCTGAAACCACAACTACAGAAACCATAGAAACTACAGCCAAATCCACAACCACAGAATCTACAGCCAAAACCACAACTACAGAAACCATAGAAACTACAGCCAAATCCACAACCACAGAATCTACAGCCAAAACCACAACTACAGAAACCATAAAAACTACAGCTGAAACCACAACTACAGAAACCATAGAAACTACAGCCAAATCCACAACCACAGAATCTACAGCCAAAACACAATTACAGAAACCATAGAAACTACAGCTGAAACCACATCTACAGAAACCATAGAAACTACAGCCAAATCCACAACCACAGAATCTACAGCCAAAACCACAACTACAGAAACCATAGAAACTACAGCCGAAACCACAACTAGAGAAACCATAGAAACTACAGCCAAATCCACAACCACAGAATCTACTGCCAAAACCACAACTACAGAAACCATAGAAACTACAGCTGAAACCACATCTACAGAAACCATAGAAACTACAGCCAAATCCACAACCACAGAATCTACAGCCAAAACCACAACTACAGAAACCATAGAAACTACAGCCGAAACCACAACTACAGAAACCATAGAAACTACAGCCAAATCCACAACCACAGAATCTACTGCCAAAGCCACAACTACAGAAACCATAGAAACTACAGCCGAAACCACAACCATAGAAACTACAGCCGAAACCACAACCATAGAAACTACAGCCGAAACCACAACCACAGAATCTACAACTGAAACCACAACTACAGAAACCATAGAAACTACACCCGAAACCACAACTACAGAAACCATAGAAACTACAGCTGAATCCACAACCACAAACTACTGAACCCACAACCTCAGAACCAACAACTCCTCTCTTTTTTTAGAGACAAAGGGCACAGGTTTTTGCTCTTGCTGTTAAAAGCAGCTTTGTTTAATCAGTTGGTTCCTTTTTCATTGTTTAGCCTTTATCTAAGTAGCAGCGTTGTGAAATATTTCATGTTTTTGATATTGCATGTATACAATCAGATAAGGGCACCAAGCAATGACCTATAAAACTATTCACTTCACCTTTAAATAGCCTTACCCGCTTTCTCTTTCCCTGCATCAAGTTCATTTTGGTCCACACAACTCCTTTTAATCTGCCTTCTGCATACCCTTCGCATGGTGCCCTGCCTGGGGATATTCGTCTGCGTCTTCCCTCCAAGGGCACTGTTGATGAGCTTTTCATCCGCTGCATCCTAAAGTGTTTATTAGCATACTAAAACTCCTCTTGCTGTCTATGCATGCCCAATCAGGCCTTCAGGGGCCCTCCGCCATCCCAGGATGCATTGCTTTTAGTATAGTGATTATTATTGTGAGCTTTGGGTAACTTACGGATTTGACTGCATGACCTTTCTGCATAGTTTGCACACAGTCAATATTTATATTTTTTACACCAAGTAGGTAAGCTAATCTGTTGATTTTAGAAGTTGGGTGAATTTAAGAATAAAGATTTTGTTTCCCCTTAAATAAAGGAGAAAACATATTAGTTAAATTTATTGCACGACACATTAATGTTAACAGTGATGTTTTGTTTTTGCAACTTTTTAATGTCCCCCGTATTGACTATGACGCATGTCCGTCCTCATAAGAGCCTTTGATGGTGTTTGGTCATTCATACACCTCACATCGTGCTGCTGTCATTGTTTGACATTTTGGATGACATAATGGATTTAGATCACCACTTTTTGCAAGCTACAAAATCTCAAAAAGCAATTTACGATGAATCACAACAATTCACAAGGGTTTTATAAACTCCCAGGCATTGTGCATATGTGTGTGCATTCATATATGTGCATTCTCATCTGTGCATGATCAGTTTACCGTGCAACAGAATATACATCAGCTCACAACTACAGCAACAAAATGACCTGTGCATCACCACACTCCAAATATATATATATATATATATATATATATATATATATATATATATATATATATATATATATATATATATATATATATATATATATATATATATATATATATTTTATTTCTTTTTTTTTTTTTTTTTTTTTTCATAGATTTCAAAAGTAGCTAGATTTGTATTTCAGAAGAAAATTCCAGTGCTTGCAAGGCAGCAAAAAAGTGGTGTCCTGTAAACACGCTAAAAATATAAATGAAAAACTAAACAATTAAGCTAAATGATTCAAATTAATTTCAATTATTGGGGTAAACAGTACGTGGACACCAGCCTGGGGAGTATGAATAGATGCTTGATTTATTCTCTGTGCTTCAGACTGACATTTCCTCAACCTACTTCACACTGGCTCTGTGCATTATAACACAGCTGAGGGGAGATGCTTATCGCAACTTATCTTCAAAGAGCGAGAGTGGGTGGAATAATTGCATCGGGGGTTGTTTTATAATAAATACTTTCTCATCTGTTGGTGCCACAGCATCTTCGGGAAAACGTTTTACATAATCTTAAATGGGCTCCTCATTTTACTGCCCCCAGACCCTGCACCTCAATGGACATTATGCTATATGTTGTATTTCATTCTCATAGTATTATATTTTTTGTTAATATTGTTTGACTTTTTTGAAATGTCTCTTCATTTAGCCGATGTTATGTACTTCACTTTTTTTTCTTTTTTTTTTGTCACACTATAACACAATGTTTTGGAGCACATTGGCTAATCACAAGGCCATGGCTCCAATTTTTTTTTATATGTGTAGGTCTTCATGGTACATGAGTCCGAGTGTATCTCGTTGTTTTTTTAACCCTCTATTGCACACATTATGAAGACAATGTATGTAAAAATGTGAAAATTCTGATACAGATTTCTCAATTGGACCTCGAAACGAATTTATACAAACATTACAGATACAGGTAACACTATGCAACAATGGGAAATAATTCATTTAAAAGAATAACTGCAATATTTGTGTTAGTCATAAGGCCATGTTTAGCCCTGTTTGGTCAGTCATTTGCTCCAAAAAATGTGTGGGGTCAGAGCAGTTCTTCAGACAACATTGTGCAATATAAGGTTTAATAAAATCAAATCTTATTTAAATTTTTTGCGATAACACATTTAATTTCATAGTCACTTTAGACATTCTACTAACTAAAAGTATCTTGTTTATAGTTTGTTGACAGTTAGTCAACAATAAGTAACGGCAAAGTTACTTATTGTTATTAATGTCTAAATTGAACTATTGAAATAAAGTGTAACATCTTTGCTTTTGAAACCAGTTCTTTCTACTATACACAGGAGCTAGAGCTCCAGTGAATGTGCATGCATTGTTAACCTGTTTTTTGTATCTCTCTCTTCTCACTTTCCCCTTCTTTCTCCTTCCTTTTCCTCAGATCTCCCAGAACCTTGGCAAGATATACAGTGAGATGATATTCGTCAACGGATTCGTGCACTGCGATCCTCACCCTGGCAACGTGCTGGTGCGAAAGTGTCCTGAAAGCAATAAGACGGAAATTGTGTTACTCGATCACGGCCTGTATCAGGTAAGACATCGGCCGAGGCCGCCACAGACTCGACAGAGAAGCAAATTCATCACATATTACACCCCATTATTCACCCGCTGGCTCCCAGGTCAGCTGCGCACTCAAGCCTGTATGTGCTGCAGCAGACTAAAAGCATTTCATTTAAGTGGCCCTGAAGCTCCAGTGTTTTTTAGGAACTGCACATTTCCACCTCCTTCTTATTACAAGCAGATGCAAACACACCGATACACACTCTCCTTCAGTTCAATGAAGTTCTGTATTCCCAGAAGATGTGGCGTCTCTAAATAAATCCGTGGAGATAATGTGGTTGTAAACATGATGAAGCCGTTCTAGCAGTGACATTTGGTTGCTTTCTTAGTCTAAAACGCTAATTCATGTCATGTTAAGTTTGTTGAAAGCCATGGGTTGTGTCTATGTTGATTAATTAGAGTGGCAAAATGGAGCAGTCCTAGTGGTATTCTAGTGAATTCTGTTCGTCTCAGTGAGGGATGTGCTGGCCTTTCATTTAACCCGAAGCCGTTAATGAGGCCCACAAGATTTCATATTAGCAACTATCAAGTAATCTTTTTCTGTAATACTAACAACATAATGAAACATAATAAAGTTTCCATTTACTCACCTGTCTAAGACTCTTTAGATAGAGCACAGTCTTTGGATTATTAGTTAATTGGTGTTTGTGATTTTCTTCTTCTTATTATTATTATTTATTTTTTAAGTGTACACCATTCAGAAGTTTCAGATAAGAAAAAATAATGGGAAGAAATATACTTTTATTCAGCACGGATGCATTTGATTGATCAAAAAGGAGTCGTTACAAAAGATTTGCTGTTCTTTTGATCATTCTATTCATCAAAGAATCCTAAACATTTTTTATCCACGCATACATTAAGCAGCACAACTATTTACTACAGCATTAATAAATGTAATTGTAATTGAGCAGCAAATCATCATATTAGAATGATTTCTGGAGGATCATGTGACGGTGAAGACTGGAGTAATGATGCTGAAAATTCAGCTTTGCCTTCACAGGAATAAATTACGTTTGAAAATATATTAAAGTCCCCCTGTAGTCAATCATTTTATCCCTTAAAACTCATCTTTGGTCACCAAAATTATATATTTAAAATTTTTCTTCATGCCATTTTCTTCATGCCTTAAAGGGGTCATGAACTGGCTTTTTTAAAATTATTATTATATATTGTTGTCTGAGGTCAATTATATTTGCGTGGTTTTTACATTCAAAAACATCATAATGAATAAGTAATAGGCTATTTTCTACCTTGGTTTTGAGGCTCTCTCCTGAACGTTCGATTCCTATGGGCGTGCCGCATTGAAGACTTAGAAGTAAACGCCCACGGCTATGATTGGATAACAGTTGCATAATAATGAGTTTCGGCTCCCCGTCAGTACATGTGGGAATTATTTTGAAAACTTCCAATGTGGAGAAACAGCAACCGGAAAGATTCACCCACGGGGTTCGCAAAATATCTTTATCAAACAAATACGATTTATCTCTCATCCACCCGCAATTAATATGAATGTTATTTTTTATTACTTGGCCTGCCCGATCGGTGGATATATCCGCAAACCATGCATCACTAACACACAAGCACACAAGCACACAAGCACACACACACACACACACACACACACACACACACACACACACACACACACACAAGCACAAGCACAAGCACACAAGCACGTGCATCAGCAAAACAATGCAATACTATCACTTATAAAAAAAAAAGCATAATACTCACATAAGTGTTTCTGTCGGATCCAATATAGAAGGCGCAGCATGGTGTTTTAATCTCAATATGTCTGCAAATCCAGTCTTGACCTGTATCTTCTTTACAAACGATTCCACGGTGAAATGAAGCGAACAAATGTGCAATGTCTTCCCCACGTGAGCTGGATCTTCATTGAAAATAAAGTTCAACTGCTCATTCCTAATATTAGAATCCGAAGGAAGCTTATGCAGAGACTGTGTTCTTCCACAACCAGGCACACCGGAATATATAACTCTCTTCGGGATGTTTAATCCTCAGTAGCGCGATCCGTTTAGCTCCACGAGTCGATGAGCGGGGCTACAGAATCGGTGAGCGGGGCTTCATCTTATGTTGAGGCGGCATTTCTCCACGCGATGACGTCACAGCCTGGCACATTCTGAGATCTCTTGTTTGCTGGGTCTGGTGTCAACAAAAGCTTTTCTTTGACTAACAATTGATTTTTCATTTCCGAAACTTACAAGATATATCACAATGAACTCAGGCTCAAGGGAAAGTTGATTTCTCAATTCATCACCCCTTTAATATAGTTTGAATCTAAGGTAATAATAGCTTGAATGTAACTCTACACACTTGCTTTATTTAATATACACAGAACCATGAATATGCAAATTAGCCCTGCCTCCACTCACAATGGTATCGTTTTTCACAATGTCGGACGCATAACTGTAATTGATATAATTAGCCTTTTGCTTTACTACGTTATCAAACAGCTGATAATGTGTTGCTAATGTTACACAAACCATGTTCCTGTTCGCCATCTCAGTCTACCTTCTAAAAATCATCATCCTTAGAAACGCTTTGAACATCATAGAACATCAGTGGAGAAAGGCGTATAGTTCATCATAACATCATAATATACATCATATACATAATTCACCCACTATATTGCTAAAAGTACCCGGTTTTTCATATTAACAGAAAGATATACCGGGATAACATGGCTTCTCTTGAGATTCCCATGCTTCGCATAGTATTGATGATATGCTAAAGCCTGTCCGCACGTTGATGTGATTGGTTACAAGGTAGTTTGTGACATAAGAATCACCAGCGATTTCAAACTGCATTTTTGAGACTGTCTTTGGTTCACTGCAGTTTTAAAGAAAATAAGCAACAATGGTGCTGACTTATGAACTTGCACATGGTTTGTCTGAAAGCATGTTAAAAACACCACATAGACATATAAACAACATTAAAAACTAGATTTTCACCACAGGGGGTCTTTAAAATAGAAAACAGTTATTTTTAATGGAAATACTATTTCACAATATTACTGTTTTTACTGTATTTTTGATCAAATAAATGTAACCTTGGTGAGCATAAGAGACTTCTTAAAGAGGGTAAACATCCCGACCAGCCTGGCAGTGGCATGTTTTTGGGTTAGAGAAACCAGTTTGAGAACATTCATTAGTTTTACTATTCCGTTTGGTGGCTCTAGTAGTGTAGAAATGACACATTTTTACTTTTAAGCTCCTATTGCATTTGTTCAAGTACCTCAAACATAACAGAAGTTGTGTCTCTGTCCAAGGTGCTGAACCAGGACTTCAGGCTGGACTACTGCAGGCTGTGGCAGAGTTTGATAAAGGGAGACTTGAAAGGCATAGAGCGTTACAGCAGGCGTCTGGGCACAGGGGAGCTCTACCCTCTGTTCGCTTGTGTCCTCACCGCCCGCTCATGGACATCAGTTAACGCTGGCATCAGCCAGACACCTGTCACTCAATCTGAGGTAATAATCTCAAAGTATAACTGATACCTTTTATTTTGCATAGTACAAGGATATTTTGTCTAGTTGGTGTTTTTATCAAAGTTTAGACACACCTACTCATCCTTTGTTGATACTGTTTTACACATGAAATAACACAGATTTTGTGGGTGCTTTTTAAACTGCTGGACACTGTTTATCCTTTACTATCCCATCCAATTCATCCATGCATACACTGTAAAACGTGGCAGCCTGCCATTGTTATGAGACAGAGCTATTTCTAACTGATTTAGCCTATACAAAATAGTTTTGTTGTTATAAATTGATGTATATAGCTGGTTAAGTGATGTTAAATAATATTTTTGATTTTTAATTTAGATTTTACAGTTTCTCAGTGTAGATCCATTTAAGTTAAATGTACTTTTTTTTTTTTTACAATTTTTTGCATGCATATTTTCACATAGTAAATTTCACATATGGAATTAAGGAAACTCTACTTAACTAAGTTAAGTAAAATTAACAAAGAAAATAAGTAATTTTAACTTTGCCAGTAAAAGGTTGAGTAATTTCTACTTAGTTGAAGTTTCCTTTGCAGTACTTTTTACTCCAAAAATATAATGCTGAATTAAACCACACTTTTAAAATGTATGCTTTACTTAGAAACATCTAAGTACAATACACAGTGACGTAACATTCGATGGATCATTTTGAGAAATAAATTCAGCTTCATAAATGTATTCGTATAAATTCATTTCAAACGGCTTACTTAAAGTTAACTAAGCGTATTATGTCGCACGTATTATGGCGTACATTCGATGGATCATTTTTGGGTATGAATGTGTAATTTTGAGTAGAAATGAACTCAAAATGCCCAGTGCATGATAGGAACACCAGTATCAGAAAAGTTTTATAATGTTGATATTCACTTTACTTTCATTTCTTCAAGTTTTAATTGAGTACTAATATAAAATTTACTTTTCTTTTCTTCTTTTTTTAATTTATTTTTAATTCTTGCCTGAACTAACTTTTTCACCACAGAATAATTTTTATCAGTGCAATTTATATTTGTGTACAAAACAAATTTGAAGCACTTCAGCGTAAATGCTTAAACTTCAAATGGTTTTAAAGATCATGAGAAACATAAATGCAGTAAAGTGTCTAAACGTTTTACAGGGACAAATGCAAACAGTTGCTACATTTGCTTGATGTAGTGGTAAATTAGCAATAACCAGGGAGCAATAACCTTTCCTTCTGCAGGCAATATAAAAAACAGAAAACAAACAGGGTAAACGGAGGTTGTGAAGACTGAGGTGCTGGTTAATGCCTTACAGTTGTTAGTGACCAGCTCACCTGTCCTCTCATTAAACCTGCATAACTGTCCAGGTGGCTGTCCTGGTGGCCCCGTGGCCCGAGGAGTGCTTTTGGATCAGTGTGGCCATGGTAGAGGGTTTCTGGAGGCCAGGCCTGGCCGGAGCTGGCCTCTGTGGGGGTTGTTAGGCCATCTGGAGGGTGTCAGGGACATTTATTTATACTTTTTATTACATAACCTTTTACAGGACGTAAAATAGTTTTGGGCCGTACAAGCATATTATAACAGAGCATCTGATTTTTATGAGTCTTCGCTAACACGATTTGTTACCAGGTTACTGCATATTAAAACTGGTTACTTCTTATAAACCTGATGAATTAATGCTATCATATTATTATGATAGCTTAAATTGTTTGTGATATTTAAAGAATTATATTAACAAACTATTTACATGTTATATAGTGCTTTTATTTTTAATTTATTTAATTTTTTTTTTTCTATAGCTCCTTTCTAGACCAAATGTCACAAAATGTTTTAAATCCAAAATAAATATAACAATAATAATTTGTTTTATTGATACTAATACTTATAATAAATATTTGTATATAGTTACCTCATACTCTTATAAACCTGAACAATTAAAGCTATCATATTATTCATATTTAAAGAATAACATTAACAACTTACATTTGTATAAGGCTTTAAGCATTATATAAAACTTAAAGTTATTTTGAATATATTTAATAAATATATATATATATATATATACACAAACCTGATTCCAAAAAAGTTGGGACACAGTACAAATTGTGAATAAATGGGATGCAACAGAATGCAATGATGTGGAAGTTTCAAATTTCAATATTTTATTCAGAATACAACATAGATGACATATCAAATGTTTAAATTGAGAAAATGTATAATTTTAAGGGAAAAATAAGTTGATTTTAAATTTCATGGCATCAACACACCTCAAAAAGTTGGGACAAGGCCATGTTTCCCACTGTGTGGCATCCAAGTCAAGTCAAGTCAAGTTGAGCTTTATTGTCATTCCACTACATGTGGGGACATACAGTGGAACGAAATGTCGTGCCTCACAGGACCACGGTGCTACATAAGTATAGACATACAACCATGAAGTAAAACACTATAAACCTATACATAACTAACCTACTGACAGATTTGACTATAAATATACTATATATAAATATAAATGTTAACCTATACATGTCTGGGGAACAGTGCAAGATTATTGTAGTGCATGAGCATGTAAACATACATATATTATAGAGTCTTTTGTGGGCTTATGTACACACAGCAGTGTGTGAAAGTGACTAGTGCGCATAGGGGAGAATGTGTTACTAAAGGTGTTTTTTTCCGGCCCACTCACCTGTGTGTAGCACACTTCAAATTGCACATTTTTTTTGGTTTATGTTTCAGGAGGAAGGGGGTTTGTATGGGGTCTCAGGGAGGGGCGGGGGGGTTTGAGTTCAGGGCTCTCGCAGCCTGGTGGAAAAAGCTGTTGAGCAGTCTGGTGGAGCGGGCTCTGATGCTCCTGAACCGTCTTCCTGATGGAAGGAGCTGGAAGAGACTGTGGGAGGGGTGGGTGGGGTCCTTCACGATACTGTTTGCTTTGCTGGAGCATTGTGCAAGGAAAATATCCAGGATGGAGGGGAGAGAGGCACCGATGATCCTTGTAGCTGTATTCACTGTCCGCTGTAGGGTCTTGCGGTCCGCTGCACTACAGTTCCCATACCAGACAGAGATGCAGCTGGTCAACACGCTGTCAATGTTGCCCCTGTAGAAGGTGGTGAGAATCGGCGGAGGGAGACTTGCTCTTTTCAGCTGGCGGAGAAAGTGTAGGCGCTGTTGTGCCTCTTCTTTTTATAACAGTCTGCAAACGTCTGGGGACTGAGGAGACAAGTTGCTCAAGTTTAGGAATAGGAATGTTGTCCCATTTTTGTCTAATACAGGCTTCTAGTTGCTCAACTGTCTTATGTCTTCTTCATCGCATCGTCCTCTTTATGATGTGCCAAATGTTTCCTATGGATGAAAGATCTGGACTGCAGGCTGGCCATTTCAGTACCCGGATCCTTCTTCTACGCAGCCATGATGTTGTAATTGATGCAGTATGTGGTCTGGCATTGTTATATTGGAAAATGCAAGGTCTTCCCTGAAAGAGACGACGTCTGGATGGGAGCATATGTTGTTCTAGAACTTGGATATACCTTTCAGCATTGATGGTGCCTTTCCAGATGTTTAAGTTGCCCATGCCACACGCACTCATGCAACCCCATACCATCAGAGATGCAGGCTTCTGAACTGAGCACTGAGAACAACTTGGGTTGTCCTTGTCCTCTTTAGTCCGGATGACATGGCATCCCATTTTTGCAATGCCTGCGCTTCTGGATCATGTTGATCACCCATAGAGTTTTAGCCGGCAATGGTGAATGGCACAGTGGATTGTGTTCACCGACAATGTTTTCTGGAAGTATTCCTGAGCCCATGTTGTGATTTCCATTACAGTAGCATTCCTGTATGTGATGCAGTGCCGTCTAAGGGCCCGGAGATCACGGGCATCCAGTATGGTTTTCCGGCCTTGACCCTTACGCACAGAGATTGTTCCAGATTCTCTGAATCTTTGGATGATATTATGCACTGTAGAGGATGATAACTTCAAACTCTTTGCAATTTCTCTCTGAGAAACTCCTTTCTGATATTGCTCCACTATTTTTGGCCGCAGCATTGGGGGAATTGGTGATCCTCTGCCCATCTTGACTTCTGAGAGACACTGCCACTCTGAGAGGCTCTTTTTATACCCAATCATGTTGCCAATTGACCTAATAAGTTGCAAATTGGTCCTCCAGCTGTTCCTTATATGTACATTTAACTTTTCCGGCCTCTTATTGCTACCTGTCCCAACTTTTTTGGAATGTGTAGCTCTCATGAAATCCAAAATGAGCCAATATTTGGCATGACATTTCAAAATGTCTCACTTTCAACATTTGATATGTTACCTATATTCTATTGTGAATAAAATATAAGTTTATGAGATTTGTAAATTATTGCATTCCTGTTTTATTCACAATTTGTACAGTGTCCCAACTTTTTTGGAACAACAAACCCGATGAGGTGAGTGTGTGTGTGTGTGTGTGTATATATACACTCACCTAAAGGATTACTAGAAACACCATACTAATACTGTGTTTGACCCCCTTTCGCCTTCAGAACTGCCTTAATTCTACATTGATTCAACAAGGTGCTGAAAGCATTCTTTAGAAATGTTGGCCCATATTGATAGGATAGTATCTTGCAGTTGATGGAGATTTGTAGGATACACATCCAGGGCACAAAGCTCCCGTTCCACCACATCCCAAAGATGCTCTATTGGGTTGAGATCTGGTGCCTGTGGAGGCCATTTTAGTACAGTGAACTCATTGTCATGTTCAAGAAACCAATTTGAAATGATTCAAGCTTTGTGACGTGGTGCATTATCCTGCTGGAAGTAGCCATCAGAGAATGGGTACATGGTGGTCATAAAGGGATGGACATGGTCAGAAAAATGCTCAGGTAGGCCGTGGCATTTAAACGATGCCCAATTGGCACTAAGGGGCCTAAAGTGTGCCAAGAAAACATCCCCCACACCTTCACACCACCACCAGCAGCCTGCACAGTGGTAACAAGGCATGATGGATCCATGTTCTCATTCTGTTTACGCCAAATTCTGACTCTACCATCTGAATGTCTCAACAGAAATCGAGACTCATCAGACCAGGCAACATTTTTCCAGTCTTCAACTGTCCAATTTTGGTGAGCTTGTGCAAATTGTAGCCTCTTTTTTCCTATTTGTAGTGGAGATGAGTAGTACCCGGTGGGGTCTTCTGCTGTTGTAGCCCATCCACCTCAAGGTTGTGCGTGTTGTGGCTTCACAAATGCTTTGCTGCATACCTCGGTTGTAACGAGTGGTTATTTCAGTCAAAGTTGCTCTTCTATCAGCTTGAATGAGTTGGCCCATTCTCCTCTGATCTCTAGCATCAACAAGGCATTTTCAACAGCAGAAGACCCCACCAGGTACCACTCATCTCCACTACAAATAGGAAAAAGAGGCTACAATTTGCACAAGCTCACCAAAATTGGACAGTTGAAGACTGGAAAAATGTTGCCTGGTCTGATGAGTCTCGATTTCTGTTGAGACATTCAGATGGTAGAGTCAGAATTTGGCGTAAACAGAATGAGAACATGGATCCATCATGCCTTGTTACCACTGTGCAGGCTGGTGGTGGTGGTGTAATGGTGTGGGGGATGTTTTCTTGGCACACTTTAGGCCCCTTAGTGCCAATTGGGCATCGTTTAAATGCCACGGCCTACCTGAGCATTGTTTCTGACCATGTCCATCCCTTTATGACCACCATGTACCCATTCTCTGATGGCTACTTCCAGCAGGATAATGCACAGTGTCACAAAGCTCGAATCATTTCAAATTGGTTTCTTGAACATGACAATGAGTTCACTGTACTAAAATTGCCCCCACAGTCACCAGATCTCAACCCAATAGAGCATCTTTGGGATGTGGTGGAACGGGAGCTTCGAGCCCTGGATGTGCATCCCACAAATCTCCATCAACTGCAAGATGCTATCCTATCAATATGGGCCAACATTTCTAAAGAATGCTTTCAGCACCTTGTTGAATCAATGCCACGTAGAATTAAGGCAGTTCTGAAGGCTGAGGCTATATATATATATATATATATATATATATATATATATATATATATATATACTAATACTGAATACTATCTCTTGTTCTGACATAATATGCTTAGTTAACTTTAAGTAAGCCATTTGAAATGAATTTATATGAATATGAAGCTGGATTTATTTCTCAAACAGGATACAGTAACAGCGTTTGACATTGTCAGATATACTTGACTATTAGCTGATTTGCTGCTTGCTTGTTTCCTGATCCTCATCATTTTCAGGAGCGTTCCACTTAGTCGTGTCAGCATGTGGCATTTGAGTGCACTTTCCTGCAGGTGGCTTTTCTTTGTAGATTAATTACCCCAAAGCCTTTGCGAGGATAATTATGGCCCGGTCCGTGGCCACTCATGTTGGGTGTGCTTTTTTAGCGGGGTGTAGTACCTCTTCCCTTCTCTCTACCCCTCTGAAAGTGTCTGATTCTCCAAGCTTTGCAAAAGTCTCAGCAGCCATTCCTCCCACCAACATCATCAAATTACCAGGATGTTTTGAAGTAGTCTGGTCTGCCATAATTACAGGCAGTTATAAAGGCGGATTTCACATGTACAGCTGTGGCATTTGCAGAAAGGGAGGCTGTCTCATCTGCATAAGAAAGGAGAGATAAGGACATATTGTAATGCCAGCACAGAATAATGGGCGTTAAAAACTACAACAACGGAGCTTCATGCTTTATGGTACAGAACAGAAGAAAAATAATTCTTGAGTTTATATATATATAGTTGCATATACTTTTTTGTTGATGATTCAGGTAGTGAAATCACATTGCAGCAGAACCACAACCATTTGTCAAGTACGCATTATTGATTATGCCAGGTCAAATGAACATAACTGCATTTACACTACCATTTTTTTTTTAAGAAAGTAATACTTTTATTCAGCAAGGATGCATTACATTTATCAAAAGTAAAAAAAAAAAATTCTCACAATGCAAAATTCAACTTACCATTTCGGTAACACTTTACAATAAGGTCTTGTTTGTTAACATTAGGAAATGCATTAACTAACATGAAATAACAACGAGCAACATGTTCTTACTGGAATTATTAAGCTTTTTTTTTAGTGTTAGTGAATAAAAATGTTCATGTTTGTTCATAGTGCATTAAACTATGGAGCCCTGCACATGACATGCAGGAAAAAACTAGTAGGCTAAATTGTGCACATGATTTATTCATTCGTTCCCTCGATTTAAAAAATCCTGCGCATGATTTACTAATTAGTTCCCTCGATTTGCTAAATCATGCACACGATTTATAAATCTAGGAAACAAATTAGTAAATCATGTGGACGGTTTAGCAAGTTAACTATCAAATGTGAAGTCATACAGGGAATGGTGGGAATATCAGCTTTTCACTGTAAATTAGAAGTTGATTTGTTCTTACTATTTTCAAAAATTGTAAATTTTACAGTATTTTACTGTAAAATTACGTAAAATGTAAGGTTACATTTATTACAGTTCCCTTTCAGTCGGTCACGTTCGACGTACGTCGGAACTGACCGACTAATTGGGATCTGTTTTCACAGACCAATCTGCTTCGAGTGTTTCTAAACGAGCCAATGCCCATTGGCATGCAGTCCACGCTCCGCCTGCCGTGCTGGTATAAATGCGGAAATGGATTATTGCATCCTCGCTTTCTACTTCGGAGCCAAACATTACTGCGATTACCTCAAACGGGGTGGAGTCCCATTGCGTGTCCCCCGATCTAGTTGTCCTCCCACTGCGAAGTAGAGGGCTGCTACTTTGGCTGATGCCTTTGGTGGAGACCTGAGGGTTACTTTGAGGGCACCCCTTCCCCCCTCTGCTGTGTCGGTGGAGCTTCCGAGAGAGTGCGCTGGTCCTTCCCATGGGGGGCCAGCCTCCAGCTGAGTATATGGTTTTGATTGCAGCATCGGGGGACGAGCTAATGGACTCTGGAGATGAAGACCCGGCTGCGTTGCCCCCTTCGGGTGTGGTAGCGTTGCCCGAGCCCGTTCCAGAGCTCACGGCTATGCTTTCCCGGGCCGCCGCAAGTGTCAAGCTTGAGTGGAACCCTCCGCCGTGTCCCGAACCTTCACGGTTGGACGTTTGGTTTCTCGGGGCGGCCCGTGCTGGTTCTCTGCGCACTGCCCGGTGCCTTTCTTCCCGGTAGTGCATCAGGAACTCACAAAGTCGTGGATGGCGCCCTACAACGCCAGACACCGATCGAGTGGTTCCTCCGTCCTCACTACCCTCGATGGCGGCGCGGCTAAGGGATACGTGGAGATCCCCCCCAGTCGAGCAGTCAGTTGCGATGCAACTGTGTCCTAAGACCGTCACTAACTGGCGGGATAATCCGCGTCTCCCCTCCCGGGTGTGTAAGTTCTCGTCCGCTCTGACGGGCAAGGCTTACACAGCCTGTGGAGAAGCTGTGTCAGCTTTGCATGCCATGGCGCTCCTGCATGTCTACCAGGCCAAAGCACTAAAGGAACTGCACGAGGGTAGTTCAGACCAAGTTTTTATGCAGGAACTGTGCACGGCGACGGACCTCACCCTCAGGGCGACGAAAGTCACTGTGCGCTCCCTGGGTTGGGCGATGTCCACGTTAGTGGTCCAGGAACGCCACCTGTGGCTGAACCTGACGGACATGCGTGATACCGACAAGGTGCGGTTCCTCAACGCCCCTGTGTGCCAGGCCGGCCTCTTTGGCGACGCCATCGAGAACTTCGCCCAGCAGTTCTCGGTGGCCCAGAAGCAGACAGAGGCAATTAAAAACATCCTGCTCCGACCAGCTGCTGCCTCCACCCAATCGTCGGCTGCAGCACCCCCGCCTGCTCGTCGCTGAGGGCATCCCCCTGCGTCCGCCTCTGCCCCTGCCAAGCCCAAGCAGCAACCTCCAAGCCTGCCGGCAAGTGTAGGAGCAAGTGGCCCTGAGACGGGCAGCCCAGGGAGAAGAGGGACTGCTCGAGGGTAGATGGTGACCTGCATGTCCTGAATCGGGCCCTGCACAAGCTCCTGTTCAGAATGTTGACGCAGAAATGCGTTTTCGAATGCATCCGCCCCCAAGATGGGTTTGCAGCATTCGACCTGAAGGACACGTACTTTCATGTCTCCATTCTCCCGAGACACAGACCGTTCCTACGCTTTGCGTTCGAGGAGAGGGCATATCAGTACAAAGTTCTGCCCTTCGGGCTGTCCCTGTCGCCTCGCGTCTTCACGAAAGTTGCGGAGGCACCCATTGTTCCGCTCAGAGAACACGGCGTTCGCATTCTCAACTACCTCGACAACTGGCTCATACTAGCCCAGTCGCGAGAGCAGTTGTGCGAACACAGGGACCTGGTGTTCTGTCACCTCAGCCTGTTGGGCCTTCGGGTCAACCGAGACAAGAGCAAACTCTGTCCCACACAGAGGCTCTCTTATCTCAGTATGGAGCTGGATTCGGTCAATCGGACTGTGCGGCTCACAGAGGAGCGAGTCCCATCAGTGCTTAACTGCTTGAATACGTTCAAAGGCAGGACAGCGGTCCCACTGAAGTTCTTTCAGAGGCTCCTGGTTCATATGGCATCTGCAGCCGCGGTAACGCCGCTCGGATTGCTGTATATGAGACCACTTCAGCACTGGCTTCACGGCCGAGTCCCGAGATGGGCATGGCAGAGCGGCAAGTACCAGGTCTCAGTTACTCCTTACTGCCGCCAAACCTTCAGCCCGTGGTCGGACCCTTCGTTTCTACGGGCAGGAGTGTCCCTAGAACAGGTGTCCAGGCATGCTGTGGTCTTCACGGATGCCTCATCCATCGGCTGGGGGGGCCACGTACAATGGGCATGCAGTTTCGGGTCTGTGGGCGGGGCCCGACTGCATTGGCATATCAATTGCCTAGAGTTACTGGCAGTACATCTTGCTCTGGGCTGCCTCAAAAAGCCGCTACAGGGCAAGCACGTACTGGTTCGCATGGACAGCACTGTGGCCGTTGCACAGGTCGCTTCGCGCCATTCACATCCCAGGCCGACACCCCCGGGAGAGTGGCGACTCCATCCCCAGGTGGTCCAGCTGTTATGTGACCTCTTCGGAGCCGCACAGGTAGACCTGTTTACCTCTCCAGAGTCGACCCATTGCCAGTTGTATTACTCCCTGACCGGGGGCACCCTCGGCACGGATGGACTGGCACACAGCTGGCCTCGGGACCTGCGCAAGTATGCGTTTCCCCCAGTGAGCCTTCTCGCACAGACTCTGTGCAAAGTCAGGGAGGACGAAGAGCAGGTCTTGTTAGTTGCACCCTACTGGCCCAACTGGACCTGGTTCTCCGAACTAACTCTCCTCGCGTCAGCACCTCCCTGGCCCATTCCTCTGAGGAAGGACCTACTTTCTCAGGGACGGGGCACACTATGGCACCCGTGTCCAGACCTCTGGATGCTCCATGTCTGGTCCCTGGACGGGACGCGGAGGTTCTAGGTGGCCTACCACAAGCGGTGGTAGACGCTAGAGCCCCCTCTATGAGGCGTCTCTATGCGTTGAAGTGGAACCTGTTCGTTGAGTGTTGTTCTTCTCGCCACGAAGACCCCCGAAGGTGTTCGGTTAGACGGGTTGGAGCGAAGGCTGTCTCCCTCCGCCCTCAAAGTGTACGTCGCAGTAATAGCGGTGTATCACGACGCAGTTGATGGTAAGTCCTTAGGGAAGCACGACCTAATCGTCAGGTTCCTCAGGGGTGCGAGGAGGCTAAATCCTCCTCGTCCAAACTCGGTACTCTCTTGGGACTTAGCTCTGGTACTCAGAGCACTCCAGAGCCCTCCCTTTGAGCCTTTGCAGTCCAT
This sequence comes from Paracanthobrama guichenoti, assembly GCA_018749465.1. Lineage (NCBI taxonomy): Eukaryota > Metazoa > Chordata > Actinopteri > Cypriniformes > Gobionidae > Paracanthobrama > Paracanthobrama guichenoti. The sequence continues at coordinate 33,594,418 of CM031959.1, read as the reverse complement.
TGAGTTAAAGATCCTGTCCATGAAGACAGTACTCTTGGTTGCATTGGCCTCCATCAAGAGGGTAGGGGACCTGCACGCACTTTCGGTCAGCGAATCGTGCCTAGAATTCGGGCCAGGTAACTATCACGTCATCCTGAGACCCCGGCCCGGGTACCCAAGGTTCCCACCACTCCTTTTCGAGATCAGGTGGTGAACCTGCAAGCGCTGCCCTCGGAGGAGGCAGACCCAGCCCTAGCTTTGCTCTGTCCCGTCTGCGCTCTCCGCGCCTACGTGGACTGAACTCAAAGCTTTAGGATCTCAGAACAGCTCTTCATCTGTTACGGAGGCCAGCAGAAGGGAAAGGCTGTCTCCAAGCAGAGGTTAGCCCACTGGATGCTATTGTCTTGGCGTACCAGTCCCAAGACGTGCCTTGCCCGTTCGGCACACTGGACTAGGAGTGTAGCTTTCTCCTGGGCGCTGGCTCAAGGCGCTTCGCTGACAGATATATGTAGAGCTTCGGGCTGGGCGACACCTAACACATTCGCTAGATTCTATAGCCTCCATGTAGAGCCGGTATCTTCCCGTGTACTCGCCGCCAGTGGTCAGTAGCGCTAAGTGCCCGTTCTAGTGTCGGCTTGCGACGCCATTCCCGCCCCTGGGCCGGATACGTGCGTTATTGTCTCCAGTTGTGTTCCCCAGAAATGGTTAACCCTGTCGAACTCCTCCGTCACCCCTTCGGTGTCAGACGTTGCGGCCATCTGGTGCCAGGCCTGCACCCATATGCTTGTGGAACGTGTGTGTAGGCTGGGTATCCATATGTAGCGGTTCCCTCAGCAACCCCATATGTGTATTCTCCACGATACCAGCTACCCTACTCGGCTATCCCGTGTCTTTCCGCTCTGTCATCTCTGGAGGTGTTCTTTCCCCCCTGGGTCCAGGTTGGAACCACCCCAGAGGCTCCCATATGTTGCACTACCCTGCTAGGTTAGTCCTTATGTGTGATCTGCCACCTCTCCTTCCTTGAAGGATGTGGCTCCGCAGCGCTCCTTCTCCCAAGACGGGCACGCTTTCCCAGCGTTATCCAATAGTCACTCTGAGTGGTCTTGCAGGAACAGCAGTGGCTGTCCTTCCCTGCCTGGAGCCCTGAGTCCCTCTCCAATATAGGAGCGGTCCAGTGAGCTCAAGCGGGGCGCTAGAAGGGCCAGCATCCCTGGCGTGTTGGTAGGGATCCCAATTTGATGGTCAGTTCCGATGTATGTCGAACATGACCGACCGAAAGGGAACATCTCGGTTACATATATGTAACCCTCATTCCCTGAAGGAAGGAACGGAGACGTACGTCCCGTTGCCAGGTGCTGTACTTCCGCTGAAGGACTGAGTCACTAGTTCGGCTCCTCAGCAGAAAAGCGAGGATGCCTTATTTCACTTCCGCATTTATACCCGCACAGCGGGCGGAGCGTGGGCCGCATGCCAATGGGCATTGGCTCATTTAGAGACACTCAAAGCAGATTGGTCTCTGAAAACAGATCCCAATTCATTGGTCAGTTCCCTCCTTCAGGAAACGAGGGTTACATACGTAACCGAGATGTTTTTTTCTCCATATATAGTATGGGAACTTGAAGGTTTGGTTACACTTTATTTTACGGTGTCATTGTTACAGTGTAATTATATATTTAAATACTGAGTAATATTTAGTAACTACATGTACTTACTATGTTAAGTACATGTAACACAACAAGGACACTGTAAAATAAAGTGCTATCGAAGGTTTTTACTCTTGCATTTTTAGTCTTTTACAGTTAAAATTGCAATCATTTTTACAGTGTAAGATTAATAAATGCTGTAGAATTATTGTTCATTGTTAGTTAGTTCATGTTGATAAATAATGTTAACAAATGAAACCTTATTGTAAGGTGTTACCACTATTTCAAATAAATGCTGCTCTTTTAAACTTTTTATTAACCAAATAATCCTGAAAAAATGATCACTGTTTCCACAAAGAAAAAATTATAATATTATGCAGCACAGCTTTTTTCAACATTGGTAATAATAAGACATTGTACTTGATCAGCATATTAGAATGGTTTCTGAAGGATCTTGTGACACTGAAGACTGGAGTAATGGCTATGGCAATGGAGTAATTAAAAACAGCTTTGCCATTACAGAAATAAACTACATGTATTAAAATATATTAAAATAGAAAAAATTATTTTGATCAAATCAATGCAGCCTTGGTGAGCTTTAGAGACTTCTTTCAAATATATCAAGACATCTAACAGACCCCAAAGATTTACACAGTGTACATTTATTTGTTTGGCAGACCTAAGCGATTTTTGTTCACTTTCAATAAGAATCAAACCCCAACCATATTAGTGCCATGCTAAAAATTGAGCTACCAGAATGCTGATTTAGTAGTATAAGGATTTGCAGCCTTTTTGACGTCAAGTGCTATTTTTCCTTTTCCTTTTTAATTACCCTTTTTAATCAATTAATTCTGCAGCGCTAACGACTGGACTCTATTTCCCAGCATGCTCCACGGCATGAATAAATCATGCAAATTACTCCCTCATTGTTTAGTGTTTTTGCACTGCTGTTGTTCCATTTGAGTTATGTCATGTGGTGACAACTTAGCATGCCCTTCTTCTCTTAATGATGTGTTTTCGAGTGTTACCATTGTTGTTTTGTGTGTGGAATGTTATGGACTGTAACAGGCCTAAAGCTATGCTCAAGAACATATTTGTTGTAGAGGTTTATTGAATTTTGGATAGCAGTCGCGCATAGCTCACCTCACAGGTCAGAGTGAACAGATGCAAACACACACCTCGACTGCTTCCAGAGGGTTATTTACAAAGCAAACAGGCCACTGGTAATATATGTCTTTGTATTTTGTAAATGGTGCATTTTTTTTATTATTAAAAAAAGAAAAGAAAATAAAGTAACACTTTACAATAAGGTCCCATTAGTTAACATTGCTTAATTCATTAACAGTTACAATGGTCAATACATTTGTTACAGTAGCTGTTTATTCATTTTTGTTAATTAATGTTAATTATTAAAGGGGTCATGACATGGATTTTTATTTTAATATGTTCCTCAGGGTTCACTTATAATATTAGTAAAGTAAAAAAAAACAATTATTTTCAACCTTCATTCTGACCCCCATTCTGAAATGATCTGTGTTTGAAGGGCGGCTTCTTTAAGGCTTGCCAGTAAACGGTTATGATTGGCTAACGTCATTGCACAGGAAAACAGTATCAACGCCCACTTGCTATTGCACATAAGTAAGTGTTTTGCCAACATTAGCCATATAAAACCATCCTTTGCAGACAAAGCATTATGAAATAATTTATTTAGTTTGTGATGCAGCTGCTGTCAGATCCAATACAGTTGGCTGTTGACAGTCTTTCAACAAAAGTTTCTGTGCCTCAATTATAAAATAAAATGCTTCGAACAAACATTTAGGGCCCTATTTTAATGATCTGAGCTCATGGTGTGAAGCGCAGGTGCACTTAGTGCTTGTCCGAATCCACTTTTGCAAGTTTAACATCAGAAAAAAACGGTCAGTGCCCCAGGTGCATGGTCCAAAAGGGTTGTCCCTAGTCTTTTAATGAGCCATGGGTGTGTTTTGGGCGTAACATATAGTAAACCAATTAGAGTCTCATCTCCTATTCCCTTTAAAAGCCAATTGCGGTTGCACCATGGCGGATTCGCTATTTACATGGCAGAATTTTTGCGAGCGGAATGACTAAGCGCTTCTCCAGAGAGGAATCCTTTTATTTGTAATATTTTAAAATGTTTGTGTGCTGCTGTGTGTCCCTGTGTGTGTAATAAGCAGAATGTACATGCATTGTGTACCCGCCTATAGGCACACATTACTAATGCGTTCTCTAAATAACACAAAAAATTTGTGTTATTTAGTTGCCTCAAAATAGCAACGCGCCAACAATGTGCCTGAACACACCTTGTTTTCAGACCAGCACGCCCATGGGTGAACAGATGGGCGCGAGTGCATATGCTATTTAAACAGCGTGGCACTGGATGTGAAAATGACAACTGCGTCAGGTAAAAAAAAACACTTGTCGCATCTGGCATCATATTGCGCCGGGTGCATGATAGGGCCCATAATCCTCTAAAGTGATCTGGGATGCCATTAAAATAAACCATCCATTTGTTTCTGATGCTGAGATCCTTCTGAATTCTGTATAGAGACACAAACAATCTGTTTACACTGGATGCGTTAAAGCAAACGTTCTTTCACTCTTCCATTTGCCCTGATGTCAGTAGACTAAAGTGTGTGGAGTATGTCAGAAATGGAATGCGCATCTGTATCCAGTGTAGACAGGGTCAATGATTATAATGGGTTCCATTTGCTTTCAGCGTGACACTCACATTTAGTGTAGGAAAATGTCAGCCGCTAAACACCTGAACGTCTGTGGCTGGGTCCTATGGTGCGATGATGTAACTATTCGTCGATGTCGTGCTCTGGAGGCAGGCATATGCAAATGCGTTTCCCTGTGTGACGTCACGGATCCCACAATATCAAACTGTTTTTGGAGCTTGATTAAATAAATGCTTTGTTTATAATTAAGATGTTGTAAGCTATGAAACTTGTCAAAAGATCAAGTCAAATTTGATTTCTCATGTCATGACCCCTTTAAAAAATACAACATTGTTAGTTCTGGTTAACTTTTGATTTTAATAATGTATTAGTAAATGTTAAAATTATGAAATGTTGAAACTATGAATGATTTAGAAGAGTTTTTAATTGTTAGTCCATGTTACCTGATGTAGTTAATGCTAACACATTATTGTAAAGCGTTACCAAAAAGTACACTTTGTTGTGTGATAGTTAAACCTAAAAGATTGATGACGTTTGTTGTTATACCAAGAAGCTAATTTTATATGAGACGTGCAATTGCATGTAAAATAGCCAGTTGCTAATTTACTTTCTTTGTTCTTTTTGCAGTGTAGACTGAGGAAGTCTTTCTTAAATATGCTAATTTAGTAGACGGGGTTAAAGAAATCTGTAATGATCTATTGTATAAGATGAATCATGCTTGACTCCAAGACCTCATGGCGTCATTAGCCCATTCGCTTTTTTTTTTTTTTATTTTTTTATGACACATTTTGTTTTATTTTAAGTTTTAACTTTGTTATTGTCCCAGCTCAGATTTGCACCCAGGTATTAATTTGAATAATCTGTCCATGTGCACATTTAAAAGATCAAATTAATCTGGATTTTAGGATTTGTGCATTCAGAATTCTTTAACTCCATGCTATTGAATGCATGGACAATATGTACTTTCCAGAAAGGGAAAAGTAACCTTTTTCTCAAGAGGGATTGAGAATCTTTCACTTAGACTGCAGAGCTGGACAGACAGTAAGTCAGTATGCTGGTTAAGTTTAGAGTTATTTGAGTTGTTTACTGGTGAATCTATGAGCGGAAAAACAAGACTTCAACTTTCCTGTAGCAGTTGTTTTTGTGAGACAGAGGGAACTCTAATAGAACTGAATGACTTTACATTTTAGCATAAAATTTTGCATAGAATATTTGTTGTGAGTGCTTGCACAGATTTTAAATGTCAGAAAGGTTGTGCTATCATTTTTGGCTGGATGGACATTTTTGCACCCCACAAATGTCTAGAGCGGCTGAGCATGCAAAAATAAATGTTGTAATATTAGACTCAAGTGTTTTAAAGTGCTGCTCATTTGAACCTATTTAATTTCTTGCTCTAGATATGTGCATGGCCACAGTTATCCATTTTTTCACGAGGCTAGATTTCAGAATTTTCTGAATTTTTATTTGGTGTTTGTTGATTTTGAGTTGTTGTTTTGACAGCATGAGCAGAACAGAACATTTTATTTTCTCAGGAGGGTAATATATGGTGTTGTGTGTGTGCACTTATTTTGTTGTACCTGTGTAAACCCCGTATTTTTGTTAAGATGTAACAAATATAGGGAAACATTTTAAGGTGTGTTCACACTAACAATGAGAGTTGCCGAATGACAGCTCGTATGGACCATTTCCATAAAACTTTTATGATGCTTTTTCATCTTTATTGAAGTTTGAAAGCTTAAATAGCAATTCATTGACAGATTTTTTCACTTATTCTAGAGTATAGAGGTGTAGAGTTAACTTAACATTGGAAGTCACTGAGAGAGCCTCACATGTATATGTTTGTGTGTAAGCTGGTGTTGAAGTAACAGTGCTTTGTGCTCTCTTATTGTGTGATTGATATCACAGGTGCCCTCCAGATCGTCTGAAGGGTTCTCAGTATCTAATAAACACTAGTGTCCAGTGCAGTGTGTTTCCTATTCACAGCCAGCCTGCTTTGTACAGGACTATCAATATTAATGCAGTCGTCTCTACAGAAACCAGCGGAAGCATCAGAGAAGCTCCTCTCTGTCATTCTAACACTGAATAGAGATGCACTTGCATTAAATCTCCAATCAGCATTCAGCTTTTATACATGGTCATTAAACACTGAATGCATTATGATTTTTTTATTTTTTTATGACTCCATCTTGTTGATCAGTTAATTAAATTCATTGCTTTGATGCACGCAGTTTATGAGGGTTTATATATATATATATATATATATATATATATATATATATATATATATATATATATATATAAAACACACACACACACACACACACACAAACAACGTTTTTGAAAGTGTCTCTTCTGCTCACCAAGGTTGCATTTATTTCACTAATATTTCGCCTGTGTTGGCAAAGCTGGACTTTCGCCATCATTATTACTCCAGTCTTCAGTGCAAAATGCAAAATGCAAAATGCAAAAAAATGCAAAAAAAACCTTTGTTTTATATAATATGTAAAATATGTAAGCACAATTTATATTTTTATACACTCATTTTAAGCATTTAAGCATAAGTCTTAAGATGGAAAAGTTTTTAAGATAGTGAAAAATCTAAATTTAGTCAGGTGTGTCCAGACTGTTGTGTATATAACCAACAAAATTAGATCAATATCAAAAAACACCACTTCTGTTGTTCAGCTTTGCCTCTTGACAGCAACATTCATTCCGACAGTCCACATGAAAAGAAAATACACACACACACAAAACTCAACCAGAGCTACAGGTTTCTGTATTTGAAGTGCAGTAAAGGCAAAACCACTCAAACATTTTGATAAACACACACCATTAGTGTTGCAAGTGAAGTGGAGTGCTGGTCAATATGGGCCTGCCCCCTCATTAGAGAGCGTGCGCTCCTCATCTGCCAGACCTCCACAGATAAAAGGCTGCTCTCTCTCTTTCTCTCCATCAGCTACTCATAGGTCTGCCTCAGTAATTACCTGCTACCCAGCACCGCCACAGCCCGCAGAAACCACAACCCTATTAGCCCTCTGTACAACTAGAGACATTTTCTATTCCAGCATGTTCTACAATATGCTGTTATCCATTCACTGTCTTTATTTGACTGTAAGTCCTTGTTTATGTATACAAACCCGATTCCAAAAAAGTTGGGACACTGTACAAATTGTGAATAAAAAAGAATGCAATAATTTACAAATCTCATAAACTTATATTCACAATAGAATATAGATAACATATCAAATGTTGAAAGTGAGACATTTTGAAATGTCATGCCAAATATTGGCTCATTTTGGATTTCATGAGAGCTACACATTCCCAAAAAGTTGGGACAGGTAGCAATAAGACACCGGAAAAGTTAAATGTACATATAAGGAACAGCTGGAGGACTGATTTGCAACTTATTAGGTCAATTGGTAACATGAGCCTCTCAGAGTGGCAGTGTCTCTCAGAAGTCAAGATGGGCAGAGGATCACCAATTCCCCCAATGCTGCGGCCAAAAATAGAGCAATATCAGAAAGGAGTTTTTTGAAAAATTGCAAAGAGTTTGAAGTTATCATCATCTACAGTGCATAATATCATCCAAAGATTCAGAGAATCTGGAACAATCTCTGTGCATAAGGGTCAAGGCCAGAAAACCATATCCACAGAAAACCAAACCACTGGATGCCCGTGATCTTCGGGCTCTTAGACGGCACTGCATCACATACAGGAATGCTACTGTAATGGAAATCACAACATGGGCTCAGGAATACTTCCAGAAAACATTGTAGGTGAACACAATCCACCGTGCCATTTGCCGTTGCCGGCTAAAACTCAATGCTGAAAGGTATATCAAAGTTCTACCTTTCCTGTAGTTCAAACAATAAGAGTGTGGTGCTAGCAACGCCAAGGTCATGGGTTCGATTCCCAGGGAAAGCAAGAACTGACAAAATGTAAAAATGTGTACCTTGAATACAATGTAAGTCGCTTTGGATAAAAGCGTCTGCCAAATGCATAAATGTAAATGTAATTTCTAGAACAACATGTGCTCAACATGTCTCTTTCAGGGAAGACCTTGCATTTTCCAACATGACAATGCCAGACCACATACTGCATCAATTACAACATCATGGCTGCGTAGAAGAAGGATCCGGCTACTGAAATGGCCAGCCTGCAGTCCAGATCTTTCACCCATAGAAAACATTTGGCGCATCATAAAGAGGAAGATGCGACAAAGAAGACCTAAGACAGTTGAGCAACTAGAAGCCTGTATTAGACAAGAATGGGACAACATTCCTATTCCTAAACTTGAGCAACTTGTCTCCTCAGTCCCCAGACGTTTGCAGACTGTTATAAAAAGAAGAGGGGATGCCACACAGTGGGAAACATGGCCTTGTCCCAACTTTTTTGAGATGTGTTGATGCCATGAAGCTTAAAATTATAAACTTATTTTTCCCTTAAAAGGATACATTTTCTCAGTTTAAACATTTGATATGTCATCTATGTTGTATTCTGAATTAAATATTGAAATTTGAAATTTTCACATCATTGCATTCTGTTTTTATTCACAATTTGTACAGTGTCCAACTTTTTTAGAATCGGGTTTGTATGTTTTTGAAAGACGTCTTTTATGCTGACCAAGACTACATTTATTTGATCAAAAATACAGTACAAATTTGAAATATTATTACAAATTAAGTCGTCACCTTTATTTATATAGCACTTTTACAATACAGATTGTTTCAAAGCAGCTTTACAGTGATAACAGGAAAATAATGCAACAAAGCTTGTTTTGGCTGTACAGCAGCACAAAAAATAGTGTTGTTGTCCAGCTTAAGTAAGTTCAGTTTTGATCCATTTCCATTGTAAAAAAAAATCATTAGTTATTAATTTAGTTAATTTATCTATACAACAGCTCTAAAGAAAACAGTGATGTCATCCAGCTCAGTTCCATTTCAGTTCTCATACAATGGTGTCAATCAGGCAGATCAGTAATATTGTTGAATATTAAGTGTTCCTGACTAAGCAAGTCAGAGGCGACAGTGGCAAGGAACCCAAACTCCATCAGGTGACAGAATGGGGAAAAAAAAACCTTGGGAGAAACCAGGCTCAGTTGGGAGACCATTTCTCCTCTGGCCAACAAATGCACAGTGCATGATATGATTTAGGCAGCATTACAGATCAGAAGTTTGGGATCAGAACATTCAAAATATTTAATCCAGTTCCATCTGGTTGAAGAGAGGATTCATCACGGCAGTATGGAGACGGGTTTGTTGAGGATCTGTGCCACTCGCTGTTGTGTCGATGAGGCCTTCACAGGGGAGAGTCTAGTTGACACAATCTCTGCTGACACTTCAGGGATGCGTTGTGGTCGTGTCCAGGTGCAGGTCCTCCATCTGATCTGGATATGGCCCATATCCGGCTGACTAAACCTCGGGATAAATAAAGACTAATATTAGCATAGATGCCATTCTTCTTATGATGTAAGAAGTTCATTGGATGTTATAGGAAGTGTTCCTGGTTCCGGCTGACCTAGTTTATGCAGCCTAACAATCATTTAACTGATTTGAATAATAGATATGGATAATGTGTTATGTGTATGCTATATTTAAACTGACAGAGTATTTCTGCATCCAAAACAATGCTAGGAAGACTGTTGCAAAGTTTAGACGCCAAATAGGAAAAGGATCTACCTCCTGCGGTTGATTTTGATATTCTAGGTAATATCAGCTGGCCAGAATTTTGAGATCGCAATAGATGTGAAGGACTATGATGCATTAATGCATTAAGAGCTCGCTCAAGTGCTGGGGAGCTAAACCATTTAGTGCTTTTTAAGTAATTAGCAAGATTTTAAAATGTATACAATGTTTAATAGGGAGCTAATGCAATGTTAACAGAACCAGGCTAATATGGTCGTACTTCCTGGTTTTAGTAAGAACTCTAGCTGCTGCGTTTTGGGCCAGCTGGAGTTTTTTTTTTTTTTTAAGCAGGCAGGGCAACCACCCAGTAGAGCATTACAATAATCTAGCTGTCGTAGTTTAGATATATTTGTTTTAAGATGGAAGAATGCAGTTTTACAGATGCTATGTGGCTTTCAAATTAAAGATTGGTATCAAAGAGCACACCCAGGTTCCTAACTGATGACGAAGACTTTCCAGAGCAGCCTTCAAGTGTCAGACAGTAATATTATCAATCTTGCAAGTAAAGAAGTTCATAAATTCATTACTGCTGTGCTATTTGGAAATGTCAGAAGTTGAAGCCTTATTTCACGTTAATTTAGCCACTATATCAAATAAATACATAGGGTTGGTTTGTTTTTGTTGTGAGTTGAAAAAATAAACAGATCTTGCAGTTTTAAGGCCTTTCTACATGCAATAATGCTTTCTTTCCATGAAATGTGAAATACCAGTTTTGTTTTAAAATAACTTTTTCGATTTTAATATATTATAAAATGTAATTCATTCCTGTGATGGCAAAGCTGAATTTTGATTTTGTGTCACATGATCCCTCAGAAATATTTCTAATAGTCTGATTTGGTGCTCAAGAAACATTATCATCAATGTTGTAAACAGTTGTGCTGCTTTATATTTTTGTAGAATCCATCATACATTTTTCAGTATCCTTTGATAAATAAAAAGTTGGTAATGAAGTAATGGTAATGACAGTAATGAAGAATGTTTAAGTACATTTTCAAGTATCTGCACTTTATCAGAGTATTTTTACTTAATTTACTTCATTCTAAAGCATTATATCATAATTTTTAATCCACTACATTTCATAAAAGCATATCGTTTCTCGTTATTTTGAGCTGAAGAAATTTCCAACTCCCTTTGAGATGCAAAAGGGGTGTCCGATTAGTGAATGAGCAGATTTTTCCATTGAACCTAGTGAATTGGTTCATAAATTTCATTGAACGATTAATTCACGAACATGACTGATCCGACTGCAACTGTTCTTGAATCAACAACTCACAGATTCAGTGACAAGCAAAGAACCGGGATATCGCCAGGTTTATTATTGTAAATGAAAATCATATTACTACTGTGATAATATGTACTACATATTATTACTGTGAACTATTGTTTGTGAACTAAATATTGTAAATCTATCTTTGTCTATCTCTATGTCTATCTCTCGCTAAAAAGAACATTACATATTAACAGCTAATAAAATGTTAACTGACATATGAACAACTTATGGTTGTAGATGTTTACAAATCTTTATTTGTTTATAAAAAGTTTACCAATATAATTAAATTGAATGCAACTAAATATAACTAATATAGGATAACAATACTTTTTAATTTCTCAGTTTCTAAAAATCCTGGGATCAGGTCCATATATCATACTGACATGCATTTTTTTTTAAATGTCATACTTTTCTTTTTTTCTTTTTTTTTTACTTGTTGCAGTCTAATTACATGCCTGATTAGACAGAACATAATCATCTTTGGAACGACAGCCAAATGAACTGGAGTTTCTCTCAGGGATGGCAGAACGACTTGGCTACAAAATATGCTCTAAATCCTAATCTTGCAATCCACCGAACGGAACTGTATTCCATTTTGTTTGTTTTGCCGTGAAACAGGAACAAACATCAAGAACATTAGTGCCGAAATTGAAATGAATGCAATTTACATTCATTGTGCTGGAGAAATGCTCGCTTTGTGGATGAATTGAGAGCTGCAATCACTCCATGGAGAAAGACGACGGGGGAGACAGCAAAGATAGGGAGAAAGAGAGAGCTAGAGACATAGCCTGTCAATAGATCATAGATATGGGCAGAAAAGTGTCAAATAACATGAACATCGAGGAGGAGTGACAGCTCGGAAAAACAGGGAGTGAAGGAGTTAACTTAAACAAGTCAAGATTTTTTTTAAGACAAGATGATCAATACTTCACAATACAAGCATGGAAGGACTTTTTATATAGATGCTTTGTGGTAAGTGAAGCATTTGTCTGTACGTAAACATGAAGTTTATCGCATGAATGCGGTCGGATGGCCTACGGTTTTACTTAGCAAGGTGAAACAAAGAAAATCTCCTTTGAATCGATCTCCTCCAGCAGATGAAGAGAGGCCTCCTCTGCAAACACGTCTGTCTTCAGAGGATTCTCCTCAGTCCTAATCAAAGTGTTTTTGGTTTTTTGTTGGCTTTGGGTCTGTTATCTGAAATTGGGTTTATGCTGAAATGGAAAAGTAACTACTGAGCTTTGAACCAAAGAATGCTAAGTGAAAACAAAGACCCAGAGGGCATCTAGAGCAGTAAATTTGAGTGCACTACCTGTTTACCTTGTCTGCCTGGCATTACACTGCTTGCCTGTCTGTATCAGTCTAATGGTAGTTTATTGTTATTACATATTTTGATTTTAAATTTGGATTATGACTATTATTAATATTTTTAATAATAATAAATTAACATCACTATCCATTTTTTTATATTCAAGAAAGGAAATGTATTTATAACTTCTTTGTAGTCATTTTACAGAATGAGAGATGAGTTCTGTGTGATGGAAAATGTGTCTGACAAAGCTGACCCTCTCAGATGTTGCTGAGAACATGGAATTGAACATAATAGCTTTGACCTTTAAACTTCTCATAAATGATACGAGTGCTTAAATGCAAGTTCCTAAAGTGCTGCATTGTTCATACAGTATGTGTCTTTTCTGACATTCTTCATTGTTCATACAGTATGTCTTTTCTGACACTCTTCATCTTAAAATGGACAGTTTTGTCTAACTGACTTTTCAGTTCTTGAAGACAGAGAAAATTGCCATTTTCTTTGAATGCGAAACAGTGTGGTTTCCTTGAAGTCTGCAGGCTGTAGTGTGTGACTGAAGCTCAGGACATCAGTTGAGTTCTGGGGCCGTATACATTTTATCTTAGCACTAAGAGTTCTCCTAAATAGCAGTAAATGTAATTAGTTAAGAGTTTTCTCTTAAAACCATATTAACAAAGCTGCTGAGACCAACTTTTACTAAGGAAAAGAGAGAAATCTTAAGTTAAGAGTAAGGGTGGGGCTGACTCCGTTGCTATGGATGACATCATCACGCTTACTAACTATGGCCACAGTGATTGGCTGATGGGGGAGGACTCTCTGTCAGTGATAGAAATATTGTACAATGAGGTATCATGTTGTCATATTAGAATAAAGATTTTAAAATAAAAATGCTGCCATATTCAAATAAAGGTTTTTAAAAAATAGGCTAAGTGTCACTAATTAAATAAGTATATGTTCAGCTAATTGTCAGCCTCTCTCTTTCAGAAACATGATGTTTTATAAACAAAGTTCGGGGGGAGCACTATCTAATTAGCTCAGGAGGAAACATATATAGTCAAGTATACTTCAAGTCAAGTCACCTTTATTTACATAGCGCTTTTTACAATACAGATTGTTTCAAAACAGTTTTACAGTGATAACAGGAAGATAATGCAACAAAATTAGTTTTTTGGCTGTACAGCCGCTCTGGAGAGAACAGTGATGCCATCGTCCAGCTCAGCTCAATTATAGCAGTAATATAGTTGAATATTTAGGGGTGTTGCGCAGTGATACACTAGCCTGACGTCGTCATACTCAGATTCTAGTCAGAATATGAGTCTGATACTGCTCCATTGTAGCCTAGAAATCTAGATGCACCCTAGTGGCAGCAAATCTAATTTGCAGCCAGGGCGTCTAGCAACTCTCCGTTGGCTTGTGAGCGGGAAAAACCAAACTCTAGGTAGGCCAATCACATTGGGTATAGAGTCGGTGGGCGGGCTTAACATAATGACGGCAGAGTTGCCGCGGTTCCGCGTGCTACTTGTAAACAAAGAAGCTGGCGAACAGCGGCAACAGTTTAATCTAACAACTAGCGCCGCTTCACCTTCTTCGTTGCTCTGGTTGGTTGTAGCGCTATCCTATTGCGTGCAGAGGGGATTTGAAAGACATCCGCTTATCCCGCCTCTCGGATTGAGCCCTGCCAATGGTGTGTTCCCAGACCCAACATCTTGATGTGGGTCTGGCTTGTCAGGCTAGCTCCATTTGGCTGTGATTATAGGGTGTGTTTGAAACAAACCAGCATCCCTTTGCTACCCCGATTACTCACTCTCAGCCCAGCAGGGGATTCGGGGGAGTACTCTGGGTTTGAGCTATATTCTGACAACCTTTGACACTACGCCAAATAGGCGTATTTTACCCTTTTGCTTTATATGATCATTTGTAAGTGTAATCAGACATTATTTTCTTAATAAAGAATATTTATTATTTTTGGAATTTTTGCCTTTTTGCTATGATAGGACAGTGAATAGACAAGAAGCGAAGTGGAAGAGAGAAAGGGCAGAAAGGTCCACAACAGCCATTAGGATTGTTTGTGATTTGGTCTTATTGACTTATCTGTCTTAGTCACAGATTTAGGAGCTAGTTTTAGCGCTAAAATTATTTGTGAAATACTCTTTGAGCAAAAATGTAGGAGTCCTACAATTAGGACTGACACGCCCATTATTTTTAAGAGTTTCTCCTAAATATAGTAAGTTAGGAGCCTTAACTTTTAGCCTTAAGATGTTTTGTGAATACGGCCCCAGATTTGGAAGGTCAGGTGTTTATACATGTATACAATCAAAAGACTTGTTAAAATTCTTAATAAATAGTAATGTTAATTTGATTTAAAAAATACAAAAAAAATTATTAGGCTTTTATGTTATTATGTTTTATTATTGTTATATGTTTTATAAACTCATGTTGTATTGATGTACAACACTTATTTCATTCAAACATTAAAGTAAGTTTTTAGATGGAAAAATCATGAGAAACATATATTCAATTTATTGTATATATTATCCTTTATGGATAAAATTATTGATATACTGGGTCAGAGCAACTCCAAAACTGCAGCTCTTGTGGGGTGTTCCCGGTCTGCAGTGGTCAGTATCTATCAAAAGTGGCCCAAGGAAGGAACAGTGGTGAACCGGCGACAGGGTCATGGGCGGCCAAGGCTCATTGATGCTCGTGGGGAGCGAAAGCTGGCCCGTGTGGTCCGATCAAACAGACGAGCTACTGTAGCTCAAATTGCTCATGAAGTTTATATTGGTTCTGATAGAAAGGTGTCAGAACACACAGTGCATCGCAGTTTGTTGCGTATGGGGCTGCATAGCCGCAGACCAGTCAGGGTGCCCATGCTCACCCCTGTCCAGTGCCGGAAGTGCCAACAGTGGGAACATGAACATCAGAACTGGACAACGGAGTAATGGAAGAAGATGGCCTGGTCTGATGAATCACGTTTTCTTTTACATTACGTGAATGTCCAGGTGCGTGTGTGTCGCTTACCTGGGAACACATGGCACCAGGATGAACTATGGGAAGAAGGCAAGCCGGTGGAGGCAGTGTGATGTTTTGGGCAATGTTCTGCTGGGACACCTTGGGTCCTGCCATCCATGTGGATGTTACTTTGACACGTACCACCTACCTAAGCATTGTTGCAGACCATGTACACCCTTTCATGGAAACGGTATTCCCTGGTGGCTGTGGCCTCTTTCAGCAGGATAATGCGCCCTGCCACAAAGCAAAAATGGTTCAGGAACGGTTTGAGGAGCACAACAACAAATTCCCCAGATCTCAATCCAATCGAGCATCTGTGGGATGTGCTGTACAAACAAGTCCAATCCATGGAGGCCTCACCTGGCAACTTACAGGAATTAAAGGATATGTTGCTAACATCTTGATGCCAGATCCCACAGCACACCTTCAGGGGTCTAGTGGAGTCCATGTCTCGACGGGTCAGGGCTGCTTTGGCAGCAAAAGGGGGACCAACACAATATTAGAATCTACAATCTATATTTGATCTATATTTTGGCTCAGACAAAATTAAGTATTTGTTTTTATTTAATTTTTTTATAAAATGTAGTCTGTCTGTCTCTCTATCTAAAAAAAAAAAAAAAAAAATGTAATTTTTAGTAAATTATAAAATATACTATATTTTAGTTTCATATATAGTATAGGATGGCAGCATATACAGTATTAGTATATTTTTTATTCACCAAAAAAACCACAAGGTTATGGCTCTGCCTTTTAGTATAGAATGTAATGTATTTTTATTTAATTGTCTTTTTCTTTTTTAAATTGGTAGTCAGTTAAACTCCTGTTGGCAAGAGCGTCTCCTTATTACCCCCTGCTCAGTTAGCATAGAGCCCTGAAAGGCCTACATGTGAATAATGAATTGGTTTGGGAGGCAACAAGAATGTCCTCCCTCCTGTGTAATTGCTTTTGTGTTTGTCCCAGGGGAGAGCTTTTTTGGGGCTGTTCATAGCACTGTCCTTGCTGATCAGCCCCATGTGTCATAATGTCTGCCCCGGAGGTGCATACAGTTTAGGGAGAGACTGTTCGGACTGAGAGAGACTGTCGGACTGTCTGCCATACATACCGCTAACATGTCCATCCCTCATGTGGTCAGCTGTTTTTGCCTGTCCATCAGAGAAGAGCAGAGATATAGTATGTAAACAGAAGGGTCAGTTTTGAAAGTCTGTATCCCTATTACTTCACACTTGTCAGTTTCACCTAGCTGGCTATAAGAGAAAGAGCGACGGGGAAAAAACGCAAACTTCAGTGTGCTTGTTTTAGACTAGGCCTCTATTTCTGAAGTATCCTTCAGTACCCAATGTTGAGCCTTAGGCTTTGTGACAGGGGCACACACTCAGCTAAAAGAAAGAACTTAAGCTGTCCTCTGAATGGCTCTGGCCTTTTTATTCGGCGGACAGCTGTGGAAAGTTGGGTTGTCCTGGTGTGGCTTACTGTCAAAAGGCTGAGCTCCTAAATAGTCCTCCGTCCAGTGAGCTTGTTAAGCAGTTAAATCAATTTCTGATGTGTAAAGAATTTAATAGTTACCGTCCTAACCTCCCATCATGCACAAAGTCCCATAAATCTCAACGACTACTAACCCAGCTGACAATATTAACAGCCACAGCTCTCATAAACATGCATCAAAAGCACCGTGCTTGTGTAAATTCTCATTGGATGAGTAAAGACGTGACATTTTAATTCGGTTTACAGTAGATGTTTCTCCTTGCGTGTGTGCAGTCAGGTGGTCGCAGTAAAATCAAATCATAACCCAGACAGTTTTCATAGTGCTTTGTATTAACACTTGAAATGTCTCATGTGTATCGTCTTATTGTGGAACCAATTCACTTCAAGGTTTGTTGGTTTAGCCTCAAGTTAGCCAAGTTGTTTTGGTATTCTTCCGAAAAGAGAACAGTGTCTGTTTGCACTTATCAGCGTTTGGCCACAAGAAACCCTTGTCTCATTTAAGTCAGCTTTGTATTTACTGTACCTCTGGGCCATTTTTCCAGATTAGAGTACCTACACCTCGACTCTCTTCAAACTTCCAAGTCATTTCAGTCATTTAGTTTTTTTTAATCCTGTAAAGCAGTGGTTCTCAAACTCTTTAGAGTGGCATATCCCCTGAGGCATTTAACATCCTTCTGAGTACCCCTCTGTTCCACTTAGACTGTAGTCACTCCTTTTCCATTAAGGGACAATATTTGCCCCATTCAATTGATTTTAAGATGCAATTTTTTACGTTTATTAGTGCAAAGTTTTTCTAACCCTATTAAATGTGTCTCAAATTCTTACAATTTCCATTCATTTAATTATCCATTCATTTAATGAATACGGAAGTGGGCGTGTTTGTACTTTTATTTACTTTTGTTTTATACAAAATATTCAATCAACTATCGCAAACTATGCATCATTTGATAGCTAAAACACTCAAGATTCATGTTCCGAGCTTGTTTTTGCAATAAATACACCAGAGAAAGGGTTAAATGAAATGCTGAAGTACTAGCTATTTAAACATTAGCATAATAAACAATACTCATCTTTAATCTCCTATCAGATCAGATCGGACGAACCCTCTTTTGCAAAGGTACATTGTTGAGAACGGCAGTAATGTAGTGCAGTCTGATAAGGCAGCATACTCTGCACGCAACCACACATCATATGCACGCTGTTTGTGTGGATGCAGTCAGTTTTGACTGCAAAGGTCATTTGATTGGATGTCATGTATTTGACCTTTTACTAAATTTACACCACAATTTTCCTGTTTTTATACTGTTTAAAATACATGCTTGATTTTAATGTTATTTTAAGGTTGGGTAGAATTAAATGGGTCATGAATGATGGAATTTTTTTATTGTTTTATAATGTCTCCTGAGGTGCACTTATAATTTTAATAAGATTTTTAAATTAAAAAAATCGTCATAATTAAAAAAAAAAAAAAGACTATTTTCTACGCTGATTTGAACGCTCTGTTAGAAGGGGCGTGTCTGCTCTGAGATTTCAGTGTAAACACTTACTGCTGTGATTGGCTGACATCTTTGCATATGAAATAAGTATTACATGTGGAACCCTCTCGAATACTTTTACTACATTTTTGCAATTACACCTGTCAAAATTAACAAATCGTGAAAAGTGTTGATTATTGCATTATATTTAGTTAGAGCTGTTCCGATACTGGTATTTGAAATATCACCGATACCACAACAAATTCTGCCATCAGTATCGGCGAGTACTTGAACCCATGTAACGATCCGAAGAAAGATCTTGTTATGACCACGAGCTTTGCCTAACCGCTCGCTGCATGGTTCTTCTTCACAATGAAAAGAAATGAAAACGTGTTAGCAGTATGTCCACTGTTAGCAGTATTTCAGACTGGACCAACCAGCCAGTAAAACGGCGATTAGGGATGTCACAAGTACCGGTACTTTGGTACCAAGTCCGTACTGAAAATTTAAAAATGCGATGATACCAGCATTTCTGTAGTACCGACTCCCGAGTATATCCGGTACCCGCAGCTGCGTTCAGTCGCTTCCTTGTTTATCTAAGCGCAGGGCTCCAGACTGAAGCCGAATATATACTAGTGTCTGTGAATATTAAACTGCAAAATACTATTTAAATATTACTCCTGCATGTTCTGCGTCTCTGTGTGGATGCGCGGGCATGACACTCGCTGTCTTTGTAGTCTCTGCCGTGCGTCACTATATGAGGACACACGATTGCATAAACCGTCACTTCATGAGCATTTACCGTTTCATTTGAGAATATTCAGTCATATCATGACAGACACAGACACTCAAAGGTCTTCACGGCAACCCATCAAAATAAAAGCTTGGTTTAACGTGAAGAAATTGACAGAATATATTAGGCTACTGTTGTACAGTAGATTTAGCTACGTCTCTATGTAATAATAATATGCCTCTACTAATAATAATAATTATGCCTAGATGGTTGCTTATTTTTCACTTGTTTTGTTGTAAAGATATTTTCTGATTAATATATATATATTTTTATATTCATTCCTAGATTTGTTGCACTGTTTTTTATACAGTTATATTGTAAAACTAAAATACCCTTTTTAGTTTGCGGTGTTAGATTTGTGGCTGCATTTGAAGCTCTTTTTCGTTTAAGAAAAATAAGTAATATTGCTGTCAAATGCATGTCAGATAATAAAAATACTGTAATAAATACAGTAGTTCACTGTATGTATTTGTTCATGTTTTATTAAAGGATAAGTCTGAAGCACACCATAAAATAATTCTAGCAATTCATACAGGGCTAGTAGTATATACAGATACACACCCAGGTATCGGATCAGTACTCGGTATCGGCCGATACCCTGAGCCCAGCTATCGGAATCGGTATCGGGAAGGGAAAAAGGGTATCGGAATATCTCTAATATTTAGATGTATTCCCATCATGAGCATTGATTAGATAAATGCCGTGATCTGCTCACACTGATCACAGAACACCGTTTCGCTCTCACCATAACTAACAATGCAAACACAATGTAAAGATCAGTTAGAGATTGTGTAGTGTAAGAGCGTCACTATAATGGGGTCTTGGTAAGTGTCAGGATAAACTTGTGCTGCGTGATCAATAGATTCAGCCATTATAAAGACAACGTTCTTTGAAGTAAAAATACTAGAAAATTCATAAATTCATTAAGAATTTAACTGCCATTACCAGTTTACAAATGAAATGCGTTACTTACAGTTCCAGAACAGTTGGCACAGCCTGATCTATGAGCAAAAGTTTTTGGGCAAAGCCAGTATCGTATTGCGACTTGTTCTCAAAACAGTCTCTGGTAAAATGTACGGTACCAACACGCAAGTCAGCACTGACGTGACTAGGACGTTCGTTAAAAATAAACTGAATCCATTTTTCTCTGACATCGGAATCCTTCGGCAGCTTATTCAAAGATGATGTTTTTTTCCACAGCCAGGAACAGTGCAACGTCTGCATGGTATCACAATCTTGTTCTTATCACAATCTTATCATAAACAACTACTTTAGATCCACTCGCTGCTCATCGACTGAACACCAGTGGGCGGGAACAATGGCGCGATGATGTAGAAATAGCCGTTGTTGTCTTGCTCCAGAGGCACGCTTATGCAAATGATTGTGCCCCTGTGACGTCACATCTTAATGAGTTAGCCAGCGAATCATTGGCTGCATCCGAAATCGCTTACTTCCCTACTATATAGTAGGGCGAAAAACAGTATGTGACAAAAGAAGTAGCCTATGTCCGAATTCACAGTACTCATAAAAGAGTAGGCAAAAAGTACCCGGATGACCTACTTCCGGTGATATTCTGAAGTGTGCATATGATGCACTTCCGACATCTCGGATCCAAACAAAGCTTTTTACAGCTTGATTATATTTATATATATATATATATATATATATATATATATATATATATATATATATATATATATATATATATATATATATATATATATATATATATATATATTATTGTTATTATTATTGATGGCAAAGACGTTTTAAGTTATGCAACTTGCAGGATGTATTAATGATACAAAGATGCCAAAACAAGAATTAGATTTCTCATGTCATGACCCCTTTAAATTAATGGAAATACTCAGCATTTTGTTTGCATACCCCTCAGTCACTTCAGCATACCCCAGTTTGGGAACCATCTAGTACTTTGTTTATTTGTTGTATTCTGGCAGTGCTAAATTATATTAGCCGCCCAGTGTTTATGTAGTTTATTGGGTCCATGATTTCGTGTAGCATTCTTTACACCTATATATACATTACTATATAATAAATACCTGAAATGTAGGCTAGCAAGTGATTGTCATAATTACTTTTGCATACTTTTTCTATACATTTCACAAGTTTATAGCCATTGTTTTGAAGTCTTTTGTGCACATTTCTTGTGCTTATTTGTGCCACATATAGGTCTTTTCTCAGATCAGAAGGTTGCTTCCCCAGCGGACCTTCGTTCGCTTGATCAGATTGACCCATTTCCTCAGTGCCTTGATACAGAAAGCTGCCGAGCTGAGAGCACTAAGCGGTTAATCCTTTTATATAGTGATTTTGACTCCTCACGGGGATGAAATGGAATGTGTATTTGAAGCACTCGTGAATATGCAGAAGGACGGCCGCATTGTTATTATAACATCCTCTTCCTTATTTCCTCCTGGGGCAAGCTGTGAATTTTTCTTCATTAAGTATCCGACCGAGGGACGGACCATCAATCTCTGTGCTCCTGCATGCTGACTGATTTGATGGTTAGTGACTCCGTTGGCCGGTTAGTTATGTGCAGTCCTGGGCCGTCTCTGGCTGCTCAACAAGATCCCCAGAGGGAGGGCCGCTAGGACATGACCATATTCTCAACTTCTGCTGCTCTGAGCAGGCAGAGATAGAGTGAGCCATGGCTAATCAGGACTGTCTCTGTCTCCAGCTGTCTGAGCTGGTAGCACGACACAGTTGGTCTGTCTCTGATTTTGTCCAAATCACGTCCACACAGAGCGATTGACCCTTTTATACAGCGCACCACATCCAAGAGTCATCAGGGGACAATGGCGCATGAACGGAGCAGCGGGGCGACTTACCTCATGATTACCCCTCGTCTTTAAAGTGGATAGATGCCTTGTAGTTGCACTTTATAGTGCAGACTAACTTCAAAAGCAGGAGGCGAAAGCAGAGAGATGGGGCCCGGCTGCTGAAAGCAGAATCATCAGACACGTAAAAAATAGCATATAACGGAGAAAGATAATGCGCCACATGACACAGTTACACTTCAAGTAAATTAAACTAATAAAGTCCAAAATCTTAGGCTGAAAGACCTAAAGAATTCTCTTTTGTAGGTATTGTTTGTTTTATGTATGGTGTGTTTTAAATATAATATTATGTGAAAAATCTGCTTTCTGGGTTCTGGGCTTTACATATGTCCAAAAATGAGGGATGACTATCTCTTAGTAGGTTTTTCAATCCGGATACAGTCCAGACATAGGGACCGCTGGAACCAGCTGTGCAGCACCGAAGGAAATAATTCAATGAGCCAATCAAGTCTTTCCTTAAAGAGAACGTGTGCACATGGCGGAGCACATGTGTCTCTGTCTTATTGTTGCTGCAAGTGGTGGGATATTTATGCAGAGATTGTGGGGGCATATGGGTTGGATGTTGGAGCAGTAGCTTTAGGTCATAGACCAAGTGTTCAGTGTCCTATTTTAATCCGAACCCCTCACTTTTGCTCGCTGCTGCTGTCGGCGCCTGTAAATCCCACCCAAGCGATAGCAAACTTAAATCCACTTAATTTAGCACCTAATCCGCCCCTCCTCCGTCGAAATTTTAGAGATTGAGATTTAAGGATTAGCAGATAAATGGACAGGAAAATGGAGCTTGCACATGTTTTTCAAGCTCAAGTCATAGCACAGCAATCAGTTATTAAAATACTATTGCTGCTGGAGTGCACCGTATGACCAGACTTTATATCCTGCCAAGAAGCCGAGGTGATTTCTGAGAACTTTCTTTTGGGAAATTGTCTTTGCATTGACTTTCTCTTTTATAACATAGAATATGTTTGGGATTTTCACACCCTGACCTGCTTTGCTGCTTACTTTAGATGATTGCCAATAGGTGATGAAAATCCTTTCAGATGTTTTGACCAATGGCTTTGTGCTTTGTCACTCATTTTGATTTGCTTGAAAAGGATTTAACCTTCCCATCAGGCTTTTGCATTTCTGAAAGAGGCTAAATTCTATAGAAACTTGTTTCTGCCAATGAATAAAAAGTATAAAAGGTGATTGCAACTTTTTATCTCACAATTCTGACCTTTTTCTCACAATTGCGATCTTATATCTCACAATTCAGAATTAGTTTCTTGCAATTCTGAGTTTATATTTCACAATTCTATGAAAAAAGGGGGGTCATAATTGAGAGAGATAAAGTCGCAATTACCTTTTTTATTTTGTCACCGTTAGCACAAGTTGCTGAATAATGCATACACACCCAGGAACTAAGGAAAAAAATACCAGAAAAATACTGGAATGGACTTTCGGTTCATTAATGGTTGTCACACATGTATTTTCAATACGGACAAAAACACCATCAAATATTTTTTTCCCCTTATATTAAAATAATTAGCAATTTGTATTAGCATTTAGTTATTAAAGTCAGTTATTTCTAGAGGATCAAATTTGCAGTTATGTTGCACTTAAGGCTTGTGAGACTTTGCATTGTAGTGTTTGTTCATATAGGAACAAATACATAAGAAGCATAAAGATACATTTTATTTAAGATACAAAAATGTATTTATTATTGAAATTACCTAATTTAACAATGGAATTTTCAATATAAAAGGAAAACTGAAATTGATGAATTCTTGATTTCCATCCGTAATTGTCTCTGATATTATAAATGTGGACGGCCATGTGTTAATATGCCCATGGTTTGGAATGACTCGGTTTTCAGCTGCGTTTCTTTAAGTGGTCTGGGTGTATTTATGTGTTATGTATCTTTTTTGTTCTATTCTTCTGGGGCTGTTTTCTCATCTTGCTGGTTCATATATTGTGTGGTCACTGCTCCTTTTATTCCAGAGACATGTGTTTGGCATTGAGACTGCTCTACACCTGTCCTGGCTGTTGCAGCAGCTTGTTGTGGGCCCTGGGCTGCTGGGGGTCTTCATGGGTCTCTGCAGGCCCCAGACATGTCTCTTGGCTCATGGCCCTCTCAGAATAGATTAGCCCTGGGGTAAAATAGTGCCAGACAAAACCAGGTTGATGCCAACCATGGAAGCCATGTCCATGTGATACCATCATGGGCCTTAATACAATAGATTATTATTATATCTTGGCATTATGATCTAATTGTGATCATTGAAAGATTTTGCACTTGGGTAGTTGGTCTTTTCTCTTCTAATGAATCTTTTGAGTATGTGTACACCATGTAAAGTCGGGTTATTTGAGGACAGGACACAGGGTGTCTTAAACGTTCAGCAGAACCCACCTGCTGTCACATCCACTTTGCCTGTTTTCACACCACAGCCCTGCAAAGCCGAGAGCAGAAAATACTTCAGTGCCATCACAGCCCATATGTAGTGTAACCCTATCATTTTGGGTCATAGAGACTTTAAACATGTTTCAAAAGAACATTATCCGAAACAACCTAAGGTGTTTGCCTTACTCAACTGCACATCTTGTGGGTTTTCAAGCTGCAACCATTTAGTTACAAGTACAGATATTTAACCACTAGAGTGCTGATTCGTACAATATAGTACACTGAAACAAAAATTGGTGTAGAAACCATCACTCGGAAATTGCTAGTAAATTTCACAAATAATTGCAAAGAAATGGCAAGTAAAGGCTAATTCACACTGACAGACATTAATTGCACTGACAGACACTTATCATATTATAGTCAAATGCTGATTCAACATGTTTAATCTGCAAAAACAAGCGCCGAATAACACCAACAGACACCAACAAGGGTAACACTGATCCGACAAAAACCTTACGAATGTGTTTCACAGGTTGCCGTCTTTCAGTGCAGAGTGAATTGGCCTTAAAGGGGTCCTATTATGCTCTTTCACTTTTTCAACGTTCATGTGTAATGTTGCTGTTTGAGCACAAAAAAAAGAATAGAAAAAAAAAAAAGATCTGCAAGGTTACAAAGCTCAAAGTCCACTCCAAAGGGAGATATTTTATTTAACAGAATCCACTTTCCAAGAACTACAACGAACGACTTGTTTAGACTACAACACATTTTTTTCTGGATCTTATGAAGTCACACAGAATATGCAAAAAAGGGGACGAGGCCTGGTTGATCTGCGTTGTCGCTATGTCAAAGAGACGCTGTTTTTTCCATCCCGTTTCCAAAACGTATTTGTTTGACCTTCCTAATTCTGTCGTATTTAGAGTGGTTTAAATTTATTTTAAACACAGTCCCACATGTTCCATTATAACCCCAACATTTATCTGTGTGCTGCACATTTTACACTGGACAGCTTCCACAACCTAAGAGAGTACAAAGCTACGCTCAAAAGCTTCTCCTGAAATGGGACAGTTCCCACTTTGTCAGGATAATCCATTGTTTATGGATCACAACTTGTATGTATTTCTTATTGTATGTCTTATTATTTGTAGTTGCGCTTTCTGTTAACATTTCAAATAATAATTTTTATGTTGTTGCTACGATGTAAACAAAGGGCAAAGCTTTGCCTCCGCTAGCCTGCTAACTAACATTACAATATTGATTTAGTGTTTACTGTAGCTACTGTAAGATCTCGCTTTTGATAGGCTGTTCACCGCCCCTTAGGAAAATTAATCATGGTTTTGTGATCGATTACTGTTTGATCGATTACCATAGATTTCTGACAGGTATCATGATTAAATGGTGTATAATAGGGATGTGACGGTGAGGAAATTTCACCACCAGTTAATCGATGTGTGACAACACCGGTAAAATCGGTATCACCGGTGGGGGCTTTTAAAGCACTAATTCGAAAGTCGCTTTGGCATTCATAATGGTGCAGAGCAAAGCGAGTGTTTTCAATGAATTCCTATGAAAGTCATGCTTCCATATATGAATGAACTGAAAACGTGCCAGTGGACATGCTCTGTGAATGACAGTACGGCCGTGAATGACAGTATGGCCGTGCGCACTTTACTTTTGGTTTAGAATTAGTGCCAATTCGGGGGAGGGCTTGCTTAAATGGTGGGTTCATTATTCTTAATGAAAAACACAACAAAATAGTATAATGACAAACTTACTTAAATACTTACGCTTTTACATTTCACTTTGAAACCAAATCTTCCGCCATCATCTTGTCATTCAGCTCGCCTCACTCTCATGATAAATTAAATCTGACTCCTGCTGCTGATCTGTGCTGAGACTCTCGTTCGGTTCACACTGTATTTAAGAAGACACGTTCACTGAGTCGGTCATGTTCGACGTACGTCGAAACTGACCGACGAATTGGGGATCCTACCAACACGCCAGTAATGCTGGCCCTTCCAGCGCCCGGTTTGAGCTCACTGGGGAGCCCCTATGTTGGGGCAAAAGTCAGGGCTCCAAACCGGGAAGGTCCGTCACAGCAGTTTTCCTGCAAGACCCACTCAGAGTGACTATTGGATAACGCTGGGAAAGTGTGCCCATCTCGGAAGATGGAATGCTGCGGAGCCACATCCTTCAACGGAAGGAGAGGTGGCAGAATACACATAGGGACTAGCTACCTATGGCGGTCACTGGGGTGTATCCAACCTGACAGCGGGCTCTGTCAAGGGAAAGACACGGGGCTAGCTGAGTAGGGTAGCTGGTACTGTGGAGAATACACATATGGGGTTGCTGTTAGGGAACCGCTACATATGGACACCCAGCCTACACACGTTCCACAAGCATACGGGTGTAGGCCTGGTGTCAGGCGGCCACCACGTCTGACACCGAAGGGGTGACGGAGGAGCTCGACAGGGTTCGCTATTGCAGGGGAACACAACTGGAGAAGAAAGACGCACGTATCCAGCCCAGGGGGTGGGAGTGGCGTTGCAAGCTGACACAAGAACGGGTACTTCGCTCTTACCGGCCACTAGGGGCGAGTACGCGGGAAGAAACCGGCTCTACACGGAGGCTATAAAATCTAGCGAACGTGTTAGGTGTCGCCAAGCCCGCAGCTCTACAGATGTCTGCCAGCGAGGCGCCTTGAGCCAGCGCCCAGGATGAAGAGACACTCCTAGTTGAGTGCGCTCACACCCCGAACGGGCAAGGCACGTCTTGCGACTGGCATGCTAAGACAATAGCATCCACTATCCAGTGGGCTAACCTCTGCTTGGAGACCCCCTTTCCCTTCTGCTGGCCTCTGTAACAGATGAAAAGCTGCTCTGAGGTCCTGAAGCTTTGAGTCCGGTCAATGTAAGTGCGCAGGGCGCGGACGGGACACAACAAAGCTAGGGCTGGGTCTGCCTCCGAGGGCAGGGCTTGCAGGTTCACCACCTGGTCCCGGAAGGGAGTGGTGGGAACTTTGGGCACGTATCTGGGCTGGGGTCTCAGGACAACGTGAGAGTTACCTGGGCCGAATTCGTTGATCGAAAGTGCATGCAGGTCCCCTACCCTTTTGATGGAGGCCAATGCAGTCAGGAGTGCTGTCTTAATGGACAGGATTTTCAACTCCACTGTCTGCAATGGCTTGAAGGGAGGACTCTGCAGTGCCTTGAGCACAAGAGTTAAGTCCCAAGAGGGTATGGAGTTCGGGCGAGGAGGATTTAGCCTCCTCACACCTCTAAGGAACCTGACGATTAGGTCGTGCCTTCCGACGGACTTACCCTCAACTGCGTCGTGAAGTGCCTCTATAGCTGCGACATACACTTTAAGGGTGGAGGGAGACAGCCTTCACTCCAACCCCTCTTGCAGGAAGGAAAGCATGATACCAATTGAACACCTTTGGGGGTCTTCTTGGTGGGAAGAATTCCACTCAACAAACAGGTTCCACTTCAGAGCATAGAGGCGCCTCATAGAGGGGGCTCTAGCAGAAGTCATGGTGTCTACCACTGCTTGTGGCAGGCCACCTAGAACCTCCACGTCCCATCCAGGGACCAGACATAGAGTTTCCAGAGGTCTGGACGCAGGTGCCACAGGGTGCCCTGTCTCTGAGAAAGAAAGTCCTTCCTCAGAGGAATAGGCCAGGGAGGGGCTGTCACGAGGAGTGTTAGTTCGGAGAACCAGGTCCAGTTGGGCCAGTAGGGCGCAACTAGCAAGACCTGTTCCTTGTCCTCCCTGATCTTGCACAGTGTCTGTGCTAGAAGTCTCACTGGGGGAAACGCATACTTGCGTAGGTCCCGGGGCAACAACGAGAGAGCTCGTCGGCTGTCTGGTTCACCAGGGATGTGGATGGCTCAAAGCATCCTCAGATGCTTCTGACTCCACAGGAGGAGATGGCGGGCGAGTTGCAGCATGCGACTGGAGCGTAGACCACCCTGATAGTTGATGTACGCAACGGCCACTGTGTGGACCAGAACGTACTGCTAGCAACTCCAGGCAGTTGATATGCCAATGCAATTGGGGCCCCGTCCACAGACCCGAAATCGCATGCCCGTTGTATGTGGCCCCCCAGCCGGTGGATGAGGCATCCATGAAGACAAGAGCATGCCTGGACACTTGTTCTAAGGGTACTCCTGCCCGTGGAAATGAAGGGTCCAAACACGGGCTGAAGGTTTGCCGTCAGTACGGAGTAACTGAGACCCGGCACTTGACGCTCTGCCACGCCCATCTCGGGACTCGGTCGTGAATGTCTCATATGAAGCAATCCGAGCGGCGTTACCGCGGCTGCAGATGCCATATGCCCCAGGAGCCTCTGAAATGATTTCAGTGGGACCGCCATCCTGCCCTTGAACGTATATTCAAGCAGTTCAACACTGACCGGACTCGCTCCTCCGTGAGGCGCGCAGTCTGACTGACCGAGTCCGGCTCCATGCCGAGATAAGAGATCCTCTGTGTGGGACAGAGTTTGCTCTTCTCTCGGTTGACCCGAAGTCCCAACAGGCTGAGGTGACGGAGCACCAGGTCCCTGTGTTTCGCACAACTGCTCCCGAGACTGGGCCATGATAAGCAAGTCATCGAGATAGTTGAGAATACGAACACCGCGTTCTCTGAGTGGAAAAATGGCTGCCTCTGCAACTTTCCTGAAGACACAAGGCGTCAGGGACAGCCCGAAGGGCAAGACTTTGTACTGATATGCCCTCCCCTCGAACGCAAAGCGTAGGAACGGTCTGTGTCGAGGCAGGATAGAGACATGAAAGTATGCGTCCTTCAGGTCGATCTCTGCGAACTAATCCCGGGGATGGATGCATTCGAAAATGCGTTTCTGCATTAACATCCTGAACGGAAGCTTGTGCAGGGCCCGATTCAGGACACGCAGATCCAGGATTGGCCATAACCCACCTCCTTTCTTGGGTACAATGAAGTAGGGGCTGTAGAACCCCGACTTCATATTGGCTGGAGGAACTGGCTCGATTGCGTCCTTCGCCAGTAGGACCCCAATCTCTGATCAGACTTCTGAGCAGACCCTTCTGTCCCTGGGCTGCCCATCTCAGGGCCGCTTGCTCTTGTGCTTACCAGCCGCCTTCCCAGGGCCCTGAGCAGGTTTAGCCACAGGTGGCGTTCCTGGACCGCCAAGGTGGATATCGCCTGACCCAGGGAGCACACAGTGACTTTCGTCACTCTGAGGGCGAGGTCCATCACCATGCGCAGTTCCTGCATAACCCCCGGGTCGGAACTACCCTCGTGCAGTTCCTTTAGCGCTTTGGCCTGGTAGACCTGCAGGAGCGCCATGGCATGCAAAGATGACGCGGCCTCTCTGCAGGCTGTGTAAGCCTTGCCCGTCAGTGCGGACGAGAACTTACACACCCGGGAGGGAAGACGCGGGCTGCAGCAGACCTGGGACACAGTTGCATCGCCACGGACCGCCCGACTGGGGAAATCCCTGTGTATCCCTTAGCCGCGCCACCATCTAGGGTAGTGAGGACGGAAGAGTCAGTCGATCGGTGTCTGGCACTGTAGGGTGCCATCCACGACTTCATGAGCTCCCTATGCACTTCCGGGAAGAAAGGCACCGGGGCGGGGCTCTGAGAACCAGCGCGGGCCATCCTGAGAAACCAATCATCCAACCGTGAAGGTTCGGGACACTTGAGTGGAGGGTTCCACTCAAGCCCGACACTTGCGGCGGCCTGGGAAAGCATAGCCATGAGCTCTGGATCAGACTCGGGCAACGCTACCACACCCGGAGAGGGCAGCGTAGGGGGGAGGGCCCCAAGGAGCCTGTTGACCCGTCGGGGAAGGAGGGGCTTCATCGAAACAGGAACTAAACTGTGCGTTCGGGCCAGACTGGAGAGAGAGGAGCTGTAATAATGTAAAATATTTTTAAAAATAATGTGTTTTTTGAACAATCAAGCATTGAAAGCATATTCCAGTACTGTACACCCCAAAAACAAAATCAAGAAATCATAAAAGGGCATGACTTTACCACAGTTTTTCTTTTAAGTAGAAAAACTTAATAGTATTTCTTGTAAAATGAGCTCCAATAGTCTTTATTTCATTTACTGCAAAATTTTTCAAATAGATTTTTACATATGCTCTTGACATGATAGTGAGAATGTAATTTATATCAGTAGGCCTTTTAATTTAAGCTGCACTTTGCATGGTGGGTAAATCTTATCAAAATGCACAGTTATATAGCTCTTTGTGCTCTCCTACAACATTGTAACTAAGGCTTATGCAAGGACTTATTGACATTTAATTGCCTTAATCGAGGTTTGTGATTGTTAATTGTGATTAATCACTTGGTCTGCTGGTCAGTGGAATTAATAGCTGCTGATGCAAATTGCCACTCTTGTCAAACTTCAGCTGATGAACTAGAGACCACAGATTTTGAGGTCGGTAAGTTAATAAAAATATTTGTAATCAAGGCTGAATTTATTTAATCAAAAATACAGTAAAACAGCAATAATGTGAAATATTATAACAATTTAAAAATAACTGTTTTCTATTTTAATATAATTTAAATGTGATTTATTTCCTCTGATGGTAAAGCTGAATTTTCAGTATCATTACTCCAGTCTTCAGTGTCACATGATCCTTCAAAAATCATTGCAATATGCTGATTTGCTGCATAAGAAACATCTTAGTATTGGTGTTGATATTAAGCAACTGTTATTTAGCCATCATGTATATATATCCCATATCTGTAGTTGTTGATGTCAAAGGCCATACGTCCTATCAAACACAAATTTGAACAAGGAAATAAAAAAGAAAAGATGAATGAAAATGAATAAATAGGAAAGAAAAGTAAACAAATAATGATTGTAATCAGTAAGGTAAAGTGCAGTATAGTGCTTGGTCAGAAAACTGCACAGGTCAAAAGATCTGCTTGCAGTCTGCACTTGAATGTGGCTACTGTTGACATCTTCTGGAAACTTATTTTCCCAGTCAGGCAGGGGGAGGAAGGGAGGTCTTCATGCCTGATTACTAATAAAAATTTGCTGGGAGTATCAACTCAGGGGGCTGATATTGCCAAAGTGACGGAGCCAAAATAGCTAATCTTCACAGTCGCAGTTTCAAGCACTTAGTTTCTCAGTTGTCTGTGAAATAAGCTACTCCATTTCTCTGCACCCCCTCTCTCTCGTACACACACACACACTTCCCTGCACTCTGCCCCCTAATAGTGAATATTTTGAATAACTTATTTAGGTGGGTGTGTCCTTAGTAAAGTCAAGAGATCATCTCTTAATTTAGTTCACTTAAAAATAGCTGTCATTTCTGTCATTATTTATTTAAATGTAATAACAAACCCATATGACTAACTGACTTCTATGGAACACATATTTTTGAAGAATACATGTCCACTCTTTTCAACATGAGTGTATCTCTTATGAATGAATATATCTCTTAATGTAGTGAGCTAACGGCTCGGCTTTGTTTTTCATCCCTCTCAGGATGTGGAGATCAGAACAAATGCAGCACTGTATCTCCCTCAGATCAGTGAGCTGCTGAACAGGGTTCCCCGACAGATGCTGCTGCTTCTGAAAACCAACGACCTGCTGAGAGGCATCGAGACCATCCTGCAGACCAGAGCCAGTTCCAGCTCCTTTATCAATATGTCCCGCTGTTGTACCCGTGCCATTGCCAGGTAAAAGCCACAGCAAAGAGGTTGCCTTTTAATTTCTCGTACACAGTTTTGGGATCAGTAAGATTTGGTATTATTGTTAATGCTTTTATTCAGCAGGAATGCATTAAACTGGTCAAAAGTGACAGTAAAGAATTCATCAAAGAATCCTGAAAAAAATTGCACACAAAAAAGCACAACTGCTTTCAACATTGATAATATTATGTGTTTCTTATAATGTAAATCGGCATATTAGAAGGATTTTTGAAGGATCATGTGACACTGAAGACTGGAGTAATGATGCTGAAAATTCAGCTTTGCCATCACAGGAATAAATTACATTTTAAAATATATTAATATAGATAAAAGTTATTTTATAGTACATTTTAATGTAATATAAAATAGAAAACGGTTATTATTAATTATTTCACATTATTACTGTTTTTACTGTATTTTTTATCAAATAAATGCAGCCTTTAAAAAAAAAAAAACATTAACTTGTGCCAACCCCCGACATTTTGAAAGGTATTGTGTATATAGAATTTATTTATTACAAATATTTAATTCTATTTAATCAATAATATAAACTTATTTTGGTATTCTTTTAAACAGATATAATTTTTAATGATTTCTTTTTTTTTTTTTTTTTTTTATTATTTCTGTCTTCTCAATACAGTTGTAAGGTTCTGCCATGATCACTGCAGCATTACTTGAATAGTCACAAGGATAGAGTTTCAGCACCTGAACAAACCTGTTCCCACACATTAGGAGTCTGTCTGCTGTTAAACGCCTCATTCTCTCTGTTCAGTGGGCTCTCATTGGCTCATCTCTGCGTGTCTGCTCTAGAGCTCAAGTCCCTTATGTCATCTCAGTGCTCAAAGACAGTGTCATCTCTCTCACTCCAGTAACCCACAGACACTATATCCCACGCACCACAGGAACTCTGGTTCTTTTAAGTGGACTCTGTGGGACCTCACAAAGCATTTAAACACACACACACACACACACACACACACACACACACACACACACACACACACATATACATATGCATGCACACAACTTAGCAGCCACTCAGTCCAGCCTCCCCCACCCTGAAATGTAAGTGGGTGAGTGCATACCACTATATTGTACTTTCCACAGCAGTGAGCAGTGATCATATTGATTTATTCTCACCATTCTAATGAAGAACATCATGATTGGAGGAGAAAATCGTTCGGATTTGAAGGAGGACTCCTGACGGTTGTCAGCGGAGAGACGCTCACGTCTGCTCGTAAAGGATTTCGGCACGATACAGAAAGAAAAAAGCACCCAGACATGAAACTCAATGTCGTTTGCCTCAATGCCTTTTTATTAAAACCAAATGGCAGCAAAGTGCAGAATGCAGAATCTAAAATCCATTACCAATTGCTGTGCTCACAGACACAGCAGAAAGAGAAAGACAGACCTAGAGAAGTAACCGGACCATCACACACTGATTTAGCTTGATGTGGGCAGAAATGTTTGCAGTATCATCTTTTATGGTGAGTTAGGTTTTCATAGTACAAGCTGTAGGAGTAGTTCATCCAAAAATTTAAATTCTATCCTTTACTCATCCTCAAACCTTTAAGGCTTTTTTAAAAAAAAAATGTATCTGTGGAACACAAAAATAGATATTTTTAAAGAGGACCTATTATGCTTTTTTACATTTTCAACTTTTAGTGTGTAATGTTGCTGTTTGAGCATGACAAATGTCTGCAAAGTTACAAAGCACAAAGTCCACTCCAAAGAGAGTTATTCTCTATATCAGTGCGCACTGTTTCTGAACTCCCTGAAATGTCTTGATTGAAGTTTTCTTCTGGAAATGTAAATGTCACACTATTCCTCATTTAAATAATTCACACCAAAGGCATACTCAAAATAAAGGGGGCATGGCCTGGTTGACTTGAGTTAGTAGTTTGTTGAAGCTCATGGTTATGATAAGGGGCGTGACATTTCAAAAACATGCTCAAAGCGGTTGACCAATCACAATACACTGCTCCAGCCAACCAGTCATAGCACATTTTGCTTTTCGGAAGGAGGGCTTCATCAAAACAGCAACTGAACAGAGTGTTACAGACAGACTGGGAAGAGAGGTGCTGCAACAGTGTAACATATATGAACAATTGTAACAAGTGTCCACTGAGGGCAAGCTTAGATGAACCCATGTGCAGCCTTATTTACAAAACCAAAATAAACAAGGACTATACATGACTTGAAACAGACTTGACAGAGAACTCACCAACAATGGTTATAAGTAACAATACTCAACAATGACCATGGCAAACATGAAGGCTTAAATACCCAAAGACTAATGACTAGACAAGACACACCTGTGAACAATGATCAAACAATGAACCAATGACAGAACAGAACTGAGAACCCACATGACTAAATGAACCAATGGCAACATGACACAAGAGACTAGGGAATACATGACAATGGAGCACATGGCAGGATCACATGACAAAACCAGTAAACATGACGGTGACCATGACAAAATAAGGCCCTGTCCCAAATTGCACACTGCATGTGCACTTTCGGTCTTGTGGACTTACAATGGCCGCTGTATGCGCGTGTCCGTTAAGTCCACAAGACCGCAGGGTGTATCATTTGTCATTTTAGGTCTCAGAAGGGTGCTCGCGAGGTTGATATGCGCCCTCGATGCACACTTCTGCCGAGCCCGCACTGGTGCGGGTTACGCAGCGGACTTCTTCCTGGCAGTCAAAGCAGCATTACGTTGTGAAAGTGCGGACTCAGTGGAAGACCTTGAGGTTTTAGGGTGCCATTTGGGATAGGGCCAGGAACATGAAACATGAACAAAACCCAAACACACCGTGACAACAATAATTTGTTTTTTAACATTCAGGCATGAAAACCTATTCTAATAGACCCCAAAAACTTGCAAAATGGTGTAATATGGCCTCTTTAAAAAAGAATTTTAACACAAGACTTGTACAACAAAAGTGCCAAAAAGCTCCAAAAAGGATAAAAAATAAATAAATAAAAAAACTCAATAGTTCAAGAAACATTGAATTAATAAAACTGATTTGAAGGAAAAAGCTTTCAAGCATCTTTCCTGTGTCTGCATTCAGAATTCAAAAATTGCAGAGCACAAGATATCAGATATCTTGGAAAACTTGGAACACAGTGCTTCAGGGACATAGACCGTGTTTATGGGGCTTCTATGGCGTTTTTGTCATTTTTGTAGCTATAAACCGTATGAAATGACTCAAACCTTAGTACTTTTGTGTCTCACAAATAAAATTATAGAACGATATGAAGGTGAGTAAATAATGTCAGTTTTTATTTTTGAGTGAACTATTTTAACTATTTTGAACCTTTAAAGAACAGTCTTTGTAGTCTATAAAACTCACTTTTCATTGTCACAAAGAAATTAGGTTGTTTTTATTAGTCTCCGCATGAAAAGGAAGTAGCATTAGCATTCATTCTGTAGTCTCACACTAAGTATTATTTTCAGCCTCACTGTACAAATGACTAATGCAGTCGACGTGATCATGGTTCTGGTGGTGTCCCTAAGCTTTTCAAAATACTTAATGGTGGTGGGAAAAAATTAGAAGGAAAAAATGTCATCCTTTTACAGGTTATATTTCACACTTTTCAAAGTCAGCATGTGCGGTATATGCATGGGGTTATGGATAATATTCAGTGAGCCACTGTCCAACAACTTTACTACAGAACGCACAATTGCCTCTGCATTGGCCTAGTCCACAGTTTACAATAATCGGTCATATTTATAATGGTGAGATTGCAGGGATACTAACACTAATAATCACTAATATACACCGATCAGGCATAACATTATGACTTTATTGTGTTGGTCCCCCTTTTGCTGCCAAAACAGCCCTGATGCATGGACTCCACTAGACCCCTGAAGCGTGCTTTAAATCCTTTAAGTTGCGAGGTGGGGCCTCCATGAATCGGACTTGTTTGTTCAGCACATCCCACAGACGCTCGATTGGATTGAGATATGGGGAATTTGGAGGCCAAGTCAACACCTCAAACTCGTTGTTGTGCTCCTCAAACCATTCCTGAACCATTTTTGCTATGCAGCCCCATACGCAACAAACTGCGCTTCACTGTGTATTCTGACACCTTTCTATCAGAACCAGCATTAACAACTTGAGCAATCTGAGCTACAGTAGCTCATCTGTTTGATCAGACCACACAGTTTGATCAGGCCTTCACTCCCCGCGTGCATCAATGAGCCTTGGCCGCCCATGACCCTGTCGCCGGTTCACCACTGTTCCTTCCTTGGAGCACTTTTGATAGATACTGACCACTGCAGACCGGGAACACCCCACAAGAGTTGCAGTTTTGGAGATGTTCTGACCCAGTCGTCTAGTCATCACAATTTGGCCCTTGTCAAACTCGCTCAAATCCTTACGCTTGCCCATTTTTCCTGCTTCTAACACATCAACTTTCAGGACAAAATTTTAACTTGCTGCCAAATATATTCCACCCACTAACAGGTGTCGTGATGAAGAGATAATCAGTGTTATTCACTTCACCTGTCATAATGTTATGCCTGATTACTGTATATTGCAATGCACAGCATACACTCACCTAAAGGATTATTAGGAACACCTGGCATGGCATGGTTCTTGGTGTCAGACGGGCCGGTCTGAGTATTTCACAATCTGCTCAGTTACTAGGATTTTCATGCACAACCATTTCTAGGGTTTACAAAGAATGGTGTGAAAACGGAAAAACATCCAGTATGCGGCAGTCCTGTGGGCGAAAATGCCTTGTTGATGCTAGAGGTCAGAGGAGAATGGGCTGACTCATTCAAGCCGATAGAAGAGCAACTTTGACTGAAATAACCACTCGTTACAACCGAGGTATGCAGCAAAGCATTTGTGAAGCCACAACACGCACAACCTTGAGGCGGATGGGCTACAACAGCAGAAGACCCCACCGGGTACCACTAATCTCCACTACAAATAGGAAAAAGAGGCTACAATTTGCACCAAAGCTCACCAAAATTGGACAGTTGAAGACTGGAAAAATGTTGCCTGGTCTGATGAGTCTCGATTTCTGTTGAGACATTCAGATGGTAGAGTCAGAATTTGGCGTAAACAGAATGAGAACATGGATCCATCATGCCTTGTTACCACTGTGCGGGCTGGTGGTGGTGGTGTAATGGTGTGGGGGATATTTTCTTGGCACGCTTTAGGCCCCTTAGTGCCAATTGGGCATCATTTAAATGCCACGGCCTACCTGAGCATTGTTTCTGACCATGTCCATCCCTTTATGACCACCATGTACCCATTCTCTGATGGCTACTTCCAGCAGGATAATGCACCATGTCACAAAGCTTGAATCATTTCAAATTGGTTTCAAGAACATGACAATGAGTTCACTGTACTAAAATGGCCCCCACAGTCACCAGATCTCAACCCAATAGAGCATCTTTGGGATGTGGTGGAACGGGAGCTTCGTGCCCTGGATGTGCATCCCACAAATCTCCATCAACTGCAAGATGCTATCCTATCAATATGGGCCAACATTTCTAAAGAATGCTTTCAGCACCTTGTTGAATCAATTCCACGTAGAATTAAGGCAGTTCTGAAGGCGAAAGGGGGTCAAACACAGTATTAGTATGGTGTTCCTAATAATCCTTTAGGTGAGTGTATATAGTTAATTGATTAATTTCATTAAAGCATAGTTGTTAGCAGCTATAAGTAATGTGTGAAACATAAATAGTTATGCAAACAACTTAGAGTGAGCTTTAGACCTAATCAAGCAATTAATTTACAAGGCTACAAGGATAATTGACATTAAGTTTTTTCAACACCTGCTGCATCATATTCCATTTTTATTCTTTTTACGAACCACTGAGCCACCCACACAGGATTATTGCACATTATATGCAGCAAGGGATGCATTTATGTAGCTTCCAAAGATCTACCAGATGAACAGGATATAAGGATATATGGGTTTCAAACGTGCATGCCTTAATGCTTCTGCTTCTTGTGAATGTCGTTTTTTTAGGTTTCGGACACGGCCTCTGTCTGATTGGCTGCATATGCGAGGTGTAATGAGAAACGAGGAGGACAGAGAGTGCATGCTGGGTTCACTCTTCCTGTCATTCTCTGTCTGCTTGCAGGGACAGACAGACTGAAAGGCCTCTTGCTGAGCTGGGTTAATAATTTAGCTCCCGCTCAGCTGTGACAACATCCTCTATATTTCACTTTGAAATATTCATTATGGATAATTCAAGGGCCAACAAGTTATGCAATATTACAATTGTAAATATTTACACCCATGATCCAAAATGAACTGTAGGTTTTACACTACTGTTAAACAATTTGGGCTTAGTATATGTTTAAAAAAAAAAGCACTACGAATCATGGTTTTCACAAAATAATTATGTTTTTTCAACATTGATAATAATAATATTTAGTGTTTCAAATTAGAATTTCTGAAGGATCATGTGACACTGAAGACTGGACTTATGATGCTGAAAATTCAGCTTTGCATAACAGGAATAAATTAAATTTGTAGCATTTTGTCGACGTTTTAGTTTGCTAACGTTTCTATACTGAATTTGCACATTGCTAGCATGTAGATAGCGTGCTTTATTACATCGTTAACATGTTTCTAGCATGATTTAATAGTGCTAACATGTATTAACTAGCATCAATTAGCACATTGTTAGCATGTTTCTAGCATGATTTAACACATTGCTAACGTTTCTAACATGGATTAGCAAATTGCTAACATGTTGTAGCATATTTCTAGCATAAATGAGCACAATGCTAGCATGCTTTAGTTTTAAAATCTTAAAGGTGCATGTGTAAATTTTAGTGGCATCTAGCGGTGAGGTTGCAAACCCCCCACCACTCACTCCTCCCTTTCGAAGCACATAGAGAAGCTACGGTGGCCGACACAGGACAGAGATGTCACCGGACCCCTTATTTACACCGCGGGCGTCTGTAGCGCATTACGGCTGTGGTGAGGTTTTGTTCCATCTTCTACGCGGTGCCAGCTCACAGCAGGAGCGTTTCAGAAGCCAGGTGACAGGATACGCGAG
This sequence comes from Paracanthobrama guichenoti, assembly GCA_018749465.1. Classification (NCBI taxonomy): domain Eukaryota; kingdom Metazoa; phylum Chordata; class Actinopteri; order Cypriniformes; family Gobionidae; genus Paracanthobrama; species Paracanthobrama guichenoti. Next base: position 33,555,117 of record CM031959.1, on the reverse strand, counting down.
ACCACGTGATTACACAGTCCTACAGTGTTTCTCTCGATTTATTTCTCAAAGATTTATTTGTTTTGTCCATTTTAATTCTGTTTATTGTTGTTTTTTGCTATCCCACATGAAAATATACTACAGTATTTACTGTGTTAAACTAGTAAATTCTAGTATACTATACACTCACCTAAAGGATTATTAGGAACACCTGTTCAATTTCTCATTAATGCAATTATCTAATCAACCAATCACATGGCAGTTGCTTCAATGCATTTAGGGGTGTGGTCCTGGTCAAGACAATCTCCTGAACTCCAAACTGAATGTCAGAATGGGAAAGAAAGGTGATTTAAGCAATTTTGAGCGTGGCATGGTTGCTGGTGCCAGAAGGGCCGGTCTGAGTATTTCACAATCTGCTCAGTTACTGGGATTTTCACGCACAACCATTTCTAGGGTTTACAAAGAATGGTGTGAAAAGGGAAAAACATCCAGTATGCGGCAGTCCTGTGGGCAAAAAATGCCTTGTTGATGCTAGAGGTCAGAGGAGAATGGGCCGACGCATTCCATCTGATAGAAGAGCAACTTTGACTGAAATAACCACTCGTTACAACCGAGGTATGCAGCAAAGCATTTGTGAAGCCACAACACGCACAACCTTGAGGCGGATGGGCTACAACAGCAAAAGACCCCACCGGGTACCACAGTCACCAGATCTCAACCCAATAGAGCATCTTTGGGATGTGGTGGAACGGGAGCTTCGTGCCCTGGATGTGCATCCCACAAATCTCCATCAACTGCAAGATGCTATCCTATCAATATGGGCCAACATTTCTAAAGAATGCTTTCAGCACCTTGTTGAATCAATGCCACGTAGAATTAAGGCAGTTCTGAAGGCGAAAGGGGGTCAAACACAGTATTAGTATGGTGTTCCTAATAATCCTTTAGGTGAGTGTATATATTATAGTATTTACAACAGTTTGTTAATGAATGCTAAAGTATACTGTTGTATTAATTACAGTGAACTGATAAACTGTAATAAATACTGTAGCAAGGATAGTTATGTGAAATACAGTGTCTGCACGGGGTGTTTATTTTGAAATTGACAGGATTTTTGACTTTTGTATTTACTGCGCAGCTTCGGCGCGGCGTCCGTCAAAAATAGGCTAGGTGTCTATCTTTAGCGAAGCTGCGCGGCAAGCTGCTTCTGGGACACTTCTGAAACACGCCGCAGCGCAGCTGGTGTAAACACAAGCACCTGACTAGAGTAGCCACGATCAGCTCCGGTAGCCGCACCACAGCCATAATGTGCCACAGACACTTGCAATGTAAATAAGGGGTCAGACAGCAGAGAGTAGCGCTCTGTAGAACGGTTTGTCAATTTAGGGCTACTGTAGAAACATGGTGGTGCAAAATGGCGACTTCACTGTAAGGGGACCTGTATTGTATGTAGATAGAAATGGCTCATTCTAAGGTACATTTTACATTTACATTTTTATGCATTTGGCAGACACTTTTATCCAAAGAGACTTACATTGTATTCAAGGTACACATTTTTTACATTGTGTCAGTTCTTGCTTTCCCTGGGAATCGAACCCATGACCTTAGCATTGCTAGCGCCACGCTCTTATTGTTTGAGCTACAGGAAAGCTCTAAAGCAGAACAGGACATTTACATTTTTATGCATTTGGCAGACGCTTTTATCCAAAGCGACTTACACTGCATTCAAGGTACACATCGAACCCATGACCCTGGTGTTGCTAGCACCACGCTCTTATTGTTTGAGCTACAGGAAAGCTAATAAGGTAATAAAAACATAACTGTCATTATGTAAGGTCTTTATACACCACTGAAAACATAGTTATGTATATTATATTGCATTTTTGTCAATGGATCCTCATAAATACTACACACTGCACCTTTAATATAGAAAAGTTATTTTCAATTGTAATAATATTTCACAATATCACTATTTTTACTGTGTTTATGATCAAATAATTCAGCCATGGTGACTTTTTTCTAAAACATTTAAAAAATCTTACCAACCTCAATATTTTCATAAATATTTCTTTCTGTTGTTAGGTTTATATCTACATATGCAAAATCTTCTTCAATGACCAGTTAGAAATATTTTGGCAGATTTTCTTAGTTCAGCTCTCCTAGAACTGGCAGTTCTGGCAAAAAAAAACAAAAAAAACCTTTGGACCTGTGTGCCGAGCATGCAACAAGTTACTGTTTTACATTTTTGCAAGGTTTTTGGCAAAGTAAGATGAGTGACAATTTGTGACTGACTCCCGGGTTCCCATCAGCCCCTGCTTTCTGTTTTCAGCCTGTATTCTGTTCATGCTGTCGGTGTGCTCCTGTCAGATGGAGCACAGTGTGACATATCCAGTCTGACACAGCATCTATGGTCTGAAATGTCAAACTTGTCCACTCCAAAAAAAGCTTTGTACAGTCTGAATGCTTAGAAATTATAGCGAATTTCACCATCACCCTTATCATATTTCTCACTCTCCTCATCTGGAACGTGTAAGAAAATTAATGCCATATCACTTATCACTATCAGTTCAAAGCTGTTCGCTGTGACAATCTGAGATGCATTCAGGAGAGCAGAGGAGTCATTGTTTCCCCCCCAAGGACATCCCACTTTCTACAGCCTTGACACTGCTCTCTCTCTCGCTCTCTGTCTCTCTCTCACACACACACACTGTTAATATTACATGACCTAGTGTGGTCTGTCTAAAGTCCCTCACTTATACCATGAAGCCTGAGCCAACACAGTCTGAATCATTTACAGCCAACTTACTTTAACCAATGTAATCTCACCTCTCCTCTTCTGGTTCTTCACCTCACTTGTCTTCCGTCTTTCTTTGTGTCTCTGTGCCTCTCTTTTAGGCACAAGAGGAGTAAAACCAAGTCTCGGACCAGGCAGCTGCGTATCTCGCTGTCTGAGCATTGGTCTCTGTGCCAGATAGACCTGTATGAACTTGTATTGTGGCTCCGCAGCTCCACGCTGGCCAGATGGGTCTACTACCTCTTCAGCTGCCTGCCGTACCCAAACTGAAAGGCTTGAACCAGGCCATAACGCCCTCTGCGCTGAACTCCGCACACTGCCTAGTGCATTATGGGTTGATCATGGACTGTTTTTTTAATGAAAGCTGGAAGCAAATCAAACAAATGAAAGCCATTGATCACATGAATTATCGGTCATGTGATACGTGTTAGTGCAAATGCTTTGTGCATGTTAACTTTTATTCATAGTATCCAAATAGTTTTTCACAGTACTGTAAGTTAGTTTGCATTATGCAATATCTCAGACTTATGAAATTGCTTCTGGAATCAGCATCTCTGCAGAATTTTATGGAATCCTTTATTTTACATTCCTTCAGATTTCCGTTTCCCATTTGGTTGCCAACATCATCTAAAACCTTTTAATATAAAAGTTGTGGGGCATAACATACATTTTTTTATTTATTTTAATAAACAGTAAAACTTTATTTTACGTGCTGGATCAATAAATGGGAGTGTTTTTATTGCCTTATTTTTTAATGTTCAGCAGGTTTCCTTTTTATGTCTTGTTTTTTTTTTTTTATTATTATTATTGTGCCAAATTTCAGTCACATTAAATTAATTTATCAGTGAATTAAAAGAATATGGTGTTCCAAAACCGTATGACTTAATTTTTCCATGGACCACAGGTGAAATTTTGAATAACGTTCACACGGATCATTTCATTACAAACATAAGCGTATGGTTACCAGGGGCTGTCAAGCATAAAAATAAAAAAAAATCCATATGACTTGTTTACTGTATTCTAATCAGTGTTTTAGTATCATTGATATACTGTTATAGTATTATAATTTTTGTTGATATTTTGAATTTTATTTGTATACTTTCTGAATTAGAATTTATATTATGGTTTTATCTTAATTTTACAGTTTTTGTAATTTTGCCGTGTTTTTTGTCTTTTTAACATTTATTTATGTTTTATATGTTAAATGACAAAATGAAAATGAGAAATATTGCATTGGCTTGGCAACTAGCTGAAATAAAATGTTTTAGTTTAAATTTTATTTTATTTCAGTTAATGTATTCAGTTATTTTATTTCAAGTAATGAAAAATGTTTTTTTTTTTTTTGTTGTTGTTGTTTTTTTAGTCTGGTTTAGATCTTCTGGACTCAAATGATGGGCCTGTGTAAGGAATACCCTAAAATTTAAGATGCTATTTACTGAACATTTTCTGCTTTGCCATACTTTCATATTTAAAACCTGCTATGTGATAGGTATGACACTGACAATGATCTAAAATCTGAATATGTGGAAACGTTAATTAAATATTTAGTGGAGCATGGGCAGTCTAAAAAAAAAAAAAAAAAAATATATATATATATATATATATATATATATATATATATATATATATATATATATATATATATATATATATATATATATATATATATATACATATATATATATATATATATATATATATATATATATATATATATATATATATATATATATATATATATATATATATATATATATATATATATATATATATATATATATATATATATATATATATATATATATATATATATATACATATATATATATATATATATATATACATATATATATATATATATATATATATATATATATATATATATATATATATATATATATATATATATATATATATATATATATATATATATATATATATATATATATATATATATATATATATATATATATATATATATATATATATATATATATATATATATATATATATATATATATATATATATATATATATATATATATATATATATATATATATATATATATATATATATATACATATATATATACATATATATATATATATATATATATATATATATATATATATATATATATATATATATTCCAGCAGTGTTCCAGCAAGAAAGTATGTCATATGGGCTTGGAATGACATGAGAAAATGTCATTTTGGGATTTTATATATATATATATATATATATATATATATATATATATATAACCTAACGCTTTTGACTTTCTCAGTTTGTGTAAATCCACTTGGGGTTCAGAGTATTTATTTTTCCCACATTAATTTCACACATCACGTCTAGTACAAATTTGTGGTTTTGTTTCATTAATACAGTGTATACTTTTTCTTGATTTACCCCTAAAGAATGGAAGTGAAATGTGACAACATGCCCCATAGGTGGGGTACAGTGTAACATGACCAAATGACAGCTTAAAATGTTATCTGATATAATCCAAAAATATCCAAGACAAACTCAAATATTATATAAATAAAATACAATTATTATTTGTTTTAATAATGGCATTTTTAATAATTAAAAATAAAATTTTTGGAGTTTGACAACAAACACATCGCTAAATACAGCTATACATCATAATTGAGCATCTGTGGGATGCATGGGCCAAAAAGTTAAATCCACTACGGCTCCACCTCGCTACCCATAGGACTAGTAGGATCTGCTGCTAACGTCTTTGTGCCAGATACTACAGGACACATATTAAAAGTCTTTTTTGAGTATAGTGTGTAAAGTACAATCAAGAGCTTATAAATGCATTAATGCTGTAAGCTAGACCTGGATCAGATACAGTACATCACAGCAAGTCAGAGTTTTGGTTCAATTACACCCAGTTCTTCCCTTCCAGGTTAGCTTTTTTAGGTCAGACCCCATTGGAAGCCCAACAGAAGCAGAGATACACAGCTTACTTCCCAGAGCCTGAAGGGCAGCAGCCAGGGAATCCAAACCCCTCCATACTAATGCCCTCAGGCTGGAGAGCAGATTCTAGCTGCCAAGCATTGGATGATGGACGCAGTTATCTGCTCAACAAGTCTCTTCTGCAGCACGCTCTGCTCAAGCTGCAGCTGAAACCAAATTGGTGAATCCCAGCTTCGCCATCCACAAAAATGTGTCATTTACCGTGTCCACAGTTAATCCTGTCAGGCACAAACTGCAACTAGGAACCGTGCAAACTTGTAATTATTAATTTCCATGGATGGCACTCATATTACGTAAGTGCACTATTCAATTTTTCTGTCCCCTTGATATTAGACTTCTGTTGTGTTATCCTTTTATCTAATATGTTGTTGTTTGTCATATATGTGACCCTGGACCACAAAACCAGTCATAAGTCGCACGGGTATATTTGTGGCAATAGTCAACAATACATAGGTCAAATGATCGATTTTTCTTTTTTATGCCAAAAATCATTAGGATATTAAGTAAAGATCATATTCCATGAAGATATTTTGTAAATTTTCTACTGTAAATATATCAAGTAATATGCATTGCTAAGGACTTAATTTGGATTTTCTCAATATTTAGATTTTTTGCACCCTCAGATTCTAGATTTTCAAATAGTTGTATCTCGGCCAAATACTGTCCTATCCTAACAAACCATACATCAATGGAAAGCTTATTTATTCAGCTTTCAGATGGCAAATAAAGTACCCTTATGACTAGTTTTTGTGGTCCAGGGTCATAGTGGTGTGTTATGTGTTTGTGTGTTTACGTGTATCTGTAACTTTTTCATCTGTAGTTTCGTTGATAAAATTTATATTTCTGAGGACGGATGCTGCCACCATCTTTTGTTTTTAACACAAGAAACTGCAATGATGTACTGTTGTCTCAATCCCTCCTCCTCTGCTTGTTCTTTCTTTCTCCTGATGAGTCAGAATTGGAAAATCTCTCTCCATCTCTTGCTGCTGAGTCAGAAATGGACAATGGCTGCTTTTTCCTTATCACTTTCTTTCCATCTCTTAATTAGACTCGATCTCTGTAGGCAAACCCAGAGCCAACGTTAAGCCTGTGTCTGCCCAGAATAAAAAATCCATCCATCTTGATCAAAAAGCTGAGGCTGGAGCTGCCAAATGTAATCACTCTGGTAATAGGTCCGAAGCTTCCAGCGGGTACAAAAAGATGCTCAGCATTGCTATAAGGTGACCGGAGAAGAAGTTCTGCTTCAGGTGTGTGCCTTTGGTTTACAAAATGGTTTGCAAATGTATACTGTAACATGAAAACACTGCATTTAGTTTAGCACTGTATTTAGCTTTTCTGTCAATATGACTATTAATGTATAATTTGTAGAAGTATTATATTATCAGCGGATTTGTTGCTAGGGTTTAGTGAGAAGAAATAAGGCATAGGAAGTAAATTAAATGTCACAGTCAATTGTCCCACATAGTAGAATGTAATCTCTTTACTTCCCTACAGATGATTGAAGTGGTAGTACACTTATACACCACTGTACCTGATGTTGCTTTTATCTACTGCAAATATGGAGATGTTTGTGGAATATTTTCCATATGTTGTGGAATATATATATGTGTATATATGTATGTGTATATATATATATATATATATATATATATATATATATATATATATATATATATATATATATGTATATATGTATGTATATATATATATATATATATATATGTATATATATATGTATATATATATATATATATATATATATATATATATATATATATATATATATATATATGTATATATATATATATATATATATATATATATATATATATATATATATATATATATATATATATATATATATGTATATATATGTATATGTATATGTGTGTGTGTGTGTGTGTGTGTGTGTGTATATATATATTCAACAGTGTTTGAGTGTGGTGTAAATACCATGGCATATAAATGTGATAATCATACAGTGCAGTGTTGTATATGGCATGACTATTTTATGATATGATCACACATCGTATGTTTCACATGTTTCTGTTACAAGTCTTTATTAAAAAAATTATTGACCTTCACCTCTGATTGTATTCGTCTGAAAGAAGATTGTCATATACACCTAGGATGGCTTGAGGGTGAGTAAATCATGGGGATATTTTCATTTTTGGGTGAACTATCCCATTAACAGCAATGCATTCTGAGCATTTAGGAGCAGTACAGGTTCAGCCTTGCACGAGAGCTTCCAAGCTTTATAATGACAGTGAATGGAGGGTGAAATTTCAAAAAGTCCAAAAAAAGTGTATCCATCCATCATAAACTTACTTCACACGGCTCCAGGGGGTTAATAAAGCTCTTCTGAAGTAAAGCTATGCATTTGTGTAAGAAAAATATCCATATTTAAAACTTGAAAAACTAAAATAACTTCCGGCAGACGGTCTAAGCAAGTCCCAGGATCCCAGGATGTCCTTCGGAAAAAGAGAAGGGGTGTAACCCCGGGTTCCCATTGGCCTCTGTCCATCATGGCCTCCTAATAATCCCCATATACCGGTTGGCTTCATCACTCGGTCGCCTCTTCACCAATCATCTGGTGTGTGGGGGCGCTCTGGTGCAATATGGCTGCCGTCGCATCGTCCAGGTGGATGCTGCACATTGGTGGTGGTTGAGGAGATTCCTTCTTTACGTAAAAGCGCTTTGAGTACTTAGAAAAGCGCTATATAAATGTAACAAATTATTATTGGCAGACGTCAGGTCAGGGGTTACTCTTTCGCCGTAAATCGATGCATACAGCCATCTGTCGGAAACTAGTTATTTTAGTTCATAATGTTTTAAATATGGATATTTTTTCTTACACAAATGCATCGATTCACTTCAGAAGGCTTTTATTAACCCCCTGGAGCCGTATGGAGTACGTTTATGATGGATGGATGCACGCTTTTGGGCTCTATTCACTGTTGTTATAATGCTTGGAAGAGCCAGGACGTTTTTTAATATAACTCTGGTTGTATTTGTCTGAAAGAAGAAAGTCATATACACCTAGGATGGCTTGAGGGATTTTCATTTTTGGGTGCTATCCCTTTAACCTGCCTAAATCAAGTCTTGGATTAGAGGATGGATCAGGGCCAACCTGAAATGGGACATCCATATCTGATCGTCCATATTTGACACCCTTTGCTTCCTTTCGCATTTGTTATAAATAAGTTAAAGGCTGTATTATCAGGAGATGAAGCCATTGTGTAGTATCAATATGAATATATTTATGGGACAGCCTTCATGTACACTTTGTGACATTGTATTGTTTTCCTTTTCAGTTCATCCAACGATTTGCAGAGAGACATCTTGTGTCTCAATGAAGGTTGAGTTTACATGTGAAAATCACTTTTAAACCCATCTGCGTCATAGGAAAAGGAAAGCACACTTGCATGGCTGGTATTCCTGACATTTTTAGGTTGGGCTGAGACACAGTGGTTTAAGCGTGGCTATAGATTTAAGAGGAACGGCAGCCATGAAAGGCATTTTAATCTGCTAATGGAAAATCACATTACATTTTTCCCTCCAATTTGGCTCTTCTGTAGTGCAATATTATAGATTCTGGATTGCAGCGCAGACTTGGATGGAGCCACTTTTCTTCTGGCTGTCCGCATGGTAAAACTCAGCATTTGAGATGGAGATTACTGCTCTCCCAAAGAATAATTTCCCCCTGGGATTATCTTTATTTGCTCTTATGCAGCCTTAACTTTTCTCATCGCAACATATTATTCCATCAGGTGAGGTTGGTGTGTTACCCGAGGGGATCCAGAGTCCCTCTGAATGTGTCAGATGTCTGATATCTTTGTATGGGGTTCTCAATAAAAGTCTGGGAGGAAGATATTCATGTAACACTGCCAGTCACAATGCTCCAGGTAAAGAAAACACTGCTTACCTCACTTACAAGACCATTTTTTGCAGGTGTCACTCTTCCAATCCGTCTCTGCATATTTTTGTAGTGTATGTTGTTAGGAAGGTTAATTTACGGAGTATAGAGAAAGGCCCAAAAGAAGTAAGATAAACTTTTATGTTAATGCGATTAATCAATTTGACCGCACTTATGTATAGCCTATAGCCTAAAATGTATTATATTATATTATATTATATTATATTATATTATATTATATTATATTATATTATATTATATTATATTATATTATATTATATTATATTATATTATATTATATTAATTTGACCAAAACAATAGAGATCTGTAAAGCTAAATCTGTGTTTATTTATTTAAACATATGTGGTATAAAGTTACAAATCAAATATAGAAACCAACCCTGTTTGGGGTTCAAACATACAACCCATTGGTTACCAGACCCTGAGCACTGTTCATACAGACAAACCTTTCTTTATCTTTTGCATATTTTTTTTTCTTCATATGAGCATGATAAGAGGGCTATAGTTATATCATCTCAGGCATAAGGCCTCACCAACATCTGGATATAGTTCATGGAAAGCAGGGAAAATAAATGAAGAGAAGGGATAAAAAAAGACCAAAGAGAGTGGAAAGAAGTGTGCATGACCAAAGAACAATAAATCCAGTAGGCATGTACGCTGCTCCTCTGCGTTCTCTGGCTGCAGTGGGAAATGAGTTCATTTAATACTGTGAAATTCTATTAGAAGAGAACATGGTGATTTTGTACAGCATGCACACAGTTTGCAGGCCCTTTTAGACACTCATAATTTCCCCATAAGACCAACTCTGATGAAATGGCCAAAACATATTTATTCAGAGATTAAATCTCTGTAATCGCAAAAAGTGGCTTTACGGTTGCTTTGGAAACAGACCAGAAGTGAATGACCTTATTGCTTGTGTAGAACATATTCACCCCGTTTAAATGTGGAAACCAATTTTCTAGCATTTGGCAGTGAAACAAATATTAGGGTTGTGAAAACAATATTAGAAATTCAGCATCTTTCTGACAATATGATATTAAATATGATATTGTGCAAGTTAAAAAATTCAGGGCATTTGTGATTATTATCCATTTTATGCTTTATTCAGACTGCTGCAGTGGGCTGGCTTGGCTTGTCATCTGTGAGATGGCTACTGTATCAGCTCAAACTTCATAAACGGTGGCCCAAAAAGATATAGATTTTCAAATCAAGCATGATCAAGTTCACTCTTTAAGCATGTTTGTTTCAAATGATTATTGCTTATCGATACAGAATACAATGATTCACTTAAAATGCATATATATATATATATATATATATATATATATATATATATATATATATATATATATATATATATATATATATATATATATATATATATATACACACACACAGGGGGTAATGGAAAGTATTCAAACCCCTTAAATTTTTCACTCTTTGTTATATTGCAGCTATTTGCTAAAATCATTTAAGTTAATTTTTTCTCATTAATGTACACACAGCACCCCATATTGACAGAAAAACACAAATTGTTGACATTTTTGCAGATTTATTAAAAAGAAAAACTGAAATATCACATGGTCCTAAGTATTCAGACCCTTTGCTGTGACACTCATATATTTAACTCAGGTGCTGTCCATTTCTTCTGATCATCCTTGAGATGGTTCTACACCTTCATTTGAGTCCAGCTGTGTTTGATTATACTGACTGGACTTGATTAGGAAAGCCACACACCTGTCTATATAAGACCTTACAGCTCACAGTGCATGTCAGAGCAAATGAGAATTATGAGGTCAAATGAACTGCCTGAAGAGCTCAGAGACAGAATTGTGGCAAGGCACAGATCTGGCTAAGGTTACAAAAAAAATTCTGCTGCACTTAAGGTTCCTAAGAGCACAGTGGCCTCCATAATCCTTAAATGGAAGACGTTTGGGACGTTGAGAAGAGCCTTGGTGAGAGAGGTAAAGATGAACCCAAAGATCACTGTGGCTGAGCTCCAGAGATGCAGTCGGGAGATGGGAGAAAGCTGTAGAAAGTCAACCATCATTGCAGCCCTCCTCAGTGCAAGACACATGAAAGCCCGCATGGAATTTGCTAAAAAACACCTGAAGGATTCTCTGGTCTGATGAGACCAAGATAGAACTTTTTGGCCTTAATTCTAAATGGTATGTGTGGAGAAAACCAGACACTGCTCATCACCTGTCCAATACAGTCCCAACAGTGAAGCATGGTGGTGGCAGCATCATGCTGTGGGGGTGTTTTTCAGCTGCAGGACAGGACGACTGGTTGCAAATCGAGGGAAAGATGAATGCGGCCAAGTACAGGGATATCCTGGACGAAAAACCTTCTCCAGAGTGCTCAAGACCTCAGACTGGGCCGAAGGTTCACCTTCCAACAAGACAATGACCATAAGCACACAGCTAAAATAATGAAGGAGTGGCTTCACAACAACTCTGTGACTGTTTTTGAATGGCCCAGCCAGAGCCCTGACTTAAACCCAATTGAGCATCTCTGGAGAGACCTGAAAATGGCTGTCCACCAACGTTTACCATCCAACCTGACAGAACTGGAGAGGATCTGCAAGGAGGAATGGCAGAGGATCCCCAAATCCAGGTGTGAAAAACTTGCACCTTTCCCAAACAGACTCATGGCTGTATTAGATCAAAAGGGTGCTTCTACTAAATACTGAGCAAAGGGTCTGAATACTTAGGACCATATTATGATATTTATGTTTTTCTTTTTTAATAAATCTGCAAAAATGTCTGTGTTTTTCTGTCAATATGGGGTGTCGTGTGTACATTAATGAGAAGAAAAAAAAATAACTTAAATTATTTTAGCAAATGGCTGCAATATAACAAAGAGTGAAAAATTTAAGGGAGTCGGAATATTTTCCGTACCCAGATATTCTCAGAGACAAATACTATAGATATACAGTATATCTGGCACCAAGATGTTCCTTTATTTATCCCAGTGAAAGAGGCCACAGCCACCAGGGAATACCGTTTCCATGAAAGGGTGTACATGGTCTGCAACAATGCTTAGGTAGGTGGTACGCGTCAAAGTAAAATACACATGGATGGCAGGACCCAAGGTTTCCCAGCAGAATATTGCCCAAAGCATCACACTGCCTCCACCGGCTTGCCTTCTTCCCATAGTGCATCCTGGTGCCATGTGTTCCCCAGGTAAGCACACACTGTCACGGTTCATGGATTCACTGGCTCATTTCTCCATAGAAGTGTGTTTGGTTGTGTTGGAGGCATGGTCACTGATTGCTGCTATCATCATCACCCCCAGCTGCACCTTATTCACCAGCCTATATAATTGCCTCACCTGCTATCTGTGTTTGTCGATCGTTGCAGTCCCTGTGTGTCCTCATGTGCAGTCGTCTTCCTTGGAGTCGTTGTGAAGGTTTCCGCTTCCTGGAGTTCCTGTTGCCTGGTCCTTGCCCATTGCACCCCTGTATCATGCCGTGCTGCACCGTGTCCCTGTCTCCTGGATCTTCCTGCCTGCTTCGGACATTATTTCACTACTCATTAAGATTCTGTTACCTGTTTGTTTCTCGAGTCAGTGTCAGTAATAAATATTTCTTTTGCACTCGCTATTGGATCCTCATCTGTTTTCTGCATTATCTGCGTGACACACACTCACCCGGCCATCCACGTGATGTAAAAGAAAACGAGATTCATCAGACCAGGCCACCTTCTTCCATTGCTCCATGGTCCAGTTCTGATGCTCACGTGCACACTTTTGGTGCTTTTGGTGGTGGACAGGGGTCAGCATGAAGCACACTGACTGGTCTGAGGCGATGCACTGTGTATCCTGACACCTTTCTATAAGAACCAGCATTGACTTCTTGAGCAGTCTGAGCTACAGTAGATCGTCTGTTTGATCGGAACACACGGGCCAACCTTTGCTCCTCAAGTGCATCAGTGAGCCTTGGCCGCCCATGACCCTGTCGCCAGTTCACCACTGTTCCTTCTTTGGACCACTTTTGATGCACTCTTGAGACTCTTTGATGCACTTTTGATACTGACCACTGCAGACCGGGAACACCCCACAAGAGCTGCAGTTTTGGAGATGCTCTGACCCAGTCGTCTAGCCATCACAATTTGGCCTTTGTCAAACTCGCTCAAATCCTTACTCTAGCCCATTTTTCCTGCTTCTAACACATCAATTTTGAGGACAAAATGTTCACTTGCTGCCAAATATATCCCACCCACTAACAGGAGCCATGATAAAGATACTTCACCTGTCAGTGGTCATAATGTTATGCCTGGTCGGTGTATATATGCATATAAGTCTGTATGCATATATGTATGTATACATGTATGTCTATGTATATATATGTGTGTGTGTGTGTGTGTGTGTGTGTGTGTGTGTGTGACAGTAGTGGCCAGAAGTGACCAGAGGGGATATTTTTTTTTTATGACCCTGCAAGTTTGATTAAACCATCAAAATATGAGGAAAATATTTTAAATATGAGGGAAGAACAAAATGCTAAACTTAAGGTATTTATCTGACAAAATTATTTAGCAAAAAAAAAAAAAAAAAAAAAAAAAAAAGCAAACTACAGCTACAGGTTTTATTTTAATATGCAAAAGAATGCACAGAAAAACAAAAAGCTCACAGCAAAAAGCATACACTGACTACAACATAATCAGTTATTAATATTTTGTTGGTTCTCTCTTGAGTTCTAATTTCTATGTATGACAGCTTGGCCAAAAATTGTCCACACAATTTGGCATGTTTCATTGCGTTATCACAATTAAAACTATTGACTCCAAGAACAACTATGAAAACTGCTTACAAAATCTTCACTTTTGGCCACAACTGCATGCAATGACATTCACATGGCCACAGTATCATGTATCTATAGCAATAATATTCATATAGCAATAACTGAATACGAGCGAGCGGCACAACATGACAATGTTTAGCAGGCGCTGGTCTCGTCAGGCCTCTTCCCATCCCTGCATTGATCGTCTGGTGTAATTAAAGAAGAGCTTGCTTATGCAAAGCCCTGTAAATGAAGCACACAATCATTAATTAAGCTTAGATGAAACACATTGTCTGTGAGTTGCTCTTGAGATTTGTCCACCGATAACAAAAGTGCAGTTAGTCTTGAGGCAAGTCAGACCACTCTTAGTTAACTGCCACTCTGCCTCGCAAGGATCAATACTAATCTTACTGATTCAGGCTAAGCTCAGACCGTTTCAATAAACAGGCAGCGAAGAATTGTACCCTGCTTCAAAAACATGCCAATGTTGTCTTATGTAAGAGAATTTGTGCTCTCTTGAGGGAAAAGCACTTTTCCACTGGTTTAGCCATTGGAAATATAATTTGAATTCATCTCCAGAGATGTACACTGTTTTTATGAGAAAGCTTAGTGATCATGTAGAAAAACGTAGAGCCTGGTTTGGGTTTGCTGGCTGAAGAATTAAGATTTAAAGTCTAGTCATTTTAATTCAAATTGAAATGATTTAGAGATAAGTCACAGTGGCATTCAGAATCAATACCTACAGAACTGAACCCACAGCCTTAAAAAATAAAGGTGGCGATGTCATTGAAGAACCATTTTTGGTTCCCTGAAGAACTGTTTTGTGAAAGGTTCTGTAAAGAGACATTTTTTCCCTAACCATTTTATAGGCTAAAGAAACTTTCTGCGCTAGAAAAAACCGTCTCCCTGGATATTAAAGATTCTTCATGGAACCATACACCCTGCCAAAGAACTATTTAAGAACCTTTATTTTTAAGAGTGTACTTACGGAGTGATTTTAATGTTATTAAAGGGTCACAGTTGTGCCATCGTTTATTTACCTTCATGTCCCTCCAAACTCTGGTGCAACTGCACACAGGTCTTATGAACTTCTGGTAAGAAACTACTAATATTAAGTTTTATCAAACTATCTGCAACTCATAATGTAATAACTGCACACAATGTATTACATTATTATTATTATTATTATTATTATTATAAATGTTCATAATGTAATAATTTTCTCAATTTAATACAATCTTGAGCTCATAATGTAATATTTTTTACATTATGAGAAAATTATTACATTATAAACTCACCAAAACATGACACATTTTCATTATTGTAATAGCTTTTAAAACATAAAAATATTAGTATTCCCTTACAGTACATTTAAAAATCTAAAGCCACGTGCAAAATGCAACATTTAAATATTCATGCAATAATAATTATAATTATTATACTTAATAAACATAAAGGATTGATTTTAAAAATAAAATCAGAACTTTTAGAACTACTGTAAAGGAATACCAATGCTTTGTTTATTAATAATAATAATAACAATAATAATAGCATGAATATTTAAATCCGCTGCATTTCACAGGTAGTTTAAGACTGGATTTAGATTCTAGATTTTAGATTTAGTTCTGTATGGTAATACTAATATTTTTTATATTTTAAAAGTGAAATAATTTCAATAGTGAAAATATGACATGTTGTTGGTGAGTTTATAATGTAATACATTTCTCATAATGTATTTTATTTTATTGCATTATGAGCTCAAGATTTTATTACATTTTGATTAAATCATTACATTATGAACATTTTATTACAATAATAATGCAATACTTATGCAGTTATTACATTATGAGTAGCTGCACTATCCCTTTTAACAGTAGTAAAACATTTTCCAAGAGCTCAGATCATATTCTTAGTGTTGATCAGTTTTGCGCAGCACATTTAACCACTGCTTTTGAGTGCGAGAGTGGGTTTGTAACCTAAACCAGTGTTGTCATTACAGCTGCTTTAATGCACCGAAATGTGTTAGTCTGCAGGGAAGAGTGTAGTTTTCAGAGTCACGTCAATATCTCTATGGTACGGTTCAAGCCGAACAATCATTCACACCTTTCTGAAAACTCTCACTTCACACCAAGCGGCATGACTGCTTCAGCCTACATTTACTGTATGTTTGCAAGTCAGTCTCTGGGGAGTCCTTACCATCGTAAAACACAGGGTGGGTCTCAAATAACTTTGGGTTGTTACTGAATGAAGAAACAAACTCCTGAGTCTTCTAAGGTCAGGGGATGGCAAAAGTGTTTGGGGATAGAAAGGATGATTAAACGGGAGAAAACCCCTTGGAACCTCCCTTGGAATACTGTACTGGCACACTAAATGCTCAGATATATATAGATTAAAGATAAACAAATAGTTTTAAAGATTCAAAGGAGTCTTTGTGGTAACACTTTCTATGAAGCCCATGTTTATAATGAATTATAGCTCCATTTATATTTAAGTAAGTATTACTATTCTATAAATATATTTATAAAGCCTCATTAAAGGATTAGTTCACTTTAAAATGAAAATTACCCCGTGATTTACTCCACCTCAAGCCATCCTATACTGCATTGTTCTTTCAGATGAACACAATCGGAGTTATATTAATAAATATCCTGAAGCTTCCAAGCTTTATAATGGCAGTGAATGGGGCTCACGAGTTTGAAGCTCAAAAAAGTGCATCCATCCATCATAAATGTACTCCACACAGCTCCAGGGGGGTTAATAAAGGCCTTCTGAAGCAAATCAGAAGCAAATCAGGTTTTTGTAAGAAAAACATCCATATTTAAAACTTTATAAAGTAAAACATCTAGCTTCCGTCAGATCACCTTCCGTACAACTTATGAAGAAAGTGTAACGTCTCTCGCAGTTCAAAACGCTTACACTACGTCCTATACGTCATACACTTTAAAAAATGCTGGGTTAGAAACAACCCATGTTCGGTTGAAAATGGATTAACCCAGCGATTGGGTTGTTTTAAGCAAACATTTAACCCAACCTCTGGGTTAAAGCAACCCATTTACTGGGTTAAAACAACCCAATAGCTGGGTTAGTCCATTTTCAACCCAGCTTGGGTTGTTTTTAACCCAGCATTCAGTTACGCTTTTTTTGTAAGTTGAATACGGAAGGCGTATTTTTTCAATGCACATGCTCATAATGCATTCTACACTGATTTATAAGTATTAATTAGTCAGTCGTATAGTTCCATGAATGGGTTTGATTTGTTAAAATCTATATCGCCGCAGCATACGCATTATAGCAGTTTGACATTGTACTTTAAAAATAATGTTGCAGTGTTTTGCTAGTATGTAACATAAAAAAATGTTTAATTTATACTTTGTATTAATGTTTTTTTCATTATTTTAATATAGAAAATATTGTTCATAAGTTACATTTACAATTAAACAACTTAAACTGTATAATGAGCACACATGATTTGCTTTAGGAAAATTGCATCCTATGTTTTCACTTTACTTAAAGCCATCAGTGATGCATTTATAGAGGTTGGTAACTGTATTATTACTCACAATAAGTATTTATAAGAACACAACACAGCTATTAATAACAATTTATTCACTTATTTGACAGAAATCACTAAAAAGTAATTGTAACAATAATATAATAACATTATAGCAATGCTGATTGCATCTTTATAAATGCATTCATAGAACTGACTTATTAATGCAATCAATGCAAATGCATGACTTATAAAAATAATATAAATGTAACTACTGTTTCTATATAACGAGTATTTATAAACATTAATAGAACAGTAATACTTATTAATAAGTATAAATGGAGCTATCATTATAAGCATGGGCTTCAAAGAAAGTACCTCATTGGTTTATTTCTACCCATTTTAATGTTTTGAGAATTCAAAATGATTATAATATAACAGTCATATATTTATACACCTAAGAATATATACATAAGAATGATTTCAAATACTCAAACTACCCAAATGGGCATCCTCTGGTATCTTGAACATTGTTTTCAATCATTTCTTCCAAAGTACAGAGTGAATGATCCATTGTGCAGTCATCCTTTATAAAAGAGGCAGCAGGGAGATGCATAATCAATATACATATAGACAAAACCAAGCAACGATGAGCGATGGAGGAAGACGAGAGGAAAATGATACCTCATTGATCTCTGTCTTACTATGCTTTATTGCTCCGGAGCGTCGAGTGAGAATGCAAAGACAATGAACACAATATTATTTATTTTGAAACTCCGAGAAGTGGAATGCCTCTGCGCTTCTTTCCAACAGTTGGACATTGATTAACTCACATCCCTATTTTACCCAGAAGCCCATTATGAGCTAGATTCAGTCACACATCGAACCTGACATTTCATTTAACTCGTCCTACAGTCCCATCATGCTTTGTTGAAATAATGTTTCTTTTAGTGTGGCAATAGATTTGCTTGTCTTTTTTGTTTACACTCGCATCCTGCTAGTTTTTGAATGGGAGGCACTGGAGGTACTGACCCTGGAAGCGCCGGGGGTAGAATTTCAGATGCTGGTCAGGTCAGATGTAGTTTTCATCAAGTTACAAACTGCTCAAGGTGATATCTTTAGCTTATGAGACCTTCATTGGCCTGTTTAAACAGACCTGTCAGTTTCACTGTTCATTTTGTTCTCACTATATGTGTACAAACACAAGACATATACTTTATATTTGACTTTTATATTTGACTAGAAAGCCACTATAGGGAGTATTGCTTTGCTTTGAGGCAATGTAGAATTGGTTTATGAATTAGTCTGTTTCATAGAATAGCAATACATTTAAAAAAAAATAAAATAATAATAATAATACAGTGATGTTTTTGCAGCCTGAGCTTGTTTTTTTCCCATAAATGTGTGTATAAATAATCTTTTTATTGGGTATTTTTCATCTTCGTCTTATTTTGGTCAGTGCAATTTGTGTTTTTCTCTCTCCTGGCAGTGATGGCTTGCCTCATAAAGCCCAGCTAACGGTCTGGCAAGGTTCTCTTTAGGTGTGTCTCAACCAGCTTCCTAGATTCATAGGTTGTGAATGAATAGCTATTTCATGTACGCGAGATCGGCCACTGGTGGTAAGGACATAGTTCGCACGACGCACAATAGATATAAAATAGATTCGCTACTGAATTGCTATATTATATTTCTCAGCAACTAATCTTACATTGCTGGTTTTGAAATAATTAAACTCAAATCGTCGTTGCTAATAGAGAGAGATGCTGAACAGACACAGGTAATTCACACACGTATCGCTTTTCTCTCTCTCGATAATTAATTCAAATAAATGCTATAATTCATTAATTCAAATAAATATTGCGCTGCAAACATCAGTAACAGCTTTAAATTGTCAGTCCTGCCAAATGTCCATGGTGTAAGCGGGATAATCCACAGCTAGCTGTGCATTAAAGTGCCCCTATTATGGATTTTTGAAAATGATCTTTTATGTAGTGTGTATCATAGCTCTAAGTGAATGAAAACATCCTACAAAGTTTTAAATCTGAAAGTACAGCATATACACTCACCTAAAGGATTTTTAGGAACACCATACTAATACTGTGTTTGACCCCCTTTTGCCTTCAAACTGCCTTAATTCTATGTGGCACTGATTCAACAAGGTGCTGAAAGCATTCTTTTGAAATGTTGGCCCATATTGATAGGATAGCATCTTGCAGTTGATGGAGATTTGTGGGATGCACATCCAGGGCACGAAGCTCCCATTCCACCACATCCCAAAGATGCTCTATTGGGTTGAGATCTGGTGACTGTGGGGGCCATTTTAGTACAGTGAACTCATTGTCATGTTCAAGAACCCAATTTGAAATGATTCGAGCTTTGTGACATGGTGCATTATCCTGCTGGAAGTAGCCATCAGAGAATGGGTACATGGTGGTCATAAAGGGATGGACATGGTCAGAAACAATGCTCAGGTAGGCCGTGGCATTTAAACGATGCCCAATTGGCACTAAGGGGCCTAAAGTGTGCCAAGAAAACATCCCCCACACCATTACACCACCACCACCAGCCTGCAGAGTGGTAACAAGGCATGATGGATCCATGTTCTCATTCTGTTTACGCCAAATTCTGACTCTACCATCTGAATGTCTCAACAGAAATCGAGACTCATCAGACCAGGCAACATTTTTCCAGTCTTCAACTGTCCAATTTTGGTGAGCTTGTGCAAACTGTAGCCTCTTTTTCCTATTTGTAGTGGAGATGAGTGGTACCCGTGGGGTCTTCTGCTGTTGTAGCCCATCCGCCTCAAGGTTGTGTGTGTTGTGGCTTCACAAATGCTTTGCTGCATACCTCGGTTGTAACGAGTGGTTATTTCAGTCAAAGTTGCTCTTCTATCAGCTTGAATCAGTCGGCCCATTCTCCTCTGACCTCTAGCATCAAAAAGGCATTTTCGCCCACAGGACTGCCACATACTGGATGTTTTTCCTTTTTCACACCATTCTTTGTAAACCCTAGAAATGGTTGTGCGTGAAAATCCCAGTAACTGAGCAGATTGTGAAATACTCAGACCGGCCCGTCTGGCACCAACAACCATGCCACGCTCAAAATTGCTTAAATCACCTTTCTTTTCCATTCTGACATTCAGTTTGGAGTTCAGGAGATTGTCTTGACCAGGACCACACCCCTAAATGCATTGAAGCAACTGATTGTGATTGGTTGATTAGATAATTGCATTAATGAGAAATTGAACAAGTGTTCCTAATAATCCTTTAGGTGAGTGTATAAAGTTATTGTCTCTCAAAAATAAGAGCCGACTCTGAGTCATTTAAACAAATCGTTTTTAAAACGAATCCCAAGCCGTTTCGTTATGACATCAAGACGAAACATTAGCATATTGCCCACATCTTCAGCCTCGCTTGGCACTTTGATGCAGTTCCCACATGTGCACCTAAATAAATTCAGCAATTAATTAGTCTGTGACACATTACTCTGAACTAACAAACGGCGACAGACCGCAAGATTAATTAGATTACAACACGTCACTTCTCAGACATTCTTACTCCGATTCTGCATGTTCATTCGGTCTGAAGTGCCATAAACCACATTGACAGTTATCATTGAGAAAGGTCCTGCTCCAGTCGTGTTTACGATTGACTTTCTGGTTCATCAGCAACTCTGGACGTTTCCTCGTTGGACA
Source organism: Paracanthobrama guichenoti (assembly GCA_018749465.1). Lineage (NCBI taxonomy): Eukaryota > Metazoa > Chordata > Actinopteri > Cypriniformes > Gobionidae > Paracanthobrama > Paracanthobrama guichenoti. The sequence continues at coordinate 33,533,461 of CM031959.1, read as the reverse complement.
AAATTGATGCCATGTCTGTTCTTATACAGTATAAAATGTTCAACACTTGACAAGCCGTAATCCAGTAATGGTGATAGGCATTCTGTTTCCGGCATGCACTGCACGCAGTTGACCAATCACAGCTGACTGAGCCATCTGACCAAACACCGCAGATAAGCGTCACGCAAAGGGGGGTTTGGAAAAATTCATCATTGAGGGAATCCTTTGGGAGTCGTCAAATACGGTAAAAGTAAATGCAAATTCTAAGACAATGACCTTGCATGCATGTAAACCTATTGTTGGGGACTCCCAAAACAAACATTGGAACCTTTCAAATGCCATAATAGGGGCACTTTAACCAATTTGAATGCACTCTAATTTTTCCCAACACACCAGCGGTTGAACGACTTCAGATTTTTTTAAGTTGACATTTATGTGGTCGAGTCGAACCTGACTAGTCGCTGATGACATAAGGCTATTGCACTTGCATCATATTATCAGTTCTTTTGTCTTTGGGTCGTTATATTTATATTTCTCACAGATTTCTGTTTGGTGAAATCCAGCATTTAGTTGATCCTGGTACACACTCATTTTCACAGTTGTAAAAAATGATGGCTTTGTGCATGAGGGGGTTTAGCGGACTGTTTAAAAATGCGACACACATCTTCCTGAAATCCTGCAGAATTCAACCAATCGGATGACAGCTTTGAAACTCCTGTATTTGCCATTTTGTATGATTTATACATCGGATATTCAGCCAACGGTCCATGGGCGTCTGAGGCTGAGACTGCACAGATACAAGCTATTACAGCTGGAAAGAATGCATCTCCAAAATAAAGATATGATGTTAATTTTATAAACTTTTGGAAAACCAACCAGTATAATCATAATGAAAGCATCCAAACTGCAATATTTAACATAGGCTTATAACAACTAGAAAGCATCCAGTGTGTAAATAATATGATTTACGCATTAAACCCCAGCACAACCTGCATCATTTTGTAAACTCTCAAGACCGATGCCTCCCGAACCTCACAAAGAGTGGCTGCCTCCTGTGTTTATGGTTTGATATTTGCACAATTTCTTTCCCGAACGTGGAGCTCAACTTCCATAGGAATGATTTGAAAGCGTTCTCTTTTCGCCAGTAGATAGGCACCTTTCTATCCTCCACATCATGCATTAAAATTGTTTAATGCACAACTAGTCATGGATTATTCCTTACTTGTTACATATCCCTGCACATTTTCAGTCATAAATGAATTATAAATGTTAGCTATATTACCTGTTTAGCTATGCATTTTATACTGAACTATAAATAACCAACAATGTTTTTTTTTTTCTCAAAACATCTATCGCGTGTCATTATGAGTATTGAGTTGACTTGCACAATTTATGTTTCATGCTTCAGAACTTCTGATCATCTTTGCTCCCTGGTTTTCATGGTGCATAATGGGACTTTTTAGGCAGCAAATATTTCCGTGCACTGGAAGGATTTTGCAATTGAGACGGCCCTTAAAATGTCAGTGTGGCGAGGTTGACGAGCGAGAGACGTGGGAGGAACGAGCGAGACCGGTGCGTGATTGAGAATGAGTGTCACCTGCGAGGCACACCGGTCTTGAGTCCTCTCGCGTCTCTCGCTCGTCCACCTCGCCACGGTCAGACTCCCTGATCAGTGCCCTGACTGCTGAACTTAAGTTAGGCACAAATGTTCTTCATGTAATGTTAAGGTAACACTTTACAATAAGGTTTTATTTGTTAACATTAGAGATGAATAAATTACACTGTATATATATATATATATATATATATATATATATATATATATATATATATATATATATATATATGATCAATAAGTTATGACAACATATGTTTTTACATTGCATTAAAACTCATCAAAGTGTTAAACTTTTGTTATACAAGATTCAACTACTTTTTTAAAGTCAGTTTAATGTAATTTAAGTTGAAATGACTTAAACATCCAAGTTGATTGTACTTAAAATTTTAAGGCAGTGATCAACCTGAACTTATAAACAATATACAATACAGCATTTATTAACCTTAATGTTAATTTCTGAATGCTTTAAGTTGTATCCGTTAATATTATTTAATGCACTGTCAACTAACATGAACAATGAACAATTGCATTTGTATTCCTTAATATTAACAAAAGTTAACAAAAATATATCTCATTGTATAGTGCATTAACTAATGAGACCTTATTGTTACGTTATCAAAATAATAATTATTATTATTTTTAAATGTTACTACGTTCAGAGAATATTCAAAAGTGACATTCCCATAATAATTTAAAGTGGAATGTTTCCATAATGTTTTCTCTAAATTTTGCATAACCAAGAAACAAGTTTTAACACATTTAAAAAAACTGACGTTTTGAATGTTCAGAGAACATTCAGAAGTAACTTAATGGGAACCTTAGCATAGTTGTATTAGGAGCCTGCATCTCATGCAGCCTCAGAGGAAACTAATTATAATCATAATATTATATTTATATTCAAATAAATTAGGTTTTTATTGTATTTTAGTATCATTTCCATTGCACTAAAGAAAAATCCTGGTCACCCTGGTTATGACATGATCTTGCAAAATGCATAAATTCAGAACATATGTAAGCTAATCAACACTAACGCTGGTGATCTGAATGGGTTTCTATTTAAAAGCAGGTGACTCATCATTGACGTAAAAGTGAATGTAGAAAAATGAATATCATTTTGAACTTCTAAATCTTTCCGATGACATTATAGTGACTTCCATTCATGTGTAACTTTCTGCCCCCATGAAAGCAATATATTTCATTTTTTATGCTCCTGAGTTTTTATTTCTATTGTTGATGTGTTTTGAAAAATTGCATATTTGTTGCAGCGTATCTCACTTTTCGTCTCGGGCATAGACAACAGCTGCCTTCAGGTATTCTTGTTGCATAACGTTGCCATGTATTATTGATGTGGATATTCCTGCCCTTAAATGCACAGGCCAAGATGCAGTGACACATTATACCTCTGCTATATCCATGTGTGTAGCTGTTCTTCTGTTTCCGAAAGACCAAGAAGGATCTATATGGAACTATACTTAATATTACACAAGCCAATCTTAAATTAAAATATCAGAGTTCCCAGATTTCTAGTTCATTAGAAATGGCAAACTAGATCCTGTATTATTCATTTGAGCCAATCAGTTATCTTATTGATATGTATATTTGAATTTAAACAAGCAATATAATTCTTTCATTGCAGTAAAAGAGCTGACAGCTGGATATTTGTGTGGCCTAAATGTGTATGTGTGTGTAACCTCTTCTGCCGTCATATGTTTACATGGGAGATAAGGGGTCTCTAGGGAAGGCTAGTCTGTTCTGACAGCTTCAAAAGAGCACTGGTTACAATGGGATCAAGGCTTTGTCTTTAGGATATCCATTAAACCTACAAATGAAGTGTAAACTGATACTTTTGAATAGATTTTGCAGTTGAGTGGTCACTTAAATATATAATTTCTTTGCTAATAATCATAAGCAATGTTTGACTGTATGGCTTTATGAATGGTAATGTGGGTGAAAGAAAACCAAGGAAAACCGAGACTACCACCATCACCACCTCGACTGTTCAAATAACATTTACAAATGAACAATACTGCCCATTGTTGGTTCTGCAGCTGCTGAACGAGTCAATAGAAAGTGCTATTTACTCAACCTCTGTATGTCATTTCCTGGCTGCTAATGTGCTTTCATTGTCTCACTTTGCTAAAATTTTCATAAGCTTTGAGCACATTTCTTTTTTTATTATTATTTATTAAGAATGTTTTCTCATATTGTTATATCTTAAGACAAGCCTGACTAAATCTTGATTCTAGTTGTCACCTAAAACCTAATGTTATTTGGAAAACACAAAGATTCAGAAAATCCCTGCAAAGTTTTTCCATGTACTGTTTTGAATGCATTCTCTGCGTGTATTTTTGTGTCGTGGAGTATTTTGTGCTAAACACTTGCGTGATTATAACATGATTGTGCACTTAGCTGCCGGTGGGGTCAATGTGCTCACGACTGTAAGTCAACATCGTGACGCAGTGGACGGGAAAACGTCCCGACCTGCTTTTGTGTGGGCTGCTCTCTGCAGATCCACTCAGCATCGTTTATTTTCTAACGGAGGTCGTGCGTACGGGATGTGCTTTTAAAACTCTTACTATGGAATTAAGTTTACCGGGCCAAGTGTCATAGTAACATCCTGTTCATTGGCGCATTGTGTGCTACTCTCAAATTTCATGATGCAAAAGATGGCAAGGGATGCAAAAGATGGCAAGAAATCACCCTCAATGTGAAGTTAGTCATGTGCTAGAACTGTGCTATTTCGATAAAATTGTGGACAAGAGTCCTGCAAAAAAGGGCTCTGTCCATGCAAGAATGGGATCAGTGTACAATGCAATGGATTGTGAAATATTACAAATTCATCTCAGTCGGAACAGCATATTCAAATCTTGCAATAAGATTAAGCACTAGGCTCATCTAAAGCAGAAATGGTGATGTAAGGACAGGCAGCAATGTATTTCCTGTGCCATTTCTCTACCCTTGTGGCTCTGTACTTCTATTTTAAGCAAGCAGAATCAACTTGACATAGATATGTTCTTCTTGGCTCGAAAATAAATGGTCATGTTGAGGAATGAGCCAATGAAGACTTTTAAAGATGGCAGTGTAATCACAGTAATTAGAGTGGAGGTGGGAAGACGAAGCACTCAGGGACCAAGATGAAAGATCCACCGCTGCTGTAGAATAACGTGAAACTGCATTATGCTCACTTATTGTTTACCGATTTGCAATGAAAGAACAATTCAAAATCATCTTATCCATTTCCCAGAAATGCATTTGACTGAAGGTTAAAACTCGAGCCCGACTTTGAGGAGAGAGTGAGGTGGAGGAGGAGTTTTCAGAGATTGGCAGACAGGCGGAGGATAGGGGGAGGAACTCAGATAACAGATACAGAGAGACAGAAGTATCTAGAGTGAGATAATCTCTATAGAATCAGCTCTGGGAAATGTAATGGAAGTTGGACCGGTCTAAGGACAGGACGTGTCTATCGTAATGCACTTATGATGTCAGGGCGAGTAATGAGCCACCCGACATCAAGGAAATGAGGCTTTGATAATGTCTGCATTCCCAGAACCCGGACAATGACCATACTTCTTTGAAAAAAAAAGAAAAAAAAAAAATGCATGGAAAAGAAGTGAGAGAGAACTTCCTGCAATACACGTGGTTCAATGTATATGAAAGAGCGTTTGCAGAGGACAAATACTGCCTGTGCTTCAAGAAAATCTTAGACCAATGCTTTTTGTTCCACAGAAGAAAGTCAAACAGGTTTGGAATGACAAGGGTGGATTTTTTTTGACAAACTATTCTAAATGTACAAACCCGATTCCAAAAAAAGTTGGGACACTGTACAAACTGTGATTTAAAAACAGAATGCAATGATGTGGAAGTTTCAAATTTCAATATTTTATTCAGAATACAACATAGATGACATATCAAATGTTTAAACTGAGAAAATGTATCATTTTAAGGGAAAAATAAGATTTTGATGTTAAATGATTTTTATGATTTTAAATTTCATGGCATCAACACATCTCAAAAAAGTTGGTACAAGGCCATGTTTCCCACTGTGTGGCATCCCCTCTTCTTTTTATAACAGTCTGCAAACGTCTGGGGACTGAGGAGACAAGTTGCTTAAGTTTAGGAATAGGAATGTTGTCCCATACCATCAGAGATGCAGGCTTCTGAACTGAGCGCTGAGAACAACTTGGGTTGTCCTTGTCCTCTTTAGTCCGGATGACATGGCATCCCAGTTTTCCAAAAAGAACTTCAAATTTTGATTCGTCTGACCACAGAACAGTTTTCCACTTTGCCACAGTCCATTTTAAATTAGCCTTGGCCCAGAGAACACGCCTGCGCTTCTGGATCATATTTAGATATGGCTTCTTTTTTGACCTATAGAGTTTTAGCCGGCAACGGCGAATGGCACGGTGGATTGTGTTCACCAACAATGTTTTCTGGAAGTATTCCTGAGCCCATGTTGTGATTTCCATTACAGCAGCATTCCTGTATGTGATGCAGTGCCGTCTAAGGGCCCGGAGATCACAGGCATCCAGTATGGTTTTCCGGCCTTGACCCTTACGCACAGAGATTGTTCCAGATTCTCTGAATCTTTGGATGATATTATGCACTGTAGATGATGATAACTCTGAGAAACTCCTTTCTGATATTGCTCCACTATTTTTGGCCGCAGCATTGGGGGAATTGGTGATCCTCTGCCCATCTTGACTTCTGAGAGACACTACCACTCTGAGAGGCTCTTTTTATACCCAATCATGTTGCCAATTGACCTAATAAGTTGCAAATTGGTCCTCCAGCTGTTCCTTATATGTACATTTAAGTTTTCCGGCCTCTTATTGCTACCTGTCCCAACTTTTTTGGAATGTTTGTACCTTGTTTTAAGAATTTTGAGATACACTATATTGCCAAAAGTTTTGGGACACCTGCCTTTACATGCACATGAACTTTAATGACATCCTATTCTGAATCTGTATTCAGAGTTGGACCACCCTTTTGCAGCTATGAACAGCTTCAACTCTTCTGGGAAGGTTTTCCACGAGGTTTAGGAGTGTGTTTATGGGAATTTTTGACCATTCTTCTAGAAGTGCATTTGTGAAGTCACTCTCCACTCTAATTCATCCCAAAGGTGTTCTGTCAGGTTGAGGTCAGGACTCTGTGCAGGCCAGTCAAGTTCCTCCTCACCAAACTCACTCATCCATGTCTTTATGGACCTTTTTTTGTGCACTGGCGCACAGTCCCAAACTGTTCCCACAAAGCTGGGAGCATTCAATTGCTCTGTGATTTTACGTGGCCTACCACTTTGTGGCTGAGTTGCTGTTGTTCCCAATTGCTTCCACTTTGTTATAATACCACTAACAGTTGACTGTGGAATATTTAGTAGTGAGGAAATTTCATGAATGGACTTATTGCACAGGTGGCAACCTATCACGGTACCACGCTTGAATTCACTGAGCTCCTGAGAGTGACCCATTCTCTCACAAATGTTTGTAGAAGCGTCTGCATGCCTAGTGCTTGATTTCATACATCTGTGGCCATGGAAGTGATTGGAACACCTGAATTCAATGTCCTAATACTTTTGGCAATTTAATAAAATAATTTTTTTGCAGTATGTGGTGGAGGGAAACAAGAGTGTTAGCTGGGTTTGCGTGAGTGACATTTTGAAGTCAGGAATTGAGTTATGTGTCATTACGTTGTTTGATTTTAGGTCTGTGTATATGTATTATAAAATTGGAGAAAGATCAGGAATTGTGGAAGGTAGAATGAGATCAGAACACAAGCTGCGCATTCGCACGGGATAAGTGAAGCCTGTGATTTTACTCAAATGTACTGACTTATCTCCCAGATATGATGTCAAGGCTTTGCTTAAGAAAAGATAGAGAGTCCCATTCTATGGTCCAGTTATATGGATAAAAAATGAAACATACCCTGTGTCATTTACATTTTACATTTTTTACAAGTTAAAATCTAATAGCTCAAGCTTTACACTTGATTTATTTGTAACACATTAGCATCAAATTATGATGTGAACCCCCTTGCTTGATTGTGCACTGTTTTGGATAGGCTATTGCTTGGAAAAGTCTTGTCACTGTAGGTCTAGCTGTATGATACATCATAAACAGAAGAGCGTTCCTTACCGCATGCTGCTATACATGTCATCTATCTCCATCTAATCATTCTTTTTGTTTTCTCTCTTCTGATGGTTTTCAGCTTTCTTTTTCTGCAAATTGTAAAGTTGTATGGCCCAGCACCCAAACTACTATCAAAACACTCCAAGGCAACCTCCATTCTCTGCGGAAGATGGGTAAAAATGATACACAACCCCACCAAATCATGGCCAAATCACAGAGATGGCAATTCGCATGGGACTAATATTATCACAGGACCTTGGTGTTCGGCAAAATATGGTAGGTCATTTGCGGGGGAATTTTTACTTTACAAATTACAGACATGGCCGATTCGCACAGGATTAAGATCGCAGGCAACCTCCGCAATTATTACAAATGACTAGAGGTCACCAGGTAATACTAGTACTAATCCTGTGCAAATAGGGCTATTTGTGGAGACAACAAAGCCAAGATAGCAGCAGAACATCTGTAGCGTCTGGATTTGTACCCCTGGATATACATAGGATCTACCAAGGCGTGGCTAACATTCCATACATGTCACTATGTAGGTTTCCTGTCCACTTCTTTAATAAAAAAAAACAGAGTGGAGTCACGGAACAAAATGGTAAAATATTCTAAATTATATTTTACCATTTTGTTCTGTGAATCTTGTCTGTTTTTTTTTTGTGTGTGTTTTTTTTAAAAGAAGTGGACAGTAAACATCTGTGGAGGGGCCTCACCATATTCTCTCGAGTGTCGAAACAGGAGACTCAGTTTACCTATGTGAGCACATTCCATTCCTACTCAGGCCTCTACACAGACACACACAGTAGGAACATGCTTGACCATCAGAAATAAGTGTAGAATAAAATGGCTATAATTACATTGATTATACTTGATTAATTTATATTCAGCTTTACAAAACATGCTGTTTGAGCTCCACAGCCTCTAACATGTTGGAGCACAAGCATTCAATTAATTATGTAATAATAATGTTTTAAATTAAAACAGAAGAAGTGCACCTTCAAAACACAAGGATAGGCAGCAGTGACTTGTGACTGATTCGATGTCAGCAGGTTTTAGAAGGCAAATAAAGGCGTCATTTGCAGGTCTGCTTCTGTTACATAAAACATGTTGTCGAGCTCAGTATGTCAGATGGGAACCTTTGGGCTTGCGTTTTCACTATTCATTTAGAGTCTGTTACTTATCAAACTGTTTGAAGTGATTGTGTTTGTGCATGTGTTAGGGGGAAAAACAGAAACAAAAGAGTTAGTAAGAATTGCAATAGTGAAGTCTTGGGTCTAAAACATCGAACAGATGAGGCTGTGGTTTGAGATAACTAGATTGAGTAAGTTAGGCTGTATGTGAGACACAGATATCCTGCACACAGATTCAGAGTGGAGGGGTTGAGCAGATGCTCACAGAAGGTTGATCACAGTGAGAGAAAGAGAGAGATGTGCGATATGGAGATCTTGCTTGATGAATGTGGGAATCTCAGAGGAAATGTCAGTGGATGCTCTAGTGACTCAGTATGTTATCACGCTTTCTTTTTTCTCTAGTTTTCTATCTCTCTCTTTGTTACTCTCTGTCAGATTGTCTCTCCCTATGCTGTATCTCCTTTTTCTTAATGCCATTCTGGCTGTTCTGTCTTACACAAAGCTGATACACAGTATTAGTTTTTATTTTTAGCTCCATATTCCTTCAAACCTTCTGCCCACAGATGCAAATTTCTTTATAAACTAGTGTTATTATAGGGTTTTTATTTTATATATATATATATATGAGATGTAAAATATTTAAAAAATATTTGGTCACATGACTGTAGATAAGACATTAGCATGGCTTAGACTTAATGTCAAACCTCACTGATTCTCAAACATCATGGCGTCTGGTCACATGATGTACAAGAAAACAATGAGGTTTGACGTTTATGTCGCAATATTTTACTCAGCTTGCCTGCGCTGAAAATTTCACATATATTATTAAATAGATTGGAATATATACAAAACAAGACCAAAAATCTATTGATTTTAAAATATATTTCCATAAATGTATTTTTGATCATTTTTTTGTTATTTAGATTTCCTCATATATCTTTTGGCCATTTGTATATGTATTTTATATATAGAAATATTTAAAAACATTTATATTGTCCAAATCTGTTTCACAGGGTTTGAATGTTTTGTACATTTCATATGAACAAAATCAGCTGAAACTTTCTTCAAAATATCTTCTTTTGTGCTCTTTGGAATGACATGAGGGTGTAAAATGATGGCACATTACAATATTCATTAGAGATCATAAACTATCCCTTTAACTGATTATTTCTACTGTGCATTCAACCTGAAGGTTGAGATTAAGATTATGGTGTATACAGTTTATTATTATACCGGAAGCCCCAGCTGGAAGCTCTTTGCTATTTTATCCGATTTTATGAAATGGTGGTTTTAGATTTGCTCAGACTAAGACTTAAAATCATGGAGCAGAAACCTGACTTTCTTATGTGCTTTGCAAACAGAGGTCTTTCATGGTAAAGCCAGCCATTATGCAGCGACTGAACTTATCCTTTTTTCCCCTTATCATCCTTTTACAACAAAGCTTGTGTTGCTTGTCTGATTTCCTTCTGACACTAAACTTGAATAAGAGCGTGTGAGAGAGAGAAAGATGCCTTGGCTGGTGCCTTCGCTTTACGGAAACCAAGAAAAGCAGTGAAAAATACATATAACAACAACAAAAAATACCAGGTTAAAAGTAAACCCTGGAACCAATAACTCCATAGGTCAGTCGTTCAGAGCGGAGTTAAACAGAATACGAAAACAGAGCTGTCAGTCTCTCCCGTGGTGCTCTCTTTTCAGCTTGTGTCATCAGTTACAACACAGGAAGCTCAGGACTGTGAGTGTGTCAGTCAATATGTTGTTTACTTAGTCAATCTAAGTAAATCTGCTCTGAACTCATACCTGCGGGCATAACATTGATCCACTTGACCCGGACGGCTTCCAGGTTTAATTGAAAAAGAACAGCTGAGACCTTTATGAATTAACTGCAGAAATCAATATCTGCAGAATGCCACCCTGTAAACTCTCTCCTTACATGCCGGTGATGGCAGAGCATCTATAGCAGGCAGGTTGTTTGCAGTTCTTAGAGTAAACAGATGGTTTCGTTTGCTGTCTGTGTTGAGTACTGTACAGGTGTACTGTAGTGTTTATGTACTCAGAATTGTTAGTGAGTGCAAAGGCTGTCATCTCTTCCTCACTTTTAAAGAGACTCTATAATCTGCACATTATCAGCTACCTGACAGTCATACTGAATGACAACAGGTGGCTAATATCAGATTGTAATGCTTCAATATAAATTCTCTGCATGCAGGTAAACCCTTTCATGGCATATGTGTAATGTTGGCCAGCTAGTGAGAGCTGTGCAGGTAAACCTCACCCCTCTGATCTCAAGAGGCGCACTAGCGACTGATGCTAGAGACTGCTGTCTTTAGTGTCCTTGTTAACATGCCCACCTCCCATGCCGGAGATGCCAGTTTGAGTCCCGCTTTAAGCGGAGCAAGTAGGACTGGAGGGGTTACAATGGTGCCGTGACCCGGATGGGAGTGAGGTTTGGGGGGTGAATGTAACAGAGGGCAGATAGTGAGACCTGTTCAAGTGAACTTTACTCCCTTGATCTCAAGAGGCACACTATCAACTGACGTTAGAGACTGTGTTCATTAGCATCTCTATTATCACGCATGCCTCGCATGTCGGAGACACCAGTTTGAGTCCCATTTGGAGCAGGGTAAGTAGGACCGGACTGGGGTTACAATGGTGCCGTGACCCGGATGGGAATGAGGGGGGTGAGTGTAATGGAGGCCTGCTAGTGAGAGCTGTGCAGGTAAACCTCAGTCCCCTGATCTCAAGAGGTGCGCTAGCAACTGATGCTATTGACTGCATTTTTTAGTGTCCTTGTTAGCACGCTCGCTCATTTCACGCTGCTGCCATCTGGTAAGCGCTTCCGAAGCCTGATGGCCAAAACTGAAAGACTCAGGAGGAGCTTCTTCCCCCAGGCCATCAGACTCCTGAACTCAGTCACTTAACATCACGTGACTTCACTTCAGGATAAACATCGATACACTGACATTGCACTGCACTTTCTGTTCTCGTTGTTACTGTGTAACAACCTGTTATAAACCTGTTTGCACATTATACTCTTTATACATTTGTTAACCACATATTTATAAGTCTACAGCTTACTCACTGCACAGTTTACTTCACTTATTTTATTCCACTTCTTTATTTTTATTTTTTTTACTTTTTTCTTCTACTTGACTTGATTATTTATAATTCTACAGATATATACAGATATATATATATATATAGTACTTTTTTATTCTATTTCTATTATAATTTCCCCCTTGTGTTTTTAACTGTGAATTTTGCACTGTCCATGGAGCGGACCTGTTTACATTTCACTGCCAGTTGTATATTCTGTATATAACTGTGTATGTGACAAATAAAACTCTTGAATCTTGAGTGAGGTTTAGGGGGTGAGTGTAACGGAGGCCAGCTAGTGAGAGCTATGCAGGTAAATCTCACTCCCCTGATCTCAAGAGGTGCACTAGCAACTGATGCTATAGACTGCATTCTATAGTGCCCTTGTTAGCACGCCCACCTCCCACCTCCCGCTCGGAGCGGGAAAGTAGGACCGGAGAGGTCACATATGGTATGTGGTAAATTTGCCATTTTTTTATATGGACAAGTTAAGGCTGCTGTGTCAAGATGCAATGCTGCATAAAGGCAGTATATGAATATATATATATATATATATATATATATATATATATATATGAAGCTGAATATGTGAAGCTGTGTCTTAAATTAAATGCATTAATGTATACTTAAATGCTCTGTCATACAGCAACAACTTTAGATCCAACTTTTGTGCGTGTAAATGTAATAGATTGTAAGGGGTTTAAGCTGACTGATTGAAATGATTGGACATGTCTTTTCACTGGATAATTGAGTTATATTATTTTAATTAAAAATGATGAGGTCAAAAAAAATTATAATAAATGAAACATGCAGGGATGAATCGTTCACAATAAGCTCCACCAATTCCACAGATTTGGATTATGGTCTGGGCCTGCTTCATCATCAGTGTGATGTATATCCTTATTTATATCAATATCTTCATATATCTTTGTACAGATGTAGATTGTCAGGCTGTATCGCTGCTCTGTATCTCCTATAGTCCAGAAGCACATTAATGAAGTTTGCATAAGACCAGGAGCACAGGAAGTGAAACCAAAAAACAGTATTGACAAGCCACCTGGCCTGGTTGTGTACTAAGAATAATTGGGAGGATGTGAGTGAGAGAGGGAGATGTCAAGCTTTCAGGTGAAGGGACTGTTTGTTAGGATGCTTTGGAAAGCATGTCTTTGTGTAGTGTCTGGAATGTCTTGAAGGGGATAAAGAGAGCCAGTCTGTCGCACACGGCTTGTAGATGCCTCAAGACCTATTAGTTGTTGGTGAATACTGGAATGGACAGGCACACAAAAGTGAATGTGAATGACACCAAAACCTACACCAAAGCTCACAGGCGCTGCATGTGATAAAGTGTTACTAGAAGAATTCCATTATTTCAACATGCTTACCTCTGATGTAGCTTCACTGCATCAAATACGTATCATACAGCTTCTGATGATCTTGACTCTGCAGGCTGGAGAAGTTTGATCCATTCAACTCTGAGACACGCTCAATATTCTGTAAGATCTATGATGGATCATTGGGGCTGCAAATCAATGGCATGGTCAACGCCTATTGATCGCAATGTTCGTTTTTACAGCGTGTAGATTTAACTTGCGTCCCAAGTAGCAAACTATCTGGAAAATACATCTCCACTGAACGCTTAACCCCCACTTGGTTCAATAGCAGTTGTGTTTGCGGTAAGGTTCAGCACCAAGGACAGCGCCTTCTCTTAGGCCACTTTTAATATCATTAAAAAACTCATGAATTTATTGGATGTATAGATCCCCCATATCCTCCACATATCCCCCAAATGTCTTTATTTAGTCGCAAAGTGCATTACAGCTAAAGAATTTCACTTTATACTTGTGAACAGTATACTTGTGAGAGGATAAAATTAGATTCATATAAATGAAATATTTAAATATCATTACATATTTAAAGGTATTCATTGCTGAATAGTCAAAGGTGAAAAGTTATGACTACTTCAAATATGGATCCATAAGACCACATATATAAAAATACTGAATAAAACTAAAAACTAGATTTTATTGATTGTTTAGATATTCTTGACAAAAATGCAACAAAATCTGGTTCTACTATAAAACTGTTTAGTGTTTTGTATTTAATACTGAAAACTATACCACACAAAACGCATTATTTGCAGGTATTGCGAAATAGACCTGATATTCTACTTTTCATTTTTACCAAATTGATTTCAATAGACCCCTTTGGGAAGAGAGAATGAATAATCATTAGAAGGTGTGTTTCTGAGGGAATGTCGTCAAGTCAGCACGGATCTACAGATGTTAGTGTTAGATATATGTCTCAGTGCATGGGCCCACGGGAAGAGTCATGAACATGGAGATGATCTCTGTTCACAAAACTTCTTCAGCTTTATTGTCAAGGGGTGGTGTAACGATTGACCAATATTAGCCAACTGTAGCTATATGCAAGACAAATAGAAAAACAAGTCCATCTACAAATGTGTCCAAATGTCTTGGAAGCAGATTTCCAGGGCAAATCCAGATCTCCTGGGCTGAATTCCAAGAACCACACACATATACAGAGTACATTGGATAATACAACTTGCCCCCTTATGCTCTAACAAAGGAGAGACCCACCATCTCTGCCTTTGACCGCCTGCATGAGTACATTTCGGGAGCGTATATGCAGATCAAGATGTGGACATGCCGAGAGAAAGAGCGTGAAAGCTCAGAGAGCCGTATTGTATAAACAGGCATGTTCACAGTTAGCAAACACGACCACGTCACAGACATCGCGCGTCCCTTTCCACATCTAAATGTGCTTCAAAAAGAAGTTTTCTCTCAGATTTCACTACAGCTTTAAATGGCGCGAGCCTCGCGGTAAGAGGAAGGCGGGGTCGCGCGGCGCGTGTGTGAAAATCTCGTGATTGTCCAACAGTATCTCTGAGCGCGCGGCTCTCCGTAACTGCAAGCGAGCACGGAACGAGACAAGTGCACGCGGGCACAGCATCCTCACAAGACCGCGAAAAAACGTTATTTAGTGGAGTGGACCACTCATATAGAGCCGTTTGGGAATGTAATGTGGATTATTACTTTTGGCTTTGGGATATGTTTACGAAAACTGAGGTTAGTCTGTCTTTTTTTTTTTTTCCTTTTGGTACGGAATGATGGAAAGCTCACCTGGATGTTATAAGTTCATCACTTACTTCGAGTATTTACACTAAGTTGGCTTGTTTTACGTTGTAAATCGCTATTGTTCTTGAATTTTACTTTTATTTCTGTGAGCGTGGCGCGTTTGACTGAATCGAAATAAAAGACACTCGCGTTGTTTCTCGAGGAAGCGCGATAAAAAAATTAAAAAATTATTAAACTACATCGTTATTTAGGCCCACAAGAAACGAAAATAGGTTTTACACACGCTGTCAAACTCTAAAAATAGGTTTAGGAGTATTTGTTGCTTTTTGGGGATAGACAGTCATCCTCTATACAGAGCACAGTAGAATATTTCTGTCAGAGTTGACTGGTTTTCCTGACACACACAAATAAACGCGTATTCTGTTTTTGTCAGCTGTCTGAAATATGATATCACAGTATATTTAGTTTGTTCTTATAAGTTAGACAATATAGGCCCGTATTCTAGTAGTAATCACGAAAAAAGAAAAACAAAAAAAACCAAAAGAAAAAACATAAATTTTCCTCCGTAAACATGTAACAAACAATTTCTCGCTTTGGCCCCAGAGACCTGTGTTTCTCTTAATCTGTAAAAGTAGCTGTGAATAATGAATAAGAGTTCTCAGGTGTCTGTGGAGCCCATATTCAACCGCCACTCAGGATAAACAACACGCATGCCCACTGCAGGTCCATCACTGTGGATGCACATAGACATGGGCTGGTCAAAAACATAGGCTCGCATATCAATTTTTCGTTTTTCTTTTTTTAGTATGTATAAAACGTCATATATATATATATATATATATATATATATATATATATATATATATATATATATATATATATATATATATATATATATGTCTCAGATTTTATTTTAGTATTACATTTAAAATGCACACATGTGGTGTACTTAACCTAATACATTTTTACTATTGTGATGCATTAGTGCACCACTTTATTCTGTTTTTATTTTTATTTTATTATGTTAGACACAATGTGCAGGGAATTTAAGCATGGCAATTTTCTAAAAGTAGCCTATATAAAAAAACAAAAATAAAATAAAAACTATTAGACTTTTTAACGTATTAATACGTATCGTGATTCAAATATATTTACAAACCTTATAAGTTATTTGCTATAAATAGGATATGTGTCTTGATGTCACAATAATCGAAATGGGGTTTGCACACATAACATGCACATTCAGCTTTTCTTTTTCGTCTCGCTTTGAAGTGCTCAAGTGAGTCCAGTGCATTATTAGAATATCTTAATTCATTCGCATCAATTTGCAGTGGCTCATTTAGATCTCCTGGAATTTAATAATCCACCATCACACACTCGCCGCTCTCACACGCTCGTTTTAAAGGTAGGCTATTCGAGCGTCTCCTTTTTAATGTCATGTTTTTGATCATTGGGCTACACACGCTGTATTTGTGTCTTAATATATTTACCGAAATTGTAACAAATCCACACAGGCAGTAGCCTATCGTTTGTGTTGAATTTGTCGGGGTAGATTCTATTTTCTCAGCGCGGCCTTGTCACACACACTTTCATCGACGAATCATTTCACAGCTGACAGAAATGATAATGAACACGCATGTTTGATTTAAAATAATGCATCATATATTTATTCGAGCGGGTTTAATTTCTCCGTCACCCTAAAGTATAATTTCACCCCGTGGTGTTTTGTGACCTCCTTTGTGTGCAGTGTCCTCTCACAAAAATGTTAAATATTTTGCCGTTGTGTTTATACATATTAACATTTATCTGTGTGACTGACATGCATTATTTTAGCTGACTGAATTGTGCACTAATAATTTATATATAAAGCACATTTCATGTATAAATTCTGCACCATATTAAACGGGTGAAACGTATATTTTAAAAACGAAATATTGGTGCACAAAGGTTTTTCCAATTTAACAGTCTACTCCATATTAACGAATTTTTGCTAAAAAAAAATCATTTACAATTATATTAATATACATCTATTTAAAATATAGGAGATTATGTTGCATAAAATGGGTAGCCAAAATTTTAAAAAACGATTACACTTATATTGTGTCGTTTCCCTTTCTGTTTTGTTCTCACGGGTGTGGGTGTATAATCTCCATTTACATATCAAGCCAAGATGATCCTAATGTAACTGAGCTATTTTTCTATAGAGATGAACGAATTAGAATAATTCAGATTGATAATTCTAAAACTGAAAATACACACACATATGCACGCATAATATATATGTTAAATAAACAATGTAAAATCTAAAATATTACTTTTGTTTACTGGATGTAAGTAATGTTTGTCAAGCAACATTTGTTTCCTTTTGTGTTAAATATCGTTCAGCCGCGTTTTTATTTTGATTTTATTTTTTTTATTCCTTCAAATCGCCTTTTTGTCTGTGTCGCAGAGAAGAATATTTCCTATTGGCGTTGTGTAATGCTCAGCCTTTAAAACACTCATCGAATGTGCTCTGCCTTTCCAATACACCGCAGTGTGACGTGATCTTTCTGTCTTGATCAGAGCCATATATAATGCACACACTCCACACCTTTACCACAGTGAAATTTGGTCATAAATCATATTACTAATCCTCTGGTTTTGATTATGAGGGGTGTTATAGTGAATACTGGCACACGGATGGTGGTTTTAGGCAAGGTGATGTAATGCCATAAACGGCTGCTGCAGAACCACTCCTGCTTTAATCTGCTCAAAAGTTGCTGCTCCTCTGCAGTGGGCTGTTTAGGGGGTTGCTGGTGGTACCCGTGCCCACAAGGGAGGGGGGGAGGCTGGATGAGGCCAGGTAGGAGCCTCACGCCTCCCTTTCGCCGGCTGGCAGCCCAGGAGGAGAGCACCGGACGCTGATGTCATCCATTTTGGCCCAGCTCTACCTCGCCCACACCTCCGTTCTACCACGCGGATGCTCGACGGCAACCGTGTCACGTACGGAGCCGAGCTCGCTGAAACAGCGTGCGCCTCCTCCCAAAGCCTCCATGATATCATCGGGGCGCACTGGAGGACATTTTGTCGCAGCTCTTCTGGTGTAATGGTAGGGCGTAATTGAGGCACCTGTGGTAAAACCCAGCTTTGTGTGTCTGATGAATGGTCGGGCCTGCTGTCATTAACAAGCCCCCCTTCCACCATTACACCTCCCTCTCTTACTCACCGACTTTTTAAGCAGCATCCAAATGCAGGGGCTTTATTTTGTGGTGTCGTGTGCTGTTCCCAGTGGAGTGTGTCAATCACATATCAATGAGAACAATGATGTCCTCAGTTTAGCCTTTTCACCTCTCTCCTCCTCTCTGCAAGCCCTCGCTCGACAAAAAAAGAAACAGAGAAAGCACACATGCATATTCCGCGGTGTGGGCGCGAGCCAACGTGGAGTATCTGTTACAAGCACGCAGTCTCTAGCTCTTTTTCCCCTCTTCAGCTGCAGCAGGCAGAGCTCTGACGGCATACATTGTGTTTCGGCTCGGTTGAATCGCGTGGGCTGGTAGCCCTATTGTCCTGCCGTACCTGCTGCCTACGCCTCTGGCAAGGACACGGGCAATATTAGATGACTATTAGGTTACACCTCGCATGTTGCCATGTAATTGGAGCCTATTCATTTATGCACGTAGGGGACACATGTTAAGAGCAGCTGGAGCTGCGTTTTGCCTTTACAAAAGTCCTGCTAATCTGCGTTGGTTCAAGGCCAAACGTCAGCTCAGCATGGGAAGCTTCTCTCACATTTGTAGAAGAATACAGGGCATTTTGTTTGTGCTTGAGGATGTTAAGAATTAATATTTCAATATTAAGTTTAATTAATATTCTAATCTGTTAAATAAACACATCCGTTGCCTTTTTTAGTGCATCTAAATATCCAAGGCTCTTAAAATTGTAATAATACATTTGCACATTCATTTTAAATTCTAATGTAATTTTTTTTGTTCAAAATGTTTAGTTCAGTTTTACTCTAATGTAGTTTTTTTTGTTCAAAATGTAGGACCACACCTAAATTTTATATTTTTAAAACTAAATAATCACATATTTTTAGAACAAGTGTAGGTGACTGGTGCTGGAAATGTAGAGTATATGTCATGGGAATGTGTAGACATGCATATTATTGTTTTCATGCATTATGCATCCTGCAAAAAGCCTTTTAATTTTCCACATCATCAGATAAACATGGACTCGCTGCCATTGAATGATAGCTGGAGCTGCCATGTGAATAATGCTGCTAATTTACACACTAGATGACCGATAACAGAGGGATCTTTTGGGTGAAATGCTTAAAAAATAGAAACTTTTAATTAGGTTTTTTTCAGGAGTAGCATTTAACATAAGTGCAAAACGATGGCTCACTCAAGTGCATCTTTTTAAGATGCTTTTGTGTTTTATGTATAAAAAAAAATCACATACTAGATAGAATGAGACATCATGGATTTGTTTGTAATTTGATGCTTTTCTATTTTGACAGCTAGACGGGGCAGAGTAACCATATGAACTACATTACCCACAAGGCATCATGCAGACTGTGCTGGTTTCCCTAAATACAGAAAGAGTCCGACCTGGAGGACCTGTCTGGATGATTGAGGTCTGAGGAGATACCAGAAGAAAACAACACCTCAACAGACACACAGAACCTCATCTGCTTGTCTTCTCAAGTTGATCCGTTCCAGGAAACGAGGAAGAAAAACTTTGATTGTCGCCTGACAGAGATTGGATTGTTGTGCAATGTCATTGGCCTTATGACTGTTACTTAAGACTGTTCTCCCTACTAAGTCCCTCTCCTCTTTTAGGATATTTTTTGTTTGTCGCTGCGTTGACGATCTCACCTCTTCTCTAGTATCTCTGGGCATACTGTGGGATGTACTTTGGATATACTGACCTTTGAACCAAAGCAAATTCAATGATTTCCTTCTGTTCAGGATAATAACCCCAAATCTCCAGCACTTTTACAATGAATTTCTTCAGATTCACAGTCCAGTTGCAGCTGCTGATCAGTACTGTGCTTGGGCCCTGCTTGGGTCTGGAGTTTACAGGGTCGCAAGGCCAGTGGGCACGCTATCTCCGCTGGGACGCCAGCACCAGAAGTGACCTCAGCTTCCAGTTCAAAACAGACGTGTCCACTGCCTTAATCCTGTACTTTGACGATGGCGGCTTCTGCGACTTCCTGCAACTCATGGTGGTTGAAGGGAAGCTCCAGTTGCAGTTCAGCATCGACTGCGCCGAGACCACAGTCGTATCGGACAAGAGAGTCAATGACAGCAGCTGGCATTCTGCCACCCTGAGCAGGTACAACCTGAGAACTGTGCTGGGTCTAGATGGAGTGAGCAAATCAGGTGAGGTGCGGCCACAGAGGCAGTACATGAAGATCGTTAGTGACCTCTTCCTGGGCGGAGTCCCTCAAGATATTCGCATTTCTGTGCTCACTCTCCCGACAGTGAAGGATCTTCCGCCGTTTAAGGGAATTATCAGGGAACTGAAGTACAGTAGCAAGGAACCTATTCTACTAAGCAGCCAGAGGGTCCGCATGGACATAGAGGGGATCTGCATGGAGAACCCATGTGAGAACGGAGGGATGTGCTCCGTTGTGGATGGGGAACCACTTTGTGATTGTACTAAGACGGAATATGTTGGCCGATTCTGCAGCGAAGGTAAAATGGTTTATGTTTACAGCTTGATAATACAGCAAATGCAGTATTGACTTATATACAATGTAAACCCATTTGATTCTACTCGGAATTTGTCAGTCTTTACTCTTTACTGCTGTAATGTGAATGTTTCCCAGAATCCTTCAACCTCCACTGTTTCATGCTACTGAAGTTTGACTCTGAGGTCCAGGTTAATGCCATCTCTTAGCTTGTCTCCTGAAAGCTACCCTGTTCGATGCATTTGCAGTTTTGTTTTGTGCTGGGAATTTCTCGATCAGCCTCCTCTGTTCCTCCATCGCTTCATACAGTCATTTGAAAGTGAATGCCATTGAAATGCACTACTAGCAAATCCTGCGTTTTTACCTCTGTAAAGCACTAAGCTGTTTGTCTCTGGCAAGCGTTTTGTGTGTGTGTGTTAATCATGCCCAGCTGAGGACGTGGGGTGTTAGGATGTTAAGGTGCCTTTTCAGATCCCTTGGTTGTTTTTCTGAAGTGGCCATTTTAGTTTCTCTGGGGATTTGAGGAGGCCATTTCACAGCTCTGGGTTTTGTTGTTGCACCTCTTCAACAGAAAATGAATCAGAGACAGAGGATAATTGCCTATTTAAACATGTCAATAGCATGTTTATAGCGTCTTTACTTGTCTTCCTAGAGAGAGGATTGTATGACCTTGGTTTAATAATTCTTTAAAGAATAATAATAAGCTAATATATACATATAAACTAGAATATATATATATATATATATATATATATATATATATATATATATATATATATATATATATATATATATATTCTGGTTCGTGGACATTTATTTTGTAAGTATAACTACTAAACTAATTTTACGTTATACTGTACCACAGAAGAAAATCACACCTTTTGAGTTCTTCTCCATGAATCATGTTTCCTGGTATGTGATCCTGATGGTAATGAGTTTTATTTTATTATTTTTTTTTTTTATTCCTTTGTTTGTTTTGATTTTCTTTTTAAGTAAATAAGTTAATAAGTTGTAGCAATATGAATTTGATACATTTCAAATTTGAATTAGAAAGAAAACAATTACAGAAATTAATGTCTATATATCCTGTCTTGATTAGGACTAAACTCCCCCTTGTGATTGAAGTGTTTATGATGGGTGATTGATCGGTGATCGGTGCTCTGAGCCCTATGAGTTGTTACCCTCATTGTAGACACAACCTCTCCTGTGATACTCTCCTTAATTACACAATTACCGAATGTGATTAAAAAGTCAGGATGCTATCTGTGTACTCAGGCATTTTATATAGAACCGAATGTGTATGAATGTATGCTTGTATAGCCTCTTTCAGAGCGCAAGAGAGAGAAAATGAAAGGAGTATTGGAGAAGACTGGGCACTAGGGTTAGATTTATAGGCTGTAAAGAGAACAGAGTTTTGGGCTTGATTTACAGCCGTTGTTCCTCTCCATCTTGTTTGGCTGACTGGGTCCTGCAGTCCACTGATAGGGGCTAAAGCCAGACGTAAAAGCAGCTTTGATGGCTTTGAATGCTGGGAATCAGTTCAGCCAATCATAAAAGAATAAATAAACCTTTTTTTGGAGGCAATATATAATGGTGCACAGGGGCAGCCTAAACTGCCATGCAGTTTGTAAGACGACAGCTGAACTTTCTCCACTGGCATCTCTCCAAATCAAAACCTGTATTGTGAAATGACACATTAATGTGTGCCGTCAGTGTTTGAAAACAACATTACGAAAACCCACTGAGCAATCTTAATTCCATCTTAATCTTGTGTCTTCAGGCTTTTGAAACATCTGTATGCGGGTAATAAATATCAGGTCAGAGCCATATGGCAAGCTGGTCTGAAGTGTTAAGCATTAGCCTTACATACGTTTGACTGAATCTAATTGCCATAGCAGCAACAACAACAATCTGACACTCCTCTCGATGGCCAGATGGCTAAAATGGCCTCAGAACTGTTTTGCGTTGCCGTGGCGTATGTTCCTCGCTCTGTGAAAATCATGATAGCCACGGTGCTACATAATTTGCAAAGGCGCGTAATCTTTTGGCGGATTATAATAATAAACATTTGGCAGCAAAACAAACAGTCAATCTGTCTTCCCATGTGGATGGTACACTGCGAGGTTTATGTTTAAACCTGCCACTCTTTACAAATCTCCTCGTGATTAAAAAAAAAAAAAAATGTAATGTAAAAAAATGTAAACAAAGCAATATTCAAAAGTGCATAAATAGGATATGTTAAAACTAGTGTTGGTTGTAATGCATTATTAATTACAGTAATTTAATTACTTTTCCCTTTGAAAAAAGTAAAGTGAGGGACTGCTCTTATTTTTTCTGTAATATAATTACAGTTACTTCTGATGTAATTGCATTAAATACACTGTAGACTATTGAACAATTCTATATAAAACAATACCTTCCAAGCTCAAGAATAATTTACTGTATGTAGTTTTATATTATTTATTTGAAATAATTTAAAGAACAGTTATCATGTCTATCCTTATATTGTTCAACTGGTCAAGGTTGATATGGGATTCTGAAAGTAATTTGTGACCCTGGACCACATACTAGTCATTTTGGCTATTCTATTTGAAAATATTGAAAAAAATCACCTTTAAAGTTGTCCAAATTAAGTTCTTAGCAATGCATAATACTAATAATAATACATTTTGGCATATTTACAGTAGGACATTTACAAAATATCTTCATGGAACATGATCTTTCCTTAATATCCTAAAGATATTTGGCATAAAAGAAAAATCAATAATTGTGTTGGCTATTGCCACAAATATACCTGTGCAACTTATGACTGGTTTTGTGGTCCAGGGTCACATATAGTGATACTTTTTAGAGAGAATAATTAGTACAGTAATCTAATTACATTGTTGAATATGTAATTAGTAACTAGTAATGAATTGCTTTTTTAGAGTAACTTACCTAACACTGGTTAAGACTCTAAACATCTATTTTTATTTTATTTTTATATCTATTTTTATTCCCCCCCCACTAGAAGTTATGGTTAATTAGCATTTAGCAGATGATAAGACGGGCATAAAATTGTTCATAAAATGCAAACATTTTGTATTATAGTTAATTAAATATATTAATATTATTTTAGTTGTTGAGAAACAGTTTGGTTTTATTTATTTGAGTCCTTATTGCAGAGATCGTTACGATTTGGTGTGAATCCAGATTAAACTAATAAAATCCTCATTCACATGTTGATGTGCCACAACTATACCATATAGACTGTAAAAAAATATGGACATAGTGTCCGTGACGTCACCCATAGGATTCTGAAGAGCTGTTCTGAAGCGTAAAGTAGGGTCCATCTTGGCAGCGCGTCATCGTGCATCATTCCCAGATAATTGACAATGGGCAAAGCGGCGGGACGTGGGCGGAGCTGAGGTGACGTGATGACTAACAGACAGCAGACAAACGGCTATCCACCTGTCACTCAAAGTGGCCACGCCCTTAATTATGCAGAACTTTAAGGCTTTATATAATGTAAACGAATGAGTTATGAGAAAATCCACCCCCCTCACAGTTGTCATGAAGGACAAAATTAGCTATATAGACCAAAACCACAATTTGTACCAGGTTGTAAACATGTTTGTTTTCTGCTGTAAAGTTGGGCATTTTAATACGGGGCTCAATGAGATTCTGCTCCTGTATATAAAGCGGCCA
This sequence comes from Paracanthobrama guichenoti, assembly GCA_018749465.1. Classification (NCBI taxonomy): domain Eukaryota; kingdom Metazoa; phylum Chordata; class Actinopteri; order Cypriniformes; family Gobionidae; genus Paracanthobrama; species Paracanthobrama guichenoti. The sequence goes on along the minus strand of CM031959.1, from coordinate 33,509,057 downwards.
GTCGATGAACTGCAGTTTAAGTCACTTCAGTACTGGCTTCAAGAGAAACTGGGGGAGGTTTCCGCTTGAACTATACATTCATTTTTGTCTCACCACTGTTTCTGAAAAACTAGGTCATGGTAGAAGGCTGACAGTGCATGCAGATGATCGTATTCCAGCCAGACATCAGAACTTCAGTATAGGTCAATTCAAGAGCTGAACACATCAATCAAGTCACCATGGCACTCACATCCTGAGTGTAACTCAGCATTCCCTGCTCTCCAATCACATCCTAATACTTTCCCCACCAGGTTAATGCATCTCATCAGAGGACTTAATGTCCTGTACCAGCCTTTAACAAGCACGGCAGACAGACACACGCTTACACATTGGAACATGTCCCGAAAATGAGTGACCATGAAAGACGACATATTGCATTTTCAGTCAGTACAGACATCAACACATACAGGACTAAATCAATGTCTAATGTAACTATAATTACTCTGCACTAAAAGCATTTAATGGAGGCAGACCCCATCAGGTTCCCCTTAATTTCCTGTATTAGCTGCAGTTTGTGTGCACTGGCAACAGATAAATTGGTTCTTCGGCCTAGCTGTGCCTAGTACTAAAAGTATCAACAGTAAAATCTGTAATTCTTTAGAATCATATAGAATTATTAATTGTAATAATCTGGATCTCAGAGTTAACGAAAAGCTAAATATTAATAAATAAAGCAGTATTTTAAAATGTATACCTAGTTATAGTTATATCGTTATAAAAAAAAAAACTAAATTGTTAACATGTATAAAAACTGAGCATCCTGCCATAAGTGCATATTTTTAGTAAATAGTAAAATTCATACTTTTAATTATTCACATTACATTCAAAAGCATAAATGCTACACAATGGCCAGGGTTTAGAAGAGTTTTACCATGTCTAACAGCACAATAAAAAGCACCACTGCTAAAAATATCAAATCTTAAAAGAAATTGCTGACCTCACTAATCAAGTAGTTGGATGTTCGGATAATCTGCACCATCCCTAGCCAGAACAGATTACAAAAATCGTAGATTAGCTGTTTTTCATCACACAGAGCATTGCAATGCGTTTATCAGTGTTGGATGCCCTTTGGTTTGGGAGACGACCAGAGTGCATTAATGAAATGAGTCAGCCCAGTGCTTCAGTGCTAAAGGCGGCCTGTGACAAAGAGAGAGAGAGAGTGTGTGTGTGTGTCTACAATGAGAGTAAACATGGGCTCTGAGTATGGAACAGTGCTTTAGACAAACATCAGCGTCCCATAAATCCACAACCCTCTCTAAAGGGAACAGGTTCTGTTGCCTGTTTGGATTTATGGCCCAGGCGTGGATGTGGGCTTTGGGAGTGTGTGTAAGACATGGAAGATGAACTAGACCTCTTAGATGTTGTTGTGTCATGGTGTTTCATACTCCATAGATCTGATCCCCCCCCCTCCTCTTCATTTCCCAGCGAGAAGAGGGGGCGGATGGATGGATGCGAGGGCATTTAAGGGTTTCTGTGTACATGCACAGGGCAGATGTCTGCTCGGTGCATGCTGGCAGGTGTGTCAGAGTTTGCATGATAGTTTTCATGCAAAGATAATATGAGTGGGCTCTAATGGCTGCAATGTTTCTCTTCTCTTTTTTTCTGTTTTCCATTGTGTCTTCTTTGCTGCAACACCATCAGAGGCCAACAGCATCCCAGGTGAGATGATAATATCCTTTAAGTTGTATTGAATTGTCTTTACAGGTTGTGTTCCCAAATGAAAAAAAAAAAAGAAATACTTAAAGACACAATGAAACTGTAGTAGTAACAGACATTTCCTTCCATTTTATGATTATCAAAATAATAATAATAATAATAAAAAAATGTAGAGAGGGGAGGAAACATTTATTTTTAAAAACACAGTTTAAAAATGAAACTATATGGATGAATCTTTAACAAAAAGATAACATGCATATGGAAAATGATAAATAGATTGGCAAATTTAAACTTTGATCACTACATTAATCATTAAAATCACCAAGTGCAAATAGTGCACTATAGCGCTATTCACACTAGCTCCTCCTAACAATGCCTGGTTGGGCTACACAGGATTAAAAAAGACCTGTATATTTCAGCGTCTTCAGTGGCATAGGCTCATGGAAATTGGTTTTGATGCGATCGACCCGGGTTTGATTCTGCCTTTTGCCGAGCTCGCTCTTCTCCCTTTTCCCATCACATATCACATCGGAAAGGCATTTACTTTTAATAAAAATTAAGAAAATGTTCTAAAACCTGCCTAACAAAATGTTTAATAATAATAAGAGTATTTATTGTGTAGAGAGGGCTATTTATTGTCCCTTTAAGGTGGCGTCCATTTAATAATTTTAATAAATATGATAATTTACACTCTGTTAATGTACAACAATACTGAGGTGCAACTAGTATGTATCTTCCAAAATAAAGTATAAATAGCATCTAATTACTATATTATAGTATACACTCTAAAAAATGCTTGGGTTTAAAATGGACTAACCCAGCAATTGGGTTGTTTTAAGCAAACATTTAACCCAACTGCTGGGTTAAAACAACCCATTTACTGGGTTAAAACAACCCAATCGCTGGGTTAGTCCATTTTCAACCCATCTTGGGTTGTTTTTAACCCAACATTTTTCAGAGTGTACTATAATATACTATACTATTTCTATACGCATATTGCAAAGAACTGCTACGCTTACATGGTGTAAATATAATATATCACTATTTTCCACTTAGTGTAAATAGCATTGCTAAGAAAATGCTGCTACTGTCACTTAGTGTAAATAGAATATATCACTATATTTCACTTAGTGTTAATAGCATTGCTAAGAAAATGTGCCATTTTCACTTAGTGCAAATAGCCGCTGCCTTATATTAAACAACTAATAAAATGTACATGGTATTTTTATTAAGCGGTACTGTTTTATAAATGTTTAAGGCTGTGTTTATTGTGAAAATAGCAATCCACAACGGTGACAATATTCACAAAATATTATATTTATTTATTTCTCACGATAACAACCTAAAAAAATTAAGCTGTCAAAACACTACCACTTCTAATTAGCACTTTAACAAGATCACAAGTCAAAACCTTTTTCTTCTACAAAGATGTGAGGTCACTGTATGCTCTGATACATACCTAAAGATTTTCTTCTCTTTCTGTCACTTGCTCTGTTCCTCAAAGGATTTGCACACATGATGATGGCGGATCAAGGTATGCCACACCCGTTCAATGTTATTCACTCTGTTGCGATTTGATTATATACTGCATGCCTGAATTGACTGAATTGCTGTGCATTGAATGAGCTAAATTCTGAACTTTGAATGCATAGATGTGGATTGTGCTTTGACCGTCTCTTTGTATATCTCTCCATGCTTTCCTTCTGTGGATACTCTTCATCTCTCTGTTGCCTTTCATCTCCTTTCTCAAGCCAAGGGCAAAGGTACAGAACCGTTTTCTTCTTCAAGTTGTGCTCTCTTGTGTTTACATCCTTGTTTTTAGTACTTTTCTGCTAATAGCTGCTCACCATGAATGACTAAAACGAGTATAATTAAATGAGAGTTAATTGAAAGCAAATACACATTCTGACTGCAGCATGAATGGTCGGAACTGTAGCGTCTTCCTCCCTGGTGGTCTTATAGCCAATAGATATTTGTATCAGCTGCTAAAAATGCTTTAACCGCACAGTATGACTCATGAGAGTTTATCTTGCTCGAGACCATAACGCTTAATATGTCAGTGTTTGTTATTGTTTGGATCTTTCATGTGGAATTTTGAGAAGTGTTGTGTTTGTGTTCAGTCAGGTGCCACAGTGACTTCCGCTTTGTGTTTTTTGGGAAAGAATGAAAGGAAGAGAAAGGAAAGAACCGTGATATTTCAGTCTGGCTGCGCATGTGTGCTGTCATGTCATTTCATAGCTGGCTTCTCTTGGGAGGTTTGTATGGGCCTGATTTAGCCCTGACTTGCTGCTGGGCTGAGCATCCCTCTGGAACGCTGTTGAACCACATGTCATCCCTTCGTCTCACACAATATTTCAGCATGTCTCAGAGTGGCCAAATAACTTCATTCTTCAAATACAAAATACCTGGTTTGCACTGGATTTTTTGTTGTTGTTGTTGTTGTTGTTGTTGTTGTTGTTGTAGGACCTCTTAATTTACTTATTATATGCTCCCTGTTTTTAGAGTGATTTGCTGGATGTTTCTGTCTGCTTTCAGAGTTTTCACAGTAGATATATGGGTGCAGATATGAGTTTAGCTTAGCTAACATTTAGCTTCAGAGTATGCTTGTTTAAGGATTGATCAATTGCAATGGTCAGTTATGAAAACAATATATTCAAGACAAACTTAAAATTGAAATTTTGATAGGTTACAGTAGCACTTTTGGATGTATGCAGATCTAATTGATTTGTCAGCAGACACAATGGTCAGGATTTACAACCCTATTACGGTTCATGTGGACTTCAAAGTAGTTTGCAGTTGGTATGAAAGTAATCCAGTCTAATTTGCAGAAAGGAACCTTTTTGGATTTCCATGAGAAATGGAAACAGCACGTTCTCACACTCAACCCGTCACATATTGATGCTTGAGCAGGACCTTTCGGCGTCACTTTTTAACGCACAGGGTACCCCTTTATTGTAATTTTTAGACGCACAAGGGACGCCATTGATTTCAACGAGAAACCTTTGGCGTCATACACAGATTTGTTGGCCATGAGGACGTTATCATCATGATGAAATTATATATTGGGTTATGATTTTCTCATTATGACATGTTGGAGTGTGATTCTCAGTTTAATCAGTCAGCAAAATTTTATTTACATTTATTTCTTTTGTTATTTACGCTATTTAGACATGTTTGAACATGTAACTCAACCCCATCCCTAAACCTACCCATTTGTGTAATATATGATATAAAACACAGGATATAACACGCAGATATGACTGCAGGCATAATATATGTGTTCTGATTGATTTGTGTGAAGAAAATCCCCAAAAGTGATCAGCGTCTCCATCCGCCGAAGATCATCCACACATTCAAAAATTATCGCCCAAAGAAACGTCACGTCAGCTTTGATAGTGAAATTACATTGGCTCTCGTATGTCTCATGACCAATTGCGTCATTACACCAGCTTCGATTGTAAAATGTCATTGGCTCTCGTGTGTCATGTGACCGATTGCGTCATGCTAAAGAGTCAGGTGTATCTTTTGAATGAGATATGAGTGACTGAGTGTGTGCGTATGCTCACGGAGTGGTGGGATCATCATCATTCAGCGATTAAAACATTAAGATCAACTCTCTTCTTTACATAAAGATATCGTATGACTTCCGAAGACCTGGAATGTAACACGAGTTAATACTTTTATGGTGTTTTTGGTCAGTTTTTGCTATAAATACCTGTGACTATACTTTTATTTGCCTGTTAATGTTACGTGTTTTATATTGTTGAGAAGTGGGTAGGTTTAGGGTAGGAGTGGGGTTAGTTGCGCCAAAATATAAAAGTAGCATATACATATTTATAAAATGTCTACTTTTACAAATGCAAAGAATTAAATGTGAGTACCCTGTGCATTGAAAAATGATGCTAAAATGGTACCCTGTGTGTTAAAAATTTACACCGAGGGGTCCCGACCAAGTGTCAATATGTGACGAGCTCGGAGTGAGATGTGTTGATGTAAAAGGTTTAGATTTTTTATGTCACAGAAGCCCCTTTCACACAGAGATTCTGGAAAAAACACTAATAATGTCAGATTTTTCCCGGGATTGTTTGATTTTTGGTTCATTCACACTGCCAGTGATTTTCTGGAATCTGTGCGTGCATTCACACACATCCCGTAAAGATCCCGTAAAAGACACGTGATATCAGGATGTGACATAAGTTGCGAGGGTGTCTGCGATTTCTCTCTCTCTCTCTCTCTCTCTCTCTCTCTCTCTCTCTCTCTCTCTCTCTCTCTCTCTCTCTCTCTCTCTCTCTCGAGAGAAAGAAACCATGCTCGTGCATTTTTTTTTTCTTTTCTGATTTGATCAATCCCGAGCAAGTTTATGGGATCAGTGCTCTGTCTGAAAGGGGCTAGACACAGACACATTCTGTGCTTGTTAAGTTTTGCTATCAAAACTAAAGAGACAAAACATGAGTGAAGTTGATGATACACCTCTGCACAACTGGTTTACTAAACTATTTTTGTTTCTTTCTGTCATCGGACATTAAAAATGCTTACAGTATAAAGGGTGTGGTCTTCTATTGCATGAATGCTGATATGAACTAAAATGAATCCAGGCATATGCTGCATTTTCACTTGCCAACCTAGTTTCTTCCTTCAACCCAATTTAAGTGCTAAGTCAGAGCCCAGTCAGCAAGAACCTGGCAGACAGACAATACAGTATTGCCACAGCCAGTGAGGATGCATTAGCACATATTTGCCTGGGTTGCATCAAAAGCAGTTGTACTGTAGCGCTGTCTCTGATACTGTCTCTCCTGCTTCCACCTTGTGTTAAATCACAAGGGGGGCATTAACAAATCAGCCATTTAGGAACCCATTTGCTTCTCCTGTCACTGCCGAACAAGTTTGTACAGCTTGTGAATCTCAGAATGTTCCTCTTTTTTAATCCTTTCCTCTGAAACCTCTTGCAGTTAAACCTCAGGAAGATTCCTAATTGTAGTGCTTTGTAATATTTGACACTGTTGTGTCTGCAGTAACATAGAGGAAGGAAGTGAGAGGCAGCAGCTGTTTTCGGGTAGCCCAGGGCTTGTCGCTTATGTCTGCGTATCTTAGGGCTCTCGGACGCCATTCCTCGGCACTCATCTGAAGTCAATCATATCAGTCAGCACACTGTTCTTCTTTCTGGCACAGGCATATGTCAGAAAACAAGAGAAAGTCAGAGGAGAAAGATGAAGAAGGGTCTCAAGGGACTTCCTGTCTGTCATTGTTCTTTCTTTCCATCTGTTAGTTTATCTGTGATGTAACTTCCTCTTTATTTTCCCAGAGGACCATTTTGGTGCTCAGAGGTTGTGCTTTCATAGCTTGGGAAACTTAACTGAGTTCTCATTTATTTCTATTTGAATTATCAGCTTTGTGTATGATTTCTAGAAATAGACAAATAAGAAAATTGTTACAGAAAAGTACTAAACTATAAAATTAATAACAACGTTGCTTAGATAATTTGGTCTAAAAACTTTGATGAGAAATATTTGAGGTAGTATTCAAATTTGAGCACAGTTTGTGACATTAAGATCTCTTCTGAAGCTGTAGAGGAGACTTCTCTTTTATGTCTCATTGAAATATTTAAAATGAATGTGGATTGCAGTTGCATAACATGGAGTAATTAATGAAGTAGCAGTTCAATTTTGTGATGGTTGGTGATTTTGTTGAGATTTCACAAGTAACCCCAGAAGAGACAGATGTGAGATTAAGGTCTTTAAATCTCATAAGATGAAGTTTTCATTTTGCTCAAAGGTTGCTTTTTATCGCTTAGACATATTGTAGTTCTCATTTATGGCTTATTGAATTACACTGTAAAAATATTATTGGTTTAACTAAAATATTTAGTTTGTTGAATTAGAAAATTTGAGTTAATACAACAAAGGAGATTGGTTTAATAAATAGAAACTCAAAATATGATGTTATCTAAACCACATTAATTATTTAAGTTGATTTGACAAATGATAAAAAGTTATATTTTACAGTGTAGTATCAACTTTGTTCCAGATGTTACTCCTAAAATTCTTTCAGATGAAGAATAGAAATAAACACAAATGAGACAGTTGTTGACAAGAGTTGAGTATATAGCATGTATACAATGTTAAAAAGTTTAAAATTCATTTAAAGAAGCAGATAATGTGGTATTGGAATATTTATTTAGATATGCTTGAGTTTATATTTAAACAATTCTCATTTCTGAGATCGTGAGATTTACCTGTGACTCTATAGAGGAGACAGATGTGAGTTTTTTTTTTTGAGTTAAATCTGAAAACAGGAGGCTATAGCAGAAGTTGCTCTCCACTGAGAAACAATCAAGATATTTGTGGATTTTACTTTTCTGTGCATGCCTAGTGATAGTATGTTTATGTATTTTGCTTTGAGCTGTAGAGATTTTCATCAGCTTTTCAGTAAATGGATATTTCTTGTTTGCTTGTTTTTGTCTAAATACTTCTCACACAATGCATTCTGTCTCACCTTTTCCTCTTTATCTTAAATCATTTGCAAAAAAATATTCATTTTAATGAAATTAAATCAACACAAGTCTGCAAATATTGTCTGCTTTGCACAGCGGTCATATTTGGTTACTGTGGCTCTGGTCCAGACCACCCAGAGATTTCTGAAGTCATTCCGCAAGTGTGCGAGTCTTTGATAGATATTAGTTGGTACAGGAGGCAGTAAATGAGTTGACCTTTTCAGATGGCAATGGAGAGTCTGAGCTTTGTTACAGGACAGAGGGGAGTGGAAACACTGTAACTCACGCTATGCTGATGAACTCGCATGCAAGGTAATGAATTGCAGTGCTATTATGCAAATACTATGCTAATTATCTAATCAGATTTGATTCCATTAAGTATGTACCCAGCTTCCTAACCTTGAGAAGGCAGAGACTGATCAGCTCACTCTTTCTCCAAAAAAAAAAAAAAAAGAAATTCTCAGGATTTTCTCCAATTTCATGCTTTTCTTTTTTCTTTATTACTTTTTCTTCTATTTATTTTGCTTCTATTTTCAAACTTTTCATCATTAATGCTATTTTATGTTTCTGTTTTAAACTAAACTGAACCTTTCCTGTACAGACCAAACTGAAGCAACATCTCTGACCGCGTTTAGACATTTGAAATGAAGAACCCTATTGTGATTTCTCACATTTACACCTTGTTTGCTGCAGTACAAAAGGCTCTGCCGGCCTGTTCCTCTGAGTGGGGTGTTTTCATGACGCAGTTCTCCGTTACCACACATCTGAAGGCAGGCCTCCCTGACAGTGAGGTGACACATGGTGTGTGTGAGAGCCAGATAATGAAATCTTTATCACATGTTTGGGAGGCCTGTAATTCCATTTGCTCTACTAATCCTTCGGTCACTTTGTCTCTCTGTCACTCACAGAACAAACCTCTCTAACCGTTGATCTTCAGTTTATACTCCTTTTTAATGGCACAAACACAGCCTAAATGTAAATTTAAAATAGACCCTGATTGCCGTAGGTTAGAGTGTTGACTTTAAGCAAGTACTGAATATGTTTTTAGGGGAGAGATAGCGGAACAAATATGTTAGGAAACATGCCAGTCTTATGTTACTTTCAGAGCCGTGTTTTGTATTTCATGTTGTCCATAATTTGTATAGTTTAAAAAAAAAAAGTAATTCACTGAGGACTCCTCAGGCCTCATCAGTGCAGGAAGAGCTCTTAGAAAAGCCTGATTGAGCCACCTTGCCGCCTGTCTGCTGATCAGAGAGCGATGGCCTCTCTTGTGTAATCAGGACCAACCACACAGGGTGTCCTCTAACAGAATAGCCTCATCACCTCCCCCTCCGTGATTTCCCCCTTCTCCATAAGCTGTAACCGAGACAACAGAACTCCTCATCGTCCCCCTCCCCACAGCCCTCTATTTCCAACTCCCAGAGGCTCTTTTTAGGGTAACACCGAAAAGCACATCAATCACACCCGATACACGCACGTCATATACACAAACAAACAAAAAATGAAGCCTTACTCCACCACCCCCCGAGTCCACCCATCTGAATGCAGTTATGCCCATAATTGCCTCCAATTTCCCTGAGTCACACCTGACATATTAAGCTACTGTACACAACGATTTCCTTTCTGGTCCCCAGAGGGAACAAGTGCCATTTGATTATGGCTAAATGTGATTATTGTCCTCCCGTCCAACTGGCTTGTGGCGGTCCTTTGTCCCTGACAAAACAAGAGAACAAGGCGACCACTCCGATCGTGACAGACCAGCCCGGATGTTGCTCGGTGAACAAAAAACTGTTAATTATTTGTTGAAATGGGTAATCATGACAAAATGAAAAGAATACCAAGGAAACAACCAGATGAACAAGAATTCTGTGGGTTAAAAGCTACTTTTACAAGCTGGTTTGCAGAATAGGGTTTTGCATGCTTGTAAAAGCAAGTTCCAAATGTATTATTTCACTTTTGTACTTATAAAAACAAATAAATACATCTGTTAATAATACTATAAATAGTTTCATTATTACTTATTTGTGTCCTGTTATAAACAAAATCTTTAGTTTTTTTTTTCTTGTGAAAAATAATCAGTAAACCACTCTGGGCTGTGTTACAGTGATTTTACTCTTTTTAAGTGGCTTTGAGCACTTTATTTCACACCGTGCTTATAAACATCTTCCCGTGGTAAAATCAATGCAGTGCACAACCTTGTATGGCTTCTTACTTAAAATTGTTTGCTTGTCTATGTTTTCTGGCTTATGGATGCAATATATGTTTTCTGCATCAGACATGCAGAAGGCACATTTGCAAAAAGCACTGCTTATTTTTAAGATTTGCTTAATTAGTAAGATTTAACCTGTCTCTTCTTATTACAGAGAGGGTAGTAAGGAGAAGTGAATTTGCATGAATCAGTCCGAGCAAGTGTACTTTGATTTGTTAAATATCATATGATTGTCTCTTCCTTCCAGCTATTTTCAGAGTGAATGGAGTGTTTAGTGTGGTACCGTATCTCATTTAAGATATTACCTCTCACTCTTTTTGGAGACATCTCAATCACTTGGTTGCATCTTTTTGAAAATGTTGCTCTTCAGGCAATAATGAGATTTTTTTTTTTTTTTCACATTGTGAGTGAATGACATTGGTCTGCTATTTGTCATTTGAAAATGTCATGTTTCAGTAATGGAAATTGATTCAGAAATGACACAACCTGTCTTTATGACACTGACAAAAATAAGACTGGGTCAGATGGAGTTCTCTAGTTTCTATAGAACAAAAATGGAAAGATATAACCTTTTAGTTCTACACATAAGCTTATAGTTTGCTTTTGATATTTTGATATGCATACTTTTTGATGAAATATTTAATACCCTAAATGTATTTGGCTGTAAGGCAAAAAATAAGACTTAAATAGGGCAATGCATTTATTCAACATATGTTTATTTATTTTTTGATATCTCACAGTTACAAGGGTCAAGGTAATATTTATTGTTAACCAGTCATGATAAAATATTTGCGCGTCTTTTGTGATAATGATAGTTTATATGTAAGTCTCCATGTATAGATATCTGGATCTGCACAGAGGTCATACAGTGCCAAGCTGTAGTTGCGTTGTTAGAAGTGGGCAGAAATGAACATCTGGTGTCCAGCAGTGCACCTATTGATCCTCATTACTTTGTGTACTTAGGGACAGCAAAGGGCTTTCATTCCCACAATCACTCTTTAATTGCGTCAAGCATGAAATGAGTATATTTAGCACTATTAGCCATCATTGATTGAGAGTTATTTGAGATCAGAGTTGTTTGTGCAATCTGTCAGGTAGTCTTGTGTACATGCTGAACATTGTAAGCATCTTTATTTCAATGTTTGTTAAGAGGATTGTGGATATAAATAAATAAAAATGGAATTGGAATATAGCCACTAGGTTACCATTAATGTAAGTTTTTAGGAATTGTTTGTAGTAGTTTGTTTAGTAGACACAGATGCCTGTGAGATATTTGGCATGCTAAATATCTGGACCTATCGGGGATTCAAAATCCTGCTGTGTGAAATGTGTTCTGACTGAATGGCGATGACCTACAGCCAATGTGAGAACAAGATACAGGGCAGCGGGAAGTTCGGGTAGGCGTTATAGACCAGAATATCAGTATATATTTACAATTCTATCAAACAGAAACAAAGCACAAACATTGACCAGCCGCAACAGCAGCACATTGCAAAATGATTTATTTACCTCCAGCTCTCTTTGCAGAACACAATCCTTGATCCCCGCGTCTCCCCAACCATTTCCATATTCACGCGTGATCTCGCGTTGTTTCCTTGCACTTCTCCCGTGTGTTTGGTTGTGAAATGTAGTTTGTGGATGGGACAGAGTTGTCGCCGATTCTTCCTCTTGTCATGCAATGTGAAACCCCCTGTTGCCGATCCATCGTGCAGTGTGAACACATTCAACTGAATGCTACTCAGATATTCATGCAGTGTAAAAAGAACAGTGATCCGACGAGTTTGAAAATTGTGCAGTCTGAACTCGGCATTAGAACACCCAATGTTTGTAATCTTATGGTTCAGTATGAATCTGTTAGAGTATAGGTTGATGTAATGTAGTGAGTGTTTGAGCACTCAGAATTTAGTTAAATATATCAAAACCTCAGTTTACAGACATGTAGGGGCATCCTCATATGGAAAACAAAATTTTAGTTGTTTGTCTAAAAAGCATATGGTAATTATGAGATTTGTATAAAAACAACAGAACTGTTATGTCCTCATTTAACTAAGTAAATGTATACATGTAGATATGTACGAGACAACCTACACCTGATAGTAATCGATACCCCACTCAAGCAGAACTTGGTTGCCATAGTAACCCCTCTCAAGCTGTTTGTTGGGATGGTGTGTTAGCATGGTGCTTGGCCTTGTTTTCCCTGGTCTTGGCTAAATCTAACTAAAGCAGACACTTTTGTGCATGATTGTGCATCAGTGGAAATCTTAGACTAGTTCATCCTACTCTTCCTAACCCTAATTTTCTTTCCCTGTTATAATCCAAATGCAGGATTAAACGTGCATCACAGTACTGGCTCAGTAGTACATTTCTCACAATGTGTGGACACACGTAAGGTCTAAGAATAGCTTTGAGAATAATGCTTCATTCCATTCAGCTTTAAGCATCCTGCTTGAGAACGGCAAGATAAATGACACTTGCTGTTGGACTTGGAAATGGGTGTGGAAGAATTGTTAATACAGCAACATTTCTTATTCATCCATTATGTGTATCATTTAGAAAATATACAGTGAGAAATTGAACACAAAAAGCACTGTTTTCTAATGTGTTATTTTCTAGCATTTGTTTTAATAGCACACACAAACTAGTTTCTACACAGCACAACACCTGATCCCGATGACTGCCCGAGGAGTCTCTGGGTGGATGGCAGATTCTGACCCACTTTTTACTCTGGTCTGACTAACCTGCCGTGTGTGTATGTGCTGAGCACCGTTTGAATTGTGTGCGTTGTAAAAAATGCATGAGTCTTGCCTGGGCAAAGGGCCATGAGGAAGCAGGTCAGCCCTGGCCTGGACTTGAGAACCTGTTAAGTGTGTGTACACACATACACACACACATACAAATTGGTCTTCACTGAGCACATGCTCAACAGCAGGTATTTTTACAGGCACTAAAAAAAGAGCAGAGAATAAGGCTTGTTTCTTATACCTGTAGAGGTTTAAAAAAATTTTCATTAACATTTTTAATTTCCCCTATGAATGCACAATATACTGTTTCTATACATTTATTATTTTGTAACATAATTCATTTATATTATATAAAATTTTATATATATTTGTGACCCTGGACCACAAAACCAGTCATAAGTCGTACGGGTATATTTGTGGCAATATCCAATACGACAATACATTGTATGGGTCAAAATTATAGATTTTTCTTTTATGCCAAAAATCATTAGGATATTAAGTAAAGATCACGTTCCATGAAGATATTTTGTAAATTTCCTACTGTAAATATATAAAACAATTATTATTAGTAGTAATATGTATAGCTAAGGACTTCATCTAACAACTTTAAAGGCGATTTTCTTAATATTTACATTTTTTTTACACCCTCAGATTCCAGATTTTCAAACAGTTCTCGGCCAAATATTGTCCAAATCTAACAAACCATACATCAATGGGAAGCTTATTTATTCAGCTGCTATATAAATCTCAATTTCAGAAAAAAATACCCTTATGACTGGTTTTGTGATCCAGGGTCACATTTATAGGATGATGTGCATGCTTCTTTTACATTTATATTGTTTTACCATCATCTAACACTCACTTAAAGTTAATTGTTAAAAACATTAATTTTGTTACTGTTAAATGTAAATATTTCTAAATTAATCTCAAAATAAAAATTTGTTTTTCATAGTTGAATTATAATATTAGGATGTCTAAATTGACCTGTATCATTTAAAATATTTACATGCAACTAAATAATCCATTAGTAATCGGACTGACTGCTCAATCGGACTGAAATGCCTTCATATAAACACCTTAATCGATCCGATTGAGCTTCCAAATGAAATTTTGATCGGATTGGATGGGGTGGTTTATTCCTCTTCTAATCCGATCGAGAGAACATGTAAACACTTGATCGGATTGAAAACCGAAACTGACGCGTGGAACGAGCTGTTGAGTGTCCCGTAATTCTAAAATTCTCCTTTCACTCAGCGTCTGTGAAGTGGAGCAGGACATCATCCCACCAGTCCTTGTTTCGGACTCTCATCCACAGATGATATGGTTTTGGGGGCGGGGAAGGACGCATTTTTACTGCGTGATAAATATAAGCAGCACGGCACAATGGTTCATATGCTCACTGTCCACAAATTATGACCAGAAATGGATAAATATCATGTCTGCTGTTTAAAACAAATACAGAACCAATGTAGGAGAATAGTTATCATTCGCAAACAGCTGGAAACTCTGTATATTCGTGCAGTGTGCTCATGTCAAAAAATAAATTCCGATCAATTCAGAGTGTTCACAACAAGGACGGGATCCTATCTCGCAAACACACACTTGAAGCTTGTGACATATAAACGCGCACATCAACGCGTTCATGTAAACACTACATTCAGATTCATCAATCGGAATAAATTCAGTTAGATTGAAACTAAAGTTGTGCATGTAAACATAGCCAATGATTGATTTTAGTTTGCTGATCTGGCCACTTAACATTTTAATCTCACTCTTCCCCTTTAAGTTAATGCCTGGCATCACTTTAATTGTGTGTTTGCGAGATAGGATCCCGTCCTTGTTGTGGACACTCTGACCTGTGCTTTTGGTTAAACGCTGCACAGCTTTTCTTTCCTGCTCTTCTCTTTTCTAGAACACACACACCGAAAGTAACTGGTGTCGGTGTCGTGCCTGTGTTTGGTGTGAGTAACCCCCCCTCAGTGCTTTGGAAGCCTGAGATAGTCACCTGATCTGGCCTTGCTGTGAAAGCATAGAGTTTGTGACCTCAAGGCAGATGAGATGCCCTGCCAACAAGAGCCAGGCAAAACAATAATGAAGGATGATTGTCTGTTTCAAAGCAAGCAATATTTAATCAGATGGCAATTACTGTGTTCCTAAGTGCTCAATTTAGAACTTAAATGTTGTATAATGTAAGTCACTGCTAGATCAAGATGTCTTCTGCTGATGTTTCACAAGACATTCAGTACATTTCCATATATGTCAGTGGAGGCAGAAAAAAAAAATCAAATGCTGTTGCTTTAATAGTATTATGATATAATCAGTAGTTTCCGTAAATCAGTTGAGAATTCCCATTGGCCCAAAAGACAGTTTTACCTCAGGCAAAGTCAATAGCAGAGGACAGAACGTAATTTATCTGGTGCACACATCTGTTGTGTTTAGAAAACATAGGAGCCAGACACCAGGAGATCTACTTTACAATACTGATGAACAGTCTGGAAGCCTCAGTTGTTAAAAAAAAAAAAAAACCTTTTGTTTATCTTAATAGAAAGAATATGATACTACTGATATTTTTACGTTTTGAAAGAAATGTTATTATCACCAAGGCTGCATTTATTCAATCAAAAATTACAGTACAGTAGAAAATACAGTAGAAAGCAATACAGTAAAAAGTATAATTATGAACTATTATAACGATTAAAAATTAATTCCTATGATAGCAAATCTGAATTTGAGCTGATCTTGTGCATTGTGAAACATTTCTTAATATTATGAAATTGAAGATGTTGTATATTTTTTGTGGAAACCATGATATATTTTATAATGTGTAGAAAGATTTCATTTTAATTTCATTTAATTTTTAAAATCAAGAAATGTTCTCTATGACAGGTGTTTTGAAGGGGTTGAAAAATAAGGGTCTGATGATGTCAGCCACAAAGGAAAGTTGTATCAAAGAGAAAAGATGTTACATTATGATGGACGATTATGAACACCCACACATAGTTTTTTACACTGATAAATAATTTTCAGTAAAACCAGGAATGTTTATTAAGAAAGTAATAGGGGTCTGTTTTGATTTCATGGTGGCTTTAATAAAATGCATTTCAGTAGTTGAGAAACACTTACAGATGTTAAAAAGCATTTAGCTCAAGCATGTTTATTTTTAACTACAGCTTAAGCCGGTGTTTCCGTTGTTAGAAATCCAAAATGACACAAACACCAGCATTCCTTTGAGGGGGGCGGTTGATGTTTTAAGGTTTTTAGATCCACCATTCACCATCACACCATCACAAAAAGCAAAGGGAGAGAAAAGGTATTCCTTTTTTTAATAGACACCATGAGTCTTCGTCTCTCAGAAAGCTCGATTTAGGAAATGAAAGACTTCAAAGGCAGTGTTGTGCCCTTTCATGTCCTAGATTAAACACGGTACGCTCAGACTGCACGAGTGGGTTCGCTCTACACACAGGGAAATCCGCGCTGATATGATGCGTGCGTGAACGCTTTTAGGTGTTCCTCTGCATGACAGTTTGGTTTCCTGTGATATGCAGATCCGTGCACAAGACGCTTGTCCCGTCATTGGCTTAGAATAGAAATGAGAAAGTGACACATCAGATTATGACATTCTGTCTGCTGTATTAATATTCTTTTCTTGTAGTACATTGGTTTTCGCGTGGATTGATTTTGTGTGTCACAAACAATGTCTACATACTAGACACATCAGATCTGACACAAACACACATTTACATGGACACATCTTTGGTCTGGCTTGTCGGAAATAGCTGGCAGCTTCATGCTGAAGGTGTGGACTTCTTGTCAAGAGGTCACTGATTTGATTACCATTTCCCCTGTCACTTTCCCCCCATCTTAGTGCTGTAGGAGTGATGGGTAACATAGCTGAGAGCGAGACCACCAGACATTCATGCTTCTGGGCTAATCACAAGCTGTTGTTTGGATGTCATCATGTGCTCATGTGTCAAGTTTGCTGCCAGGGTTTTGCGAGTCTTGCTCTTATGTGCCAGGAGCATTACGCTGGATGAGGACTTCCTCTGTTTACACCCACTGGCATCCGACATGGCTTATGAATTTAACATAGCCGACCTTTGGTATGAGACTGTTTGCTATTTTGGGTAAGTTGACTGTATTGAATAAAATATTCAGCGATTTTAGTTTAGCTCTTGTGCAAGTCAACAGCTGTTTACCTGAAATCTGTTCTGATGGCAGACTGCGTCAAATAATTGATCTATGCAGGCCTTTTCTGTTCACTTAATCTCTTTCAATCATTTTAACCAATTGAAAAGGGTTGAATCAAAGAAAATTATGATTTTCTCTTTTTGTGGGATTGATGTTTTAGCCAGAATCTCCCAAAGTCTTATTAGCTTTATGTTTTTGACAAATTATATCATCATTATAGCATTATTTTCCGCTTTTTTTTTATTTATTTTTTTTTATTATAAAAATGTTTGTATCGCGAGCCATACCCTTTTTGTGAAATTAAGCAGACACCATTTATCTTGTTTAACATGTTCATTTTGTCTTCATTTGGCATCATTTAAACCATCAGATTGAAAAGTGATTCTCACAAAACTATATTTTCAGCCTAGTTTTCTTTACATTAGTGCTGCTTTGGCCTGATAGTTTGAATGCGTTTGCTTACTGGATAATTGGACTGAAAACGTTCCCAGAGTTTAGCGACTTAAAATGATCTGATCACAAACAGGTGATGCTTGTGAAAAGTGGACATTCCATCCCTTATTGAATCCATACTTGAATGCAAGTTTGTAGTCACTTGTGCAGGACCTCTTGAAATATTGCTGGCACCCACTTTTGAGAGGAGACTGAAGGTCAAGATCAACCTCAATGTTTCTTTTTTTAAATCTATTGAGTTATTGCTGTAATCTTTGTAATTTGCTGTAAACTCAGTAATTTGCTGCCAATTGATGTTAAAGTCGGTGGGAAACAGAAGTTGTGATCGTCTTTTCTTCCCTATTGTGATGTACATAAAATGGCTTTTCAAACAAGGCTTTTTAAAAAAAAAATTATACTGTTGTCTGAGGTCAACTAATGACATTTGCGTGGTTTTTACATTCAAAAACATCATAATGAAAGTGTAATAGGCTATTTTCTATCCTGGTTTTGAGGCTCTCTCCTGCACGCTCGGTTTTTATGGTCGTGCCGCACTGAAGACTTGGACGCCCAAACGCCCACGGCTATGATTGGATAAGATTTGCATATTTAATGAGCTTCAGCTCCCTTGTCAGTACACGTGAGGGATTGTTTTGAAAGCATGTGGGGAAACGACAACCAGAATGATTCGTCCCACAGGGCTCACAAAACGTCTCTATCAAACAAACACAATGATTTATCTCTCATCCACCCGCGATTGATTGGAATGTTATTTTTTTATTACTTGGCCGGCCTGATCGGTGGATATAAGCGCGAACCGTGCATCACACACGCACACACACACACGCGCGTGCACACACGCACGCACACACACAGTACATTGCAGACAGCATGATCAAGACTTCCGTGATTGTATTTTTCCTTCAAATATCAAGTCAAGAGAGTGAACAACACACATCAAGAAAGGAATGTTATTTCACAATTTAAGATAGCCCGTCGGCTATCTTACGTTTTGGTAGCCCATCTGGAAAACACATAGCCACGGGACGTTGGACTTTACGAGCCCTGGCCCATACATGTCCGAGTCTGATCCCAAATTGCAATGAACCAACACCACAAATAAAGGATTCTTCAGCCTTTGACAGCATGCTAAGGTATGTTCTGTTCTGCATGTACACATAATCAATAGATTTCAAACGATCTGTAACAATGCAATACTATCACATAAAAAAAAAAAAAAGTTGCTTCATTCATTCATGTAATTTCATCCTGTCTGCAAATCCAGTCTCTTGTTTAAAAACTTATCCGTCGTGAAATGAAGGAACAAACTCGCAATGTCTTCCTCACGTGAGCTGGATATTCATTAAAAATAAAGTTCATCCATGCATTCATAATATTGGAATCCGAATGAAGCTTGTGCGGCATGTTTATTGCTTAGAAGTTCGATCAGGTTTAGCTCTATGTAGGCCTGTGTCATGTCAGACACAAATCAGTGGGCATGGCTACAGAATCAGGTATTGTTCATCTTCTGTTGAGGCAGCGTTTCAGCATACAATGACGTCAAGTGTTGACACATTCTGAGATTGATCGTTTGCTGGGCCTGGTGTCAATAAAAGCTTTTCTTTGACTAACAAGAAAGTTTTCAGCTCTGAAACTTACAGGATATTCTTATATTACCATGACCTTTTATATATCAAAAGCTCAAGGGAAAGTTGATTTCTCAATTCATGACCCCTTTAAGATCCCCAGTAAATGGAGTCAATTTTGCTTTCATGTTGACCTTAAAGGGGACATATTATGCCCCTCTTCACAAGATGTAGTATAAATCTCTGATGTCCCCAGAATGTGTCTGAAGTTTCAGCAGAAAATACCCCCCAGATCATTTATTATAGCTTGTCAAATTTGCCCCTATTTGGGTGTGAGCAAAAATGTGCCGTTTTTGTGTGTATTCCTTTAAATGCAAATTAGCTGCTGCTCCCCGCCCCCATCCAGTGGCTCCTTAACAGGAGCTTCGGATACAACGTCAACAACAAAGCAAATCTCACTCAGCCAAAATGTCAGAAAATAAGCTTAATAAATGTGTGTTTATGAATCACGCAGACGGTAAGCGTTTTCGAGATAAATCTAACAACATAGCTCTAGTCTCTTTAAATAAAGAGACTAAAACTTTAGCCATATTAGCCGTGCAGCATTCTAGAAAGCTCATTCAGACTAGAGTTTAGATTCTCTGCCCGAGCCTGAGCTTGCCAATATTTCCCGCCACTATCCTTGGGCCGGGCCGGGCCCTTGATCAAGCATTTGTGTTTTTTTTTTATCATTACTTTATTAGCCTAATTGGGTGGGGAGAAAGTGTGTGCAGGACTTTTCTGCTTTTGAGGTCCGAAAAAGATAGAAGGACATAGGGCATTGGAACAACAGCAGGGTGAGTAAAAGATGGCTTTATTTTAATTTCAGGGTGAACTATCTCTAAAATATATAAATATAATTCTAAACAGATTTCTGTAGTTCAAACAAATTGGAATTGTAGTGGAATTGTAATATGGCCCACGTATTAAAAAATGGTCTGGTTTAAATCGGGCTCTAGCTCATAAATACAGTTAATGTGTCGGGCCGGGCTCAGACAGGGTCGGGCTTGATTTTTTGGACCCGATCTAAGCTTTAATTCAGACAGGAATTTGCAAACAATCACAAAATATGAAGTTCCATCCTTGAAGTTAGAGCATGAAGCGTTGATATTGACCCATCCTTCAGAAACAACTTTTACGCAAATCCAACATTGTATTGACCCTCGTTGGTGAAGCAGTCATGCATTAAATGATTTGCGCAAATATATAACATTCTTCTGCACATTTCCTTCAAAAATGAAATTCAACCACGGTGTTCTCAGTGGCTTGGATGGCGGGAGTATATGGAGACCCGATCGTTGGTGCATCCAACAACAGAACATTTGTAATGTTTTTTGGCGCAGACATTGTAATACTCTAGCTAACGTTAGCTGATACAGCGAGTAAACAGAAATGACGGTGTCTGTGCTTCTCACTCAGGGATGTGTCTATGCAAGGGCAGATCATCAACAATCATGGGTGGGATTTCCCTACTCTTACGTTATTATGAGAGATTGATAATGATCGGTGGGGATTATAAAAAAAGTATTTGGTGGACTTTTTGTTTACACACACTGTGGACACACATCTGTGTTTAAACAGCTTATAAAAGTGAATTTTGCATAATATGTTAAGCAAACATAACAGAAAAGGAATCACTTGTTTTAACAGGAAAATATTTCATTCTAAACTTGGAATCAATTGGTTATGACACAATTGAGTTGTGAAGTCATGTGTCATTTCCTGAAATGTCTATCCAATTTACACTCATACTTTTAATCTTAGCTAAAACTTTTTTCAGCTTTGGAGAGAGTAAAAATCCTCCTAGGTATGGCATATAGTTATATTTTCTGTATGTGGATATGTGGCATTTAATTCTCCCTGTAGGCTTGTTTTCTAAAGAAAGAATCCTTTTAAGTTTGCTTTCTGGCACATTAGTGCCATGTAGCTGACATTCTGATGTTGCACTTACAGCAGTTTGTTACACACTAGTGTCAGTGAATAGTGAGAGCTTGTGGAACATTTTGAAGCTTAAAATAATGAATATTCCAAAGGTGTTATTTTCACATTCATCCAACATTTGGTGTTTTAAGGTGTCATTCCTCACATCTGCCAATGGCAGAGAGCACAGAGGGGTAGAGGCTCAGCGGTATGACAACGCACCCTTGTATTACAACCTCCCCCCTACAGACATTTTGTTTAAATTTAACAGGAAGGCTCTGAAGTTTGGTCAGATATGATGATGACACATGGTTGCAGTAGAGCTGACATTTCTTAATTTTACCATTGGTTGTTCTATGGAACTCCCAGACAAGGACACATCAGTTTGATGTAACTTGACGTAAATAAATGTTGAATAACCCCAGAACTATAGCATGTGCCAGGACCAAGTGTAGCCGCATGGGTGCTGAGCAGTTAACACCACAAACTCTAATGTCCCACTGGATGATTCAGACCTTGGTTAGCAATGCAAAAGTGTTTATTCTTTCTCATTTCTATTTTTAGCAGCCAGCTAATATTAACAGTTTTGTCAACTCTACTGCGCCTGTGGCAAAAGCGCTTAAGTGTATCTTTTGCAATTTAAGTGACCTGCATTCCGGCTTAGACTTTTCCCATTACTGGGAGTGACATTTCATTTAGGGCCCATCATTCATCTTTCTTGCGCCTGGGCCTGGGCAATGAGCGTACGCGCCCTCCCTCCCTGAATTTCTTTTTTTATGTTTTTTTTTCCTTTCTTTTGACTCATTTTTAAGAAAGACACTAGGTCCTCTTTGTGCAGGTTTATAAATAAATGAATAAATGAATAAAAAAAAAAAAAAAAAAAAATATATATATATATATATATATATATATATATGTGTATATATATATATATATATATATATATATATATATATATATATATATATATATATATATATATATGTATATATATATATATATATATATATATATATATATATATCACATTTTGTCTTGTCAGTTTGGAAATGTTATAAAATAAATGGGGAAAATTACATACTATACTCAGTAATTTAAGGAAGAGACATTTTTAGCTGGGGCCTTAGCTTACAAGATTTTCAAAATGTGAGAGACCACAGACATGATGATAAGAAATCACAGATTTAATCGTTTTGTTCCTCTAGTGTGTGGAGTGGCATGATGTGACCAGGAAAGCACACCAATCACTAACAGATTCCATTCACAAACAACAGAGTCCCGTCTGTGAACACAGGGAATCTCACAAAATCTCTCACATCAGATGTGACTTTAACGTAAACAAACATGGTGGACGACCGACAAGAAGAAATTATGCTTATAGTGTAAGGACTGTTTCTTTTGCTGGGGGAAAAGGGAAAATGGTTACAGCGCGAGATGGAGGTGAGTTTTCCGTCAGCTCACTTTCTGATCTCACTTCATTTCACGTGATAATCTCCCCAGTGTGTGAGTGTTTGTCCTCTGCTTTCCCCACACAACGGATCGTAAATATTCAACATGCTGATTCGAGATCGAGGCGGCTCCGACGTTCTTCCGAGCAGATTCAGTCACTCTTAACACACCTCACACCACAGGAAAATATGATAAGATAATCTGTAGAACCATCAAGATAATCGGGACTTTACCTAGGATTGTCGGAAGGGGAGAAGTCAGCCACAAAATCAGCCCGCTTATCTTGTGGTGTGTACCCAGCATTTTATCAAAACATGGATTCTGGCTGTGATCATCACCATGTTAGTTTATAAGTATTATAAAATAATAAAACAAAATTACAAATGTACTGAACTTATAGAAATAGCCACCTTATTTATTCACTATAACACCTACTCATCCATTATGTCCCCAAAAGGTGCCTCAATTATTTAATTTGAACTTGGAACTGACCCTGTTTTAGACATACAGTACATTCACACGTTAGATTTACTCATTCACATCTCAACAAGCAAACCTTACATTCACTTTCACATGAAGGTTTTTCCTAATAATAGTTTTTTTTTTTTTTTGTCCTATTCACCAGATTTGCGGAAGTTAGGGTTAATGAAGCTGCCTTTTTTTTTTTTTGGTCTGTTTTTAATATTTATACATGGTCTCAGAGAAATTAACACAAAAAATGTAATCTACAGTACAGAGGACAAAAACAAATCTTTTGGTCTCAGTACAATAGAACTTGAGGGCAATCTTGATCAGAGGTAAAGTTAAAAGGGCAATTTGATGATGCAGGAAGAGTCACTGTTTTGTTTGTGGAGAACCAGAAAGAGATGGTAGATGTGCCCCTTGGGGAATAAATCAACGGAAAATGAACAGCACTGGCTGCTTCCCACGCACACTCAGCTCTGTGTTATTGTACTGATGTTTATGCATTTAATTTGCTTAGCTATTTTTACTAATTGATAAGAGGAAGAGTGATCAAAATGACATTAGCTCCTGGGCTTTGGTTTGTGCAGACACATATTGCTTAAATGTGCATATTTTTACAAAACGGTCTTAACATATTTTTAAGCTTAAACTGAAATGTTTTAGTGACTTAAAATGTTGTAGTTTCCTTTATTTACCTTATTTACCTTTGTATTGTTCCGGGTTATGTACTTTATCTCTAAAAGAAATGTAGATAGTGTACTTCTTATTTAACTTAACCCATACCCATACCAATTATTGTTAGCTAATTTGAAAAAATGTTAAGGGTTGTAACTGAGACTCCCTCTTGTATAGGCTCAGTTATTGCCGTTTTGAAAGTGACCTCATTAATACAGGAAAATGCTTTTGTTTCCAAAAGCACTATCATCAAGATAGCAGAATGGCCTATATGGATTTTGAAGCCAGTGAGAGTGATGTATCTGATTGCATGTTATGCAAGGTGAGAATATGTGTGACCCTTTTATTTTAATCAGCACCAATTATTCCTTGTAATAATTCCCATCATAGTTTAATTAAGGAAACGTTTCTGTCTGTTATCGGATAGAGAGATTCTCATATGTGGGATCTCTGACTGACTCATAAGTCAAAAGGTGCTTAGATTATATTGGAAGAGATAAACATGCAGTGCATAATGGGTTGTAGCTGCAGTCCAGCATGGCAGAAGTACCTGTTGTACCGTCAGAGGACAGCACAAGTGCGCAAGTGTGCGTGCATGTGTTTGAGTCCTATATTTGCCATATCCCAGAGTGTCCTTGTTATGTTTTCTTCCACTATCTGATTGAGTCAGAGACTGCAGGGTGCAGTGCATTCTGGGACGAATGCCACCCCTTTAGGGAACTGGTAAGGGACATTGATAATTTGTTACAGAAGCAATCTTGATGTCTTTTATATTCCCCACTAATCCCCAATAGATTTTGCATAGAAAACATACATTTTGTTCTTTAAAATAACTTATTCTTAAGAATTGTGCAGAATATATATATACACACACTCACCTAAAGGATTATTAGGAACACCATACTAATACTGTGTTTGACCCCCTTTCGCCTTCAGAACTGCCTTAATTCTACATGGCATTGATTCAACAAGGTGCTGAAAGCATTCTTTAGAAATGTTGGCCCATATTGATAGGATAGCATCTTGCAGTTGATGGAGATTTGTGGGCTGCACATCCAGGGCTCGAAGCTCCCGTTCCACCACATCCCAAAGATGCTCTATTGGGTTGAGATCTGGTGACTGTGGGGGCCATTTTAGTACAGTGAACTCATTGTCATGTTCAAGAAACCAATTTGAAATGATTCGAGCTTTGTGACATGGTGCATTATCCTGCTGGAAGTAGCCATCAGAGAATGGGTACATGGTGGTCATAAAGGGATGGACATGGTCAGAAACAATGCTCAGGTAGGCCATGGCATTTAAACGATGCCCAATTGGCACTAAGGGGCCTAAAGTGTGCCAAGAAAACATCCCCCACACCATTACACCACCACCACCACCACCAGCCTGCACAGTGGTAACAAGGCATGATGGATCCATGTTCTCATTCTGTTTACGCCAAATTCTGACTCTACCATCTGAATGTCTCAACAGAAATCGAGACTCATCAGACCAGGCAACATTTTTCCAGTCTTCAACTGTCCAATTTTGGTGAGCTTGTGCAAATTGTAGCCTCTTTTTCCTATTTGTAGTGGAGATGAGTGGTACCCGGTGGGGTCTTTTGCTGTTGTAGCCCATCCGCCTCAAGGTTGTGCGTGTTGTGGCTTCACAAATGCTTTGCTGCATACCTCGGTTGTTACGAGTGGTTATTTCAGTCAAAGTTGCTCTTCTATCAGCTTGAATCAGTCGGCCCATTCTCCTCTGACCTCTAGCATCAACAAGGCATTTTCGCCCACAGGACTGCCTCATACTGGATGTTTTTCCATTTTCACACCATTCTTTGTAAACCCTAGAAATGGTTGTGTGTGAAAATCCCAGTACCAGAGCAGATTGCGAAATACTCAGACTGGCCCATCTGGCACCAACAACCATGGCACGCTCAAAATTGCTTAAATCACCTCTCTTTCCCATTCTGACATTCAGTTTGGAGTTCAGGAGATTGTCTTGACCAGGACCACACCCCTAAATGCATTGAAGCAACTGCCATGTGATTGGTTGATTAGATAATTGCATTAATGAGAAATTGAACAGGTGTTCCTAATAATCCTTTAGGTGAGTGTATATATATATATATATATATATATATATATATATACACACACTCACCACGGGTGTACCAGAAGCTGTACTGTCTCCTGATTTCAATTACGTTTGCCAAACAAAATGGCTCATCTAAAACCACCATTTTCTTCAGATGGCTTCACTGGTTGGAAGAACATAATTTTTCTACTTGATTCTCCACAGTGGAAATGCTTTCCTCAGGGGAAACGTTTCTTACCAGCTCTGCTTTAACAAAGAACATTAACATGCAGTAACACAGCACTGGAATTGAAGCATTTTGTCCTTCTAAGTTTGTTTTATATATATATATATATATACACACACACACACATTTGTAATTCCCTCTATTTTTCTCTCTCTCACTGTCTATGCATTCTGTATGTAGGTAGGATGTCGTTGTACCAATCATTACAGTTCCTGGCTGCTCTCAGTACAGATTAGTCTGTGACGCTGCTTTGATGCTTTTTATTTTTTATTATTATTTTTTAAATTTTTTTATTTTTACTCATACTACAGTTATCAGATTGTCAGATGTGGTCCACACTGGCGTCATCATTTTTGACTGGCCACAAATATGCAAAATATAACTTTTTTTGAAGAATTGTTTTTATCATTATTATTATTTCTTCAGTTTAAGTACATGCAAAAACCTGAGGATATTAATTGTTTAGATAATTTCTAGTTCGGGGGGACAAAAAAGTCCCCAGGTTCAAATGTATCTCAGAATGCACAAAACACTGATATGCACAAAGCAAACACATTTTATGTTTAAAAGCACTGCTCACCCAGTCAAAAGAGGGTGCAGGGAGACACAGTGATAATTTTGTAGAGACATACACAGGTTGTGATTGGTTAGCACTCCCTCTCTGGTCCATCTGATTGGTCGAGAGCTCTCCATGGTGCTGAATTCAAGAACAATAGTGCTGTAGTAGAGTGTCTGGTGCCCCCAAGGACAGATTATCAGGCCCTATTCACTCTTCCTCATAATTTGTCCTGAAAGGATGGGGCTTCCATCAATTGCACGGCATGAGTCTGCTGCGATTTCATGGAGAGATGATTTTGATGATTTCTGTGAATTGGTTTGGGTTAATCCTCTTTTGTTTGACCCCCTACCGCATGCCCACTGACACAAAACTGTGCTCTTTGAGTCAGTTGATTTTGGTGATGCTTTGTCTGCGTGAATGCAAAAATCATTATCTGAACATCTTTGTGAAAGAGTAGTTGTAATGTTAATACTTTATATAGTCCCCTGAACAACCATTTTTTGTTGTATTCACCGCATTTCACAGAACCGTCTATTACATTTTAACACAAACCATTATTTCCAAAATCTGTTACTAATCTGGATATACAGAAGGTGTTATTGATGTTGGGATTCTGTTTGCTTTACACGTCCAGTCCAGACAGCTGTCCAATCTGCCTCAGGCTGTTTGTATATAGCAAGTAAATTCAAGCACATGTACTGAGAGAAAATTAACCCAATTATGCCCCTTAATCAGTACCCTGCTCCCATCCAGACGAGAGTAATTGTAGGCTGTGTTCAGCACTTTGAAATTGAGGGCGGAAGAGGCCCCTGTCATTTTTGGGGGTCCAAGACGTCATATAAAGGTTCAGCCAATTACTGTAATCAGCCCCAGACAGCACAGTGTGTTCCAGTCACGGAAGAAATGAGAAAGGAAACAGACTTTCTGTTTGATCTTCTGTCCTCTCCTATATTGAGATGACTGAATGTTGCCATTCATCTGAGACATTGAAACTGAAATATTAAATAATTTGAGGTATACCTATTGATGTTTCAATATGCTTGAATGATTAAATAGCTAAACTTATAAACACGTAAATTATACATACATACATTTATGTGAAACATGTTTAATATGGTTAAGACAATTGTTTTAATATAATTATTTTACATAGTAATAATAATAATAATGATGATGATGATAATAATAAAACTCATCTTTGTTTATATTTATATCTTTATATCTGCAATAAGCTATAAAGATTTTATATTTTATTAAGCAGGAATCCATAAAGTAAATGAAACCCATTTGGTCAGAATATTCACCGACATTTGGTACTATTACTGTGTGTAAATGAATGAATAAATGTGTGTGTCCGTGTTTATGTGAGTTGGGAGGTTTTGTTTTCTGCATGTGCTACATTGGATGTTACTCTTAATGAGAATGGAAATGTATCTGGCAGTGTATTTGTATAGTTATGGTTCACAGCTTCTGTCTTTGCCCTTAATGCATTCAGTGTTATTTTCATTTCTTTCTCTCCCTTTTTTGGCACTATTGTACACTACGCAGAACACACACGTTAGAGATTAACATATTAAAGGGAGATTTCAAAAACGCATTACACTAAATGTCTTGTGTTCTTTCTGCTGTTGACTGCTTTCTCCAGGAGATTGTCTTTGAAGCAAGGAAACGGAAGGAGGAGAAGAGAGAGCAATGCCTTGTGGGGCTAATGAGTGGAATCATAGCCGTTTGTGTAGCAAGTTTTGTTGATTAGCTAATATTTGATTTTTTCCGCCGCGTGTGCCTCGAAGGACTTTAACTCATTGAGTTTGTTCAGGGAAAACAGCAATGACTTTTGAAAGCTCAGATTACAGTACCTTGAAAATGAAATTGAACCTGAAGATTTTTTGAAAGTGAAGCTTTGTTTTTGCAAAAAGCTTATTATCATTCCAAAGTTGCCCTTGAGAGTTACGTTTTAGGTTTACACAGTTCATAAAAGCTATGGATTGCTTGACAAATACAGTCTCGCCACTGTCTCATTTAGAAAAGCAGGGAAGCCGTATATGTGACTCTTGAAGGACATCATTGCATTGGAAAGCGCATAATGTGTTTTACACATTTTGTGTATTGAAGCCTTTTTCTTTTCTTTCCATTTTCATTCAGATTTTTGAAACTTGAAATCATTAAGTAAAAAAATGTAGATTTTCAATTTTGGTTTTATTTAGCAAAGAAACACCTTGTTGAATGCGGTGACTGTGTTAGCAATGTGAGATAAGACTATGAGAAAACTTAGCTGGGAATGGTCTGGAAAGAGAGAATAGGAGAGAGAAACACATCTCTGCTTTTGTTTCACTTGATTTCTGACAGTCACTTTGCCGCTGATTCTGAAGTTGTCCCTTTGTGACTGTGACAGCTGAATAGACTCAGATAAACAAAAGGGCTGCGTCTGCACTTCACTGCAACTTTGACTGTAGCTCCACTGGGAGATTCCAACCCTCCTCCTCTGATTTTCTTTACCCTTTTGAGGCTTGTGACGAACTGTGCAGCTGCAAGATTTTCTTCATCTAAATATTGAGGAATTTGGACATTGCGTCCCTTTGATAATGGTAATTTATAACTTATAAATTATTTATAACTTATAAATTACCGAATTAATAATTTGTTGTAACGTTTTCATTGTATCTGCCGTTGTCTATTTACATGTATAGCATGACAAATAATTCACTGCACTAGAAGCTTTCATAAAATTTGAAAATGAAACACCCAAAACTGTTTATGGTACCATAACGAAGATGAACTGTATGTTGATTGATATGTGAAATTCTGGAGGGAACGACGGACTGCGTGGCATGGAGACGTAATGACTTGTGCCATTAATCAATCTATGCTCTATAACATGTAAAACGGGAACATGAACGGAATATTCTAAAAGCAACTCATGTAAACACCTTAATCAGAAAATTGTCTTATTCAGAATAAGGTCAATAATTAGATTACTGCTTACTGATGACTGATTACAGATTACTGTCCATGTAAATGTAGTCATTGACTATGTTTACATGCTCCCTCATAATGCGATTATAATAGGATTTTGACAATATTGCGTTTAAACTTTACCTCATGTAAACGCAATACTTCGATCAAGCGAGAGCGGGCACAACCTAAAGCTTTTTGACTTTCTCAGTTTGTGTAAATCCACTTGGGGTTCAGAGTATTTATTTTTTCCCACATTAATTTCACATGTCTAGTACAAATATGTGGTTTTGTTTCATTAATACAGTGTATACTTTTTCTTGATTTACCCAAAGAATGGAAGTGAAATGTGACAACATGCCCCATAGGTGGGGTTCATTGTAACGTGACCAAATGACAGCTTAAAATGTTATCTGATACAATCAAAAAAAATTCCAAGACAAACTCAAATATTTTCTCAATAAAATACAATTATTAACTGAATAAAATAAAATAATGGCATTTTTTAATGATTAAAAATATACTCATTTTTGAGTTTGACAACAAACACATCACTAAACACAGCTATACAGCATAGTTCAAAACATAATAATGAATAATTTCTGAACATTGACTCTCAGTCTTTATTCACCCTTTTCTCATGGTTTCTCAGAAGAATTCATAAAAGTATAGAATATAATAGTGTAGTTCTAATCGGGGCTCATTGTAACGCAGTGTGACAACATGCCCCGCCTGCGCAACTGGGATTTAAACCGCGGCTCATGTCTTCTGCTGTTAGATCAGCATTAAAGAACCATCTCAACTGTTAAATAACAGATATAAGATTCAAATAATATCAGATTTGTCTTATTTTAAATAAACACTAAAAACAGAGATTTAAGAAATTTACTTTTGCTATGGTTAAATAAATGTTCAGTGATATCTTCCAAAGATTTCTTAATTTTGGTGCAATTTTTTCTGTATATAATGTTGATATGGCAGCTAGTAAATACACAAAGTTTCGTCATCCTGGCATGAGTGGAAAGTTTTAAACCATGCGTGTTACAGCTAACCCCGTGTTAGGTTGTGCCCTGTGCTCCCCTATGCCAATTTCAGTTGCATTAAACATGCATTTAAATGCATTATTACCATTCTGACCAAAGGACCAAATTTTTAAATATCAGAATTGTTTCTATTCCAGTTTGTTGGTGAAATATAAACATTTAAAAGATAATAAACAATAATTACCTGTTTTCATGACAGATCTATTCAAACATACATTAAATAATGTAGACATCACTAACAGGTTAAGTACAAATAGAATGAATATGTAATACAGTGCATATATTAGGGCTGTAACGATTTGACCTAAAATCAAAATCTCGATTAATTTAACATTTTACCTTGATTACGATTAATGAATGATTCATTTGCATTTTAATAAATTTTTTTGCCCTCATAGTTCACTGATAAGGTTTGTGCTGTAAATATGCTCAACTATTAATGGTGGAATATTTTGTTCTAATGAAAAGGTGCATTTCTTTGTGATTTTAAAATACTTGAAGGAAACGGCTCACTTTCAACAGTTATTGTCTATGGGTCGTAACATTTCTTCAGATTTCTGTTTGTTGTACATCAGATACAGATACATTAGCACAGTAGGCCTACATTTCATTTATCTGTATGCATTAATGGGAGAGTGATTGTGTGTGTGAATTAGTCATACCGTCTCTATTAATTATGAAGCTGTGGTTTGTAGTTACTTCAAAGTTAGACACATCTATGCTATAACGGTTGAGTTTCTAAGCTACTTCAGTGATAAATCACAAGACAGCGTTGACAATGAGTTTCTGCGCTCCTCTCTGTGGGATCTTCACATGATGTGCAGTGCGAGCTACTTGTATGAGTGTTCGTGTGAGTGTCATAATACATCAGTGCATTATTTCGATATAATGACATACATCAGATGGTCTAAAATCGCCTCATTGTTCAACGTGCAGGGCTTAAAATTAGGGGCGTAGCCAGCTAGCTTAGCCACGATGATGAGTAGGCCCCCCCAGTTTATTATACAAATATAGTATTTGTTAAATAACAGTTGTTGAAATAATTTTAGCGTAATTACAAAATTATTATAACAACTCAAATACTAAAATAAATGTGTTTTTTTACAGTCTACAATTTTTGCATAATGATTGATGAGTTTGATTGACAGCTGTGTTAGGCAATTAGGTGTCAGGCTGTCTCATGCATGTCGCGCCTGCGAGTTCATGAAGTGTGTTTGCCTAATCTTAGCCTATAATTTGCAGTTGTGTGATAGATAAACAGCAGCGATGCAAAATTCTATAAAAAGGACTTTTAAAAACTTAATTGACGTGGGAGAGAACCCATCCATCAGCCCGCAAATAACAGTAAAACTTTTCAGTTCCAAGCTCAGTTTCATTCTGTAAAACCGGTAACACCATCTGTAACTGTTAGTAGATGTAGTGTAGGGGTAAGGTGCGTGGCACTAAGTTTTGAAAGCAATTCGAAGGTTCGAATCTGTCTTTTCCCGAACTCGCTCTACTTCCTTTTCCCATCACATATCAGATTGGAAAGCCGTTTATTTTCAATAAAAATGAAGAATATATTTGAAAAGTGGAAATAAAGTGTCTAACGTGTGTAACCGCTACTCATATTTTGTATGTGGACAGGTTGCAGTTACAGTTTTGGTTTATGTTGACAGTGACACTGACTGGGCACGTTCGTGGCTGAGACGTGGTAGTTTTACAAGGTGTGTTCTATGATTTATTTTTTTTCAGTAGGATCAAAGAAAATAAGGTTGAAATGACCTGAATATTGAGTCTGTCTGTTATTTTACCTGAAAGCATAGGCGTAATTTGCGGGTGGCACATGTAGGCCCTATGCCCCCACCACTGCACAATAGATATCTTGAAAGTGCCCGCTCACTTTTGCCCAGGCCCGACCAAAAATAAAATTCATGCCACTGCTTAAAACACATACAGTTGAGAGTTTTGTGAGGACTTCAGGGCTCGGGCGTTGTCAGCGACACGACAAGGCTCGGCTCTCTGTGTTACAGAAAAAAAGCTCATGAGCACTGAATGGAAATGTTTTCCATATTGTTGTTCTAAAATAGTGCACAATCACTTGAATGTTCAAACTGGCAAGCCTTTAAACGCATTTAAATGACAAACTTCATAAGGACGCAAGTGAAAGTGATCTGGCTTTGGGGTTTGCGCGCGCCGGCTGCGTCTGCATGTATCAGCGCATATAAGAAAGGGCGATTAACTTACCTGTATAAACTGTGTAAAACATGCAATAACCATAGTTATTCTGAGCATCCAGATTGTATAAACAAAGATAACTGCTCCTGAATCTATCTGTGTGCCTGCAAACTGCACTTGATGTGACTGATGGGGTGGAGTCACGTGACTAAAACCGTAATAACCGACATTGGAAAATTACGTTGGTTAGAGGTTCTGAATTTCTGTTTCGATTACTTTTCGATCAATCGTCCAGCCCTAGCATATATTTAGCAAAATACTCTTCTCTTGTTAGTTATTTTTTAGCTAACTAATGAATTTATTGACATTGAATAGCTTTCGTGTGGTAAAGGTAATGTAATCAAGTGTTAAACCCCATAAGACATTCGTTCATCTTCGGTACACAATTGATCTTTTTAATGAAATCAGAAAGCTTTCTGTCCCTCCATTGGCAGCCTATATATGCAACTACCACTTTCAAGCCCCAGAAAGGTAGTAAAGACATCATTAAAGTGGGTAAACCTCAATTCTATAAAGCAAAGCGAGTGCAAAATATTTATCTCCAATGCGAGTTCACACATCACTGTCTGTTCTCGCATCAACACAATATGTACTAGAGCCTCACCAATATGGGTTTTTGGGGGCCGATACCGATATTAGGTAAAAAAAAAAAGTCTGTGTGTGCGCACTAGAGCTGCACGATTCTGGATAAATTGAGATTCACGGTTTTTTTGTTTAAAATTGAAATCACGATTCTCCCACAATTCTGAAGAAAAAACATTAAACAACTAAACAAAGTAACATAATTTACCAGAGGTTCTGACAAAATATTTATTACTTCAGTCTATTTAAAAAATACATTAATTTGAACGAAATAATTTTAATGAAGGAGTCATGTCTCATTCAGACATGTTTCATTATTGGATGTATCATCGTTTGTGAATGAATCTCTTGAATGAATGATTCAGTGACAAACACTTTTTAAACAGTCACTTGTCACCACCTACTGGCGTAATAAGCAATGATTTGTATGTGTTACTACATACAAGTGTCAAAACACTTTCAAAAAGATGATTTGCTCTATTTTGATCTTAGTGTTCATAATCAAACTATAAACTTATATCCCAGTACAAATTTGTCCCCCTGCTATTTAAATAATGAAATGTGTGGTTGAAAAGACTGTGAAGCTGCTTATCTGTACATTACATGGCAGCTGCTCTCTCTCCAGATCAGCGTCAGTACGAAAGCAGATTTGAATGAAAGTTCTTAAAGTCTTTGTTTTAAACTGTTTCACGTCACAAGTGACGATTCCGCTATGTCTATTACAATGGCTGTATCATGTCACAAGCGTCAGTGGAGCGTGGGCAGTGTGTGTTTTCGCTGCCCATATCAGTGAATGAGAGCGTTCACATCGGAAGCGTGATGGCCAACTCTCTCATTCGTTAACATGGGCTGCGAAAAAATACGCACTGCTCACGGTCCGCTGAATCATTGTCATTTACAAACCCGATTCCAAAAAAGTTGGGACACTGTACAAATTGTGAATAAAAAAGGAATGCAATAATTTACAAATCTCATAAACTTATATTTTATTCACAATAGAATATAGGTAACATATCAAATGTTGAAAGTGAGACATTTTGAAATGTCATGCCAAATATTGGCTCATTTTGGATTTCATGAGAGATACACATTCCAAAAAAGTTGGGACAGGTAGCAATAAGAGGCCGGAAAAGTTAAATGTACATATAAGGAACAGCTGGAGGACCAATCTGCAACTTATTAGGTCAATTAGCAACATGATTGGGTATAAAAAGAGCCTCTCAGAGTGGCAGTGTCTCTCAGAAGTCAAGATGGGCAGAGGATCACCAATTCCCCCAATGCTGCGGCCAAAAATAGAGCAATATCAGAAAGGAGTTTCTCAGAGTTATCATCATCTACAGTGCATAATATCATCCAAAGATTCAGAGAATCTGGAACAATCTCTGTGCGTAAGGGCCCTGATCTTCGGGCCCTTAGACGGCACTGCATCACATACAGGAACGCTACTGTAATGGAAATCACAACATGGGCTCAGGAATACTTCCAGAAAACATTGTCGGTGAACACAATCCACCGTGCCATTCGCCGTTGCCGGCTAAAACTCTATAGGTCAAAAAAGAAGCCATATCTAAACATGATCCAGAAGCGCAGGCGTTTTCTCTGGGCCAAGGCTCATTTAAAATGGACTGTGGCAAAATGGAAAACTGTTCTGTGGTCAGACGAATCAAAATTTGCAGTTCTTTTTGGAAAACTGGGATGCCATGTCATCTGAACTAAAGAGGACAAGGACAACCCAAGTTGTTATCAGCGCTCAGTTCAGAAGCCTGCATCTCTGATGGTATGGGGTTGCATGAGTGCGTGTGGCATGGGCAGCTTACACATCTGGAAAGGCACCATCAATGCTGAAAGGTATATCCAAGTTCTAGAACAACATATGCTCCCATCCAGACGTCGTCTCTTTCAGGGAAGACCTTGCATTTTCCAATATGACAATGCCAGACCACATACTGCATCAATTACATTTAACTTTTCCGGCCTCTTATTGCTACCTGTCCCAACTTTTTTGGAATGTGTAGCTCTCATGAAATCCAAAATGAGCAAATATTTGGCATGACATTTCAAAATATCTCACTTTCAACATTTGATATGTTATCTATATTCTATTGTGAATAAAATATAAGTTTATGAGATTTGTAAATTATTGCATTCCTTTTTTATTCACAATTTGTACAACTTTTTTGGAATCGGGTTTGTAGAAATAAGATTGCGTGGTTGTTTGAATCGAGATTACGATATTTTAAGGATTAATGTTGCAGCTCTAGTGCACACAGAAAACACTGTTAGAATTAGTCCTCTTGCGCTTGATGGGTTAGGGACTTAACAACACATGCAAATGATAAACATTCATTCTATATATTGTATCTATTAACACAATTAATATGCGAATCAAATGCTCTCTGAACCGGGGTGTAGCTGCCTGTACGGGTTTGGAACGACATGAGGGTGAGTAAATGAAAACAGAATTAAAATTTTTGGGTGACATAGTATAGCCTACAAGCTGTTTTATTGACTTCTTTCCCCGGCTGAAAGACTGGATAAGCAGAATCAAAATTTTAATTTTATAACAAGTATCTGATTCCTGACCTTAAATATCCTAATCCAGAAATGGAATCGATTTGCGATTTCCAACCCTATCCAGAACATTCTTCAGGTTCAAAATGATACGATCGTGAGTAAATAATGAACTCTTATTTTTGGATGAATTATTCCTTTAAATATAATGTAATAAAATAAATGTACCTACTAAGTAAAAGTGTATAATGGCATTAAACTATTTAAATGGCCACAAACTTTTAAACATTTTCTGTAAATGTACATCTGTGTAAATGTGTAATACTAAGCAAGCATGCAGAAAGCAAGTTTTTTGCTCTCTGATGAATAACTTGTACAGTCTTTGACTGGAAAAGGTCAGCACAAAAGCCCTACACCCTCCACAGATACTCAGAGCAGATAAACAATCCTTTCATCTCATCCCACCTTAACTGCTATACAGGCCGGTCCGCTGTCAGTCTAAACACTGAGAGAACATGGCTGCCGTTCCTGTCTCTCTGCGGTCTTCATGCTCTAAAGTGAGCGTTATGTAAATCAGGCTTCAGAAGTAATTAAGTCACAGAACACCTTTGACCAGACCTGCACAATCCAGTCTGGTCTAGTTCTGACTGCTGCCTGACACATATAAACGGATGTTACAAATATAGATTGTTGTCATGCAGCTGAGAACTTTATTTCATGACCTAAATGATGATAGTTAATTACACTCAAATTATAAGGCAAAAGAACAAAACAAAAAAAACAACTTCGAGACAGTAATTGATTTGGATGAAATATATTTGAGCCTGCATGCATTTGTGCAATTATGACATGTATTTTCATGTTAGTTCCTTCACCTTTAAACCTCAAAGTAGATACTAATGATGCAACAGACAAAAGCTGAAATTATATGAACAGTAAAGAAAACAAACAAGCTCCTACAGACGCTCACCTAGAGCACACATTCGTAAATGCCATATTTAATTTGTCAACAATATTGTGAGATTGTACCGTGGTAAATGTTTGGTACAGCAGTACTTTTTACTACTGATATACCATGCAACCATCATTTTTCAGTGGACACATTTCTTTTTTATGTTTTATATATTTTCGAAAGAAGTCTCTTATGCTGACCAGGGCTGCATTGATTTGATTAAAAAGAGAATAAATAAATAAATAAGACACGTGATCCCTCAGTAATCATTCTAATATGCTGATTTGATGCTCAAGATACCTTTCTTATTATTAACAATGATGAAAACAGTTGTTCTTAATTTTTTTTTTTTTTTTTTTGTGAAACCTATATATTATAAATGCCTTTACTGACACTTTTCATAAATATAATGCATCCTTGCTAAAAGTTTATTTAGCATAAAAACTTCCAGACCCCAAACTTGTGATCTAGTGTTTTTAGGAGTCTCTATTTACTGTCTCTGACAGCCTTGCTTTTGTTAGAAATGTAAATGTCTATTCTGATTCTGATATTCTGAATCATTCTTATAAGCTTGTCTCTATATACAAACTGTTCTTTTGTTTGTCCTTTTTTGTGATAATATAAATTGATATATACACAAATTTTAAACAGCTTGTTGTGGACTGGACAAAAAACACGTTTTCTATCCAGGTGCACTGAGCGGTAGAGGAAGGGGGACAGCCAGAAATGACACTGTCAATCTTCTCTTTGAAAAACTACGTGCGCAAAAGCAGGCAATCAAGCCGGCATGTGGAGCTTCACACATGAGTGGCTTCCTCTTCCTCGCCCTGCCCATCTCAACACAGAGCCAATCCAGAACAGCCCACACGGCAACCATGCACCGCTTGCTATACCTCACCCAGCTCTCTGGGTTTATCCATCAGCTTTAACCTGGCTGTAAGGGATATGGTGGTGGTAGTCATCCTTTGTTTGGTGGCTGTTGGCTCAGACTGAAGGAAAATAATGACTCAGGTCATAGAATAATATCATTCGGTTTATGCCTGCATTCTCCCATCATTCTTCTTCACTGAGCAGCAGTCTCAAACTCTACCCCACACCAGCCCTGCACCTTTTAAGCCCACATTTTGCATTATACATTACATATTCTATTTAGGTAAATTATATGGTCAATAATTAATCGTTCTTTAAATTGGTGCAACATATTAAAATGCTTTATATACTATATATAAAGCATGTATATTAGGTTGTACGGTATTGGTAAAAAAGGATTGCGATATTTGTTTTTCTGTGATTATACATTGCAATATAAAAATACTTTATCCAGATGAATAGCTCTGTTTGGAAATAATTAATCCTAGAATGATTGGGATGATTTTGTAGGGGAGTAAATCTGCAAAAAAAAAAAAAAATTACAAGCATAGATAAATACAGTAGAACAAATATACATATAATAATCTGCTTTATAGCCTATGTTTTTCAGGTAAGTCTAACAGTATTTAGGTACAGAAATTGAATAATTAAATGTAAAATAGCACTGCATAGTCTTCACTGTATAAATGAAATATAATTAATCTTGTTAAAGTGAATCAGCGTTTTCTTTCTCAATTGTTTGCGTTCACATAAGCAATTGTGTTTACAAGAATACTCTCCAAGACAGGCATTTTGACAATATTGTGTATGTGTCCGTTCAAGCACAAATAGATGAGAAAAGGAACGGAATTCAATGTTTGTGTGTGGCTGTGTGTGCACAGAATTTTTTTTTTTATAAACTACGCTCTCTTTTGTGTCTTTGTGAGCTCAAATAGTATTAAAAAAATCACTTCATGTTTGAACTATACCTAAAACATGTGCAAATGATAAACTTTCACTCTACGATGGTTAATCTTTGCAATTAATCCGAGAATCGTGTGTTTCAAACCACATGGTGCCTGGCAGATCAACTATGATCCCTATACTTGACATCGCACATCCTGCGATGTGACTATCGCCAAAGTCCCTCTCAAGGACAGTCTGTTCACTCGGCAGCTATATTTGCAAGGGCTTCGGGTAGTTATTTAGAAATCTCAAAAACTGCATGCCGAACTCACATTAAATAACATTTTTCAAATCAGCAACAAACAACAGTTTTTGTCTGTTAGTGTTTGCCTGTCAACGTTCCTATATGCTGGTGTTTTGAGTGTTCCCTGAGTCATTTGGTTATTAAAAGTTCCTGTTCCAAGTGCTCCCTCGCCTTCGTGAGTTTTGATACACCTAGTTTGTAACACTGACATGAACTGCCCTATAAATGTTGTCTCTTGTGCTGAAATAGTGTTAAAAAGGTTATTTTTCAGGCTAGACCAGCCAATGCGCATAAGTGCGAGTCTCAGGTTTCTATGGGAACCCGAGCTTCTAACGGCAGCTGCAGTGATGCAATGACTTTACCCATCAGTGATTGGCTCTTTTACTTAGAAGGTGGGACATATTCCGCCATATTGCACTTTGCAGTTTCTCACATTCATAAATAGTAGTGAACTGTCTTTCTATATCTTTAGTTTTGCTAGCGCCGATGTGCATGTTCTGATATTGATGCTAAAACGATATATCGTGCAGCCCTATATATAGTGACTAATCATTGGGGTGTGTAAAATAAACCTAGACATTGACTAGGACTGGAACATTACGCATTATAACATAAAAAAGTTTGTTCATTTATTCTCTCTCTCTTTATATATATATATATATATATATATATATATATATATATATATATATTTTTATTTTTTTTTTTATACAGTCTAAAACAAACAAAAAAAATATGTCAGAGGGAATTTAGGGCACATTTAGACAATGCAGTCAGGCAGTAGGCTACTGCAGAGAGATTGAGAGTGAGGCAGAGAGACAGTGGGGAGGGGGAGACATTCTGAAACGAGGTGATTATGGGCCGCCTGGGGACTCCTTCTGTCTGGTACCCATGAGAGAACGGGTTAAGAACACTTAGCCCAGGGGGGGTGTAGGGGGGGCTATATAGACAAGGTATATGGGGTTGGGGGTTGGGGGGAATAGGCCTTCCTCTCTCCTCTCTGGAGTTAGGTCCCTTATGGATAATATGGACTTCTGAGAGTCTTTGCAGGGTCATTGTGTTTGACACTGGTTTGCCGAGGGGCTTGCGCACTGCTGCTGGCCTGGTGCCAGTTCCTGTGAGGAAGACCCCAGCAGTGGATCTGTCAGACGCATCTGTCTTTCTGTCTCTTACAGTTTATTGAACATGTTTACAGTCATATCTACAATCTGCATTTAATCTGTAAATTCATTAAAGTGTCATTAATGCAATGAGAAACAGGTTCTTTGTAATAATGAAGCATGGTTTAAAGACAAGTCGATAGCTAATTTGTCTTAACAAATATAATAATACTTGATCAAATTTAAAGCTAAACATAAAATTTGCCATGGCAAAATATGGTGCTAGTGTGTTTATTTTTAATTATTAGTTTTTATATAGCTGTTTATTGTCAAATAGTACTAGCAGTATTTGTTTTTCCATACATACATACATATACATACATTTGTATTCCCCAAACAGTTAATAGCAGTAAATATTTTACACTTTTTGTGTACTAATATCAGGATTGATGTTGACAGGCGTATAAATTGCCCCTCATTGTCATTACAATTAATGTTCTTTAAATGAGGAAACGCATTTCCTAGTGCCACAGGGCGTTATAGTGGCCCACTCCCTGGGGAATGAGATCTAGGCTGTTCATACAGGCTGATGAACTAAAGCAGCAGTTTCCACTTTCCAAGGGTTTTCTGAAGAGCCGGTGTGTGAATGATAACCTAGTGCAGTATGTTTCTATATATTTATGGACATTCACATCTATTCTTGTTTTAAAATACAGATACAATTCATGGGTATTTTTTTCTTCGT
Source organism: Paracanthobrama guichenoti (assembly GCA_018749465.1). Classification (NCBI taxonomy): domain Eukaryota; kingdom Metazoa; phylum Chordata; class Actinopteri; order Cypriniformes; family Gobionidae; genus Paracanthobrama; species Paracanthobrama guichenoti. The sequence continues at coordinate 33,468,143 of CM031959.1, read as the reverse complement.
TCCAGAAGTGGAACTCTAAACTTTGTTACTTGTTTTTGTGTCTCATTGATTTCTGTTCGCAAAGTGTGCAAGAGTTCTGAAGCATAATGTACTGAGGAGTTTAATGTAGGCAGAACAAATAGAGGCAAAGGGAAGTGTTTACTATTCTGAAGCCTTGATTTGTATTCTTCTGCTCTCTGGAGAAAAGCCCTTTGTCGTTTTAAAGGACGGCAGCACTTTGTTTTTGCCGCTGGGTACAGCTGCTTACAAGTGGACAACCAATCACAGCATAGTGTCCTGCATATAGAAGAAGCAGGTTTTTGTTTGATGCATGAAATGACTGTAGGTCTGTTTGCTGATGGGGCAATATTTATTTGAGAATACTGAATGACTTACATTTGACAAAGAGAAGTGTAAAATGAAACATAGGTCTGCAGCAGCCTGTCAGTTTATTCCCAAATGACCTTTTCTCAGCCCTGTTAATTGTTCTTACACAACAATTTTTTTTTTGCCTGTCCAATCCCATTCACTTACCTAAACGAAGAAAACACATTGACTTTAATATGTGTAATTTATCACAAACACTCTGAATCCTTCTGTAAATTAGTTTAACATTTTGATTAATCTCAGCGTGTGCGATCTCTCATGTCAAAGCGTCAATTATTTCCTCTAACTGCTGGAATATGGTACAGGCTTTATGAGGAATTACGGAAAGCCTAGAAGACAGCTGTCTTTAACACTTATGAATCTTGTGCATGCACATACACGGCCTTTAAGTCTCTATAATCACTAATCATTCATGACCAATAATATGTCAAACTTGTTTCAGTAGAATCTTCATATTGTTTTACTTTCATTGATTCCCAAGCAGGAAAGATGCGATGCACAAACTGCAGAGATTGAGATTCAGCCGTTTCTTTTTTACACGCAGATGAATGGATGTACAGATGAATGGAGAGATATCAAGGGAATAGATGCCCTTGGTGATCAATATCCTTTATCAGTGTCACCTGCTCTTTCTCTTTGGAAGTGAACAGGCTATTTGTATTTAATGGTGTTTCTTGAGCCGTGAGCTTATTGACAGGTACAAGTCATGAATATATCCCCGTGGAGGGTAAAGGTCATTCTGTTTATGTTTGTCGAGCAGAGCTAATGTGTTTTTGAGGTGTTGTCTGCTTGTAGGAGACAAAGTGTGTCCTGTTTGTCCTTTTGTGTCTGTAGTTTTAAAGTTAGAACATACTTGAGCAAGAATTCGCGTGCTCCCACTGTACATACATAACTGATCTTGCATTAGTATGGTGGTAGCAAACCTCTACTCTAGCGGTTGACTGTGCATTCATATAGCTAGCTATGTACAATTTTGATAAACTAATTTCATCTGCTTGTAGGGCTGTCAAATAAAAATTCGAATTTCGAATATTCGTCGAATTTACAAAAAAAATAAATAAAAAAAAATGACCGAGCATTCGAATTTTTGGTAGAGGCGCGCAAGACGTGATGATGACGCGAAGTGATGAGTAGTTTCGTCCAGTACAGCGCGGTGCGGCTGTGTTGTACTTTTTTTTTTTTTTTTTAAAGGTGGAAACAAAGAGTGAGGATTCGGAGTCGGAGAGAAAATGGCCAACCTGTTCGACGGCGTATACAGTCAGACACAGAGCAGTGCAAAGAAGGCAATCAGGGTTTTGGAGCATGAGATGGATATAAATGAAAGAGAAGATACGCTACCTGCTGACGGAAATCCTCTCAGCTGGTGGCAAAAACCATGCGGTATATGTATCCATATATTGCGCAGCTGGCACATACATACCTGACCATACCTCAGCAAAAAAACGCTCAGCACTCGCTGCAGGTCAAGGTGACCGTTTGGTGTTTTTGACGAACATTACGTAGATTAAACATGAGTGGAAATGGATTGTTTCTGAATGTCAGTTTGCCATTTTGTGTTCACATTACGTTGTCTGTTGAAGCGTGTTTTCTCAGGTTACTGATGCGTTTGCAGGTTTATGCACTTTTGTTACCTAATTTTCCTTACATGTTCATTAATGCACTTATATTTTATTTAATAACAATTGTTTGAAAAGTAAATGCACTTTAAAAAGTTAATGTCATTTCAATAAAAGATGCGATGATTGATTCGGTTTACATTTGCTTGTTGCGCTCGCTTGCACCCTCTTGTGGGCATAGGAGACAATACAGTACTTTTCCCCTCTAACATTAAGTATTGCCTTTAGAATTCGAATATAATTCAAATTTTGCTAATATTTAAGAAATAATTTTGAATTGAGCTTTTCAGCCATTTTGACAGCCCTATCAGCTTGCATAGCTGGAAGCAATTAAATCATGTCTTGCTTAGAGTTAGCTTTGGGCCAGTGTTATTCGATCACGCCATGTCAGTTTTGTGTGTTTTCCAGTACTCCTTTGTTTGTGAAAACTGATTTTTCATAACTGTATCATAGTTTATATTGTCAGGGAAATTATGATGTGATGAGAGAAAAAAAAATAAAAAATCCTGAAGTAATTCTTCATCTACAACTGCACAGCAAATGATTTGTGCTTTTATTCTCGCCTCTGCTCTAGACTCTGTGTATTGTGTTTGTACTCTACACTTACATTAATTTGATGACCCATGCTGTTTTCACAGATTTCTTGTATTATTATTTTTTTGGCTTTTCCTTTTTGAAAAACTTAGCATTTAATGTTTACTCCTACCTGTCCAAGTACATCCTGTTTACATGATATATGCACTTTGTTGTTGTTTACTGTGATAATACATCATTTGCATTCGAAATATAAATGCAAATGCACATGGAAATCAGGTTACTTTATTTGACCTCAGTAAGTGCACTCAATTGTTAACAATAATGTGTACAGTTATGGTGGCCTGCAATTGTTTACTGCAGTGGAATTGTGCGTTTGTGTAGTGCAAAATATCTTTCCTCTATCTCCAATATAACCTTTCAATTGAATGTTATAAAACAGTAATCCTACTAAGAGGAGATCTCTCGCTTTCTCTCTTGGAGAAACGTGAAATGCAAATGAAGGGGGTTGGAAAATAAATATTACATTTGGGCTGTGGCACTAAATGCCTGTCTTATCTGGTTCAAGTGGAAAATGATGGGCCAAGCCCCACTGCCCTCCACCGGCATGTCTCCACGGCAACACCAAGGCAGCTGAAAAATGGCACCCAGACATAGATGCCCCTTCATTAAATATCAGCACAGCAGCTGACAGCAGAGATAATGGCCAATAACACTGTATTATGTTGAAAGTAAATGAAAAGCTCGTGGGACTGGCTGTCATGCCTCGGGTAAGAATACATACTGACCCAAAGAACAAGCGTATATGAGCACTCCTATGAATAACGCTGCCTTTCTGCATAACACAATCCACTGCTCACAAACAGTGGCTATGTGCTTTAAGAATACAGTGCTATATCATTAATATTTTGGATCTGGCTGTTAATGCATATTTTTTACTATTCATTTTTGTTTTATATTATAGTTTATTTTTAATCAATTTAAAAGGCAGCCATCATGTGGTGTTCATTGTTAAAATGGCAGCCATCATTTTCCTCCTTTTTGTTTTATCGTGATCTGTTGTTTCTCCCTTGTGACGTTAAATTCACTGACATCTGGGCTTTTCATTGGTTGCGTAGACTAACAAACGAGTTCTCTTGTGTGTGCCGACATTTCTGATGATTATCTGTCTTCTATTCCATTGGAGGAATCTCTCCTCTCCTCTTTGGCTCGTCGGATCTCATTTTGAGGTGTATTTTAACTTCCCTCATCCCCTGTCTTACAACTGAGATGACAGTATCTTTTTCCTTTGATACCGTGCTTGTTCTAGTTTTTCTGTGCTTTTCTTTTGCCCTTTTCAGGATTAGTATTTTGTTGTAATGGCACTATGTGCCATTACACCAAATTACAGCGGCAGAAACAGAGCCTTTTAAAGGGAAATGTCACCATAGCTCTGCATTGTAGATACAGTGAAAAATGTGACATTTTCAGGCAGTGTACATCCTACAGATGAACTCATGTGAAAGAATCACTTTCCTTGAGTGCATGTTGAATCCTTGTGATTAAAAAATGTGTGTGATGCATCATTAGTGGCATCATTGCCAACAACATCTCCAATGGTGCAAAAAATGCAGCTTCAGTTTTTTTCCATAGGACCTTTTTGATGTCCTTGAGTCTGTGGATACAAATTAATATTGATTAATATTGGTACATAACATTAAAGTATATTAATAAAAAGGTCAGCTGTTAATACAACATATACTTTTATGCTATTAATGTACTGTACAAATACATTTTAAAATTAATAATTCAATTGTATATATACACTACTTTTATTAAACAAGGATAGCGACATTAAATTGATCAAAAGTGACAGTAAAGACATAATGCTAAGAGATTTGTATTTCGTACAAATGCTTGATGAATCCTGAAAAAAAGTTATGAAGTACAACCCTTTTCAATTTTAATATAAATAAGAAATGTTTCTTGTGCACCAAATCAGCATATTAGAATGATTCCTATTATGTGACACTGAAGACTGAAGTAATTGTTAGTAAAAATTCTGCTTTTCTCTAAAATTTCAGCAAAATTCATCAGGGATAATTTGCAATTTAAAATATATTCATATACAGTACTGTGCAAAAGTCTTAGGCACGTTGGTATTTTCACATGAAAAATGTTTTTAAGCCAGTTATTTATATCTTTTACTGCAGTGTCAGTAGGAAATATCAGTTTACATTTACAAACATTCATTTTGCCATTAATTGTAATAATTCAGTGAGATATTTATTATTATTATTATTTTTTTTTTTTTTTATGCACAAGAAGTCTGACAGCAGCCGGTATGATCTGATCTCACCATCATGGAGTCTGTCTGTGATTACATGAAGAAACAGAAAAAACTGAGACAGACTAAATCCAGGAAAACTAAGGCAACGTCTCCCAGACACTTGAAGAAACCTTCCTGCAAAACTACAGTACTGTGAAAAGTTTAGGCACTTGTCAGAATGCTTTAATAACAATAATAATAACATAAATAGCTTTTATTTATGAATTAACTTCTATTAACTAAATCAAATTGATATTTGGGGTGACCGCCCTTTGCGTTTAAAACGGCTTTTGTCACCTGCATCTATTCCTACACCTATTCATGTAGTTTTGCAGGAAGGTTTCTTCAGGTGTCTTGGCGACGTTGCCGCAGTTCTTCTGGATTTAGTCCATCTCAGTTTTTATGTTTCTTCATGTAATCACAGACAGACTCCATGAAGATGAGATCAGATCTCCATGTGGAGCATAGAGACTATTGTCAGACTCTTTATGCATACACGAATCTCAATGGATTATTAAAATTAATGGCGATTAATTTATAAATGTAAACTGATATTTCCTACTGACACACTACAGCAAAAGATATAAATATCTGGCTTAAACCCACTTTTTGTGTGTAAAAATACTAGCGAGCCTAAGACTTTTGCACAGGACTGTAGGAAGCAGTTATTTTAGATTTTAATATTTCATAATTGTACTATATTGATGAACATAAGATCTTTCAAAACATTACAAATCTTATAGTTATCCCAGATTTTATAAATTTTTATATCTATATAAATTGTAGTATTGATTGTAGTTAAAGCTTATTAGTGCACTTCAAGTTAGATCAATTCTAGATTACAGAAGCAACTTTATTTCAAGAAACCACAAACCCTTAATGGCTTTACATCAACTACAAAAAAAAACATGGTTATTTTTCTGATGTGATGACCATACAAATTGTTTCTTGAAATACATGATCAATGAATACCTTTACTGCTGTTGGACTGGTAGAGCTTCTTCTTCTTCTTCTTCTTCTTCTTCTTCAGATGGTCCCTCAATCCTAGAGCGTCATACCTGTAATTGAAAATATGAGCAAAAATTAATGAAATACATTTAATGCCAGAGATCAAAAAGAGCTGGCAAATTTAAATTAGCTGGGTATGAAATTGCTTTTCCTGGATTGTGAAAGCAAATGCTTAAACAGTATCCCGAAGCTTTTCAAAAGCGGAATAACAATTTCAATGGAATGGGGAGCAGAAATGCTTGTCATTTCAAGAGCTGATCTGCATGTAGTTTCACTTTTGCTGCACTAAAACGAGGTAGGAGAGGAGATAATACCCTCATCGCTGACAGATGGGCTGATAGAACATGGCCTTTAACAGACTAGATTGTGTACTGTTATCTTTTCATTTCTCATCTCTCATTCTCAGGAGGAAAGGCTTTGCTGGTTTGGGGAAGTTAGTTTAATCTACCACTGTGTTTGAAAGATCTCATGCCACCAGATTTGAAAGGAAAGTTGCTTAAACCGCTCAAGCCAGAGCTGCGGATAACAGCTTTATGATGAGTTTGATGCTGATTGTGTGTTTTAATGCATTACCCTCGATAAATGTGAATGTAAACTGGTGAAAGCATGAAAGTGTTAGTTCACCCAAAAATCAAAAAGACTCATCATTTACACACCCTCGCATCGTTCCAAACCTGTAAGAGTTTTATTCATCTTTGTTACACAAATACAGATATTTTAAATGAAATCTGAGAGATTTCTGTACCTCCATTGACAGTCCATGCACCTACCACTTTGACACTTCAAGAGGTTCATAAAGAGACCGTAAAACGAATGTACTGTATATGAATCGAGCAGCTTAGTCCAACTTTTCTAAAGAGACTCGATCGATTTATATGAGTTTTGACTTTTATTCACATATAAACAGTCAACATTAACACAAACTGAGACTGGTAACCCGAAGGTTGCAGGTTTGATTTTCAGTATCGTCAGGACTGAGGTGCCTTTGAGCAAGGCCCCCAATTGCTGGGGCATCATTACATCTAAATCCAATCGCTCCCCGGACATCACAGCAAAAATATCTGCCCACTGCTCCAGGTATGTGTGTCCATGGTTTGCAGTGCGTGTGTGTGTGTTCACTACTCATGTGTACCTAATGTGTGTGCACTAACTTGGATGGGTTAAATGCAGAGGACAAATTCTGAGTATGGGTTACCAAACTTGGCCTTCACATGTCACTTCACTTTTAAACAGAAGCTCAACCATACAAACTTCATTGGTTCTTGTGGAAGCTCAAACATGCTGTGTATATCACTTATATGTGAATAAAAATAAAATAAAATAAATCTGTTAATCATCATAAAAAGCGAAGAATACATTTTCAATGATTCAATTCATATGGATTCATTTTACGATCTCTTTATGAACTTTTTAATGCGTCAAAGTGGTAGTTGCATGGACTGTCAGTGGAGGGACAGAAATCTCTCAGATTTAAAATATTCTTAATTTGTGTTTCGAAGATGAACAAAAGTCTTACAACATGAGGGTAAGTAAATGATGACAGAATTTTCATTTTTGGGTGAACTAACCCTTTAATGAATCTTTTTGTAAGACATAAGTGCGAGCATGTTGTATTTCAGAACTTATGTGCTTGCTCTGAGAAAGACCAACAGATGGTCCGATCTGGAATTCCTGTCTTCTTGCACCTGATCTGAGTCCAGAATGCCCTGCTGATTTCACTCCCACTCTTGTCCTAGCTAGGCACGTCACACACACACAATCAGGCACCATCACACACACTTGCTCCATATACCATAATCATAACATTGCATCATTCTTACACCACTTTCGACACGACCATCTGTATATCTGTTCTGGTCTTTACAATCACTGGTGAGCTTTGTGACCTAGTGACAAATTCTGTTTTATATCTACTTTAACATAACAGATTCGTCTGAAGGGTCAAGGTGAGCAAACAGAACTGAATGTTCGCAATTTTTTATCTTGTGCAGTGTTTTTGTTTGGACTTTCTTTTTCTCTTGTAATCACTGTAAGTAATGACATATCACATTGGACTTTTTGAATCACTCAGCGTCTGAAGGTTAATTCTTCTACCCACTGGTTGTAACAGGCAGACTGGCACCCAGACACCAGTGGGGAGGCAGACAGACCAAGAGAGAGATGGAGAAAAAGAGAGAGAAAGCTAATAGTAGCAGCTAAAAGCTGCAAAAGGGAGGAGCGAGCCATTGAAGCTGAACACGGACTGCGGCAGGTCTCTCCTATCCAGAATGTTCTGTCACACACTTAGATCAGCAAACTGCACTTTCCAGGAAAAAAAGTATACAAAATACTGAACGTCTTATATATATATATATATATATATATATATAATTAAAAAATATATATTTTTTTTTTTCAGCAAATGTTCGGTACACTAGTTATCATTCAGAAGGAACTTGCTAGTTTGGGACCAAATGTAGGTTTTTAGTTATTGGTAAAAGTTTGTTTCCCATGTAATATATATATTTTTCATAATCACTAGAGTAGCGGGTATATTGGTTTAGAAAATATGGCAAAATATTGGACACAACTAAATATCAATAGTATAAAATACAAATATAAATATTAAATTAAAATAGTTTTACTACAATTAAATAACTGGTCACAAATTATGAAATTACATTGTTTGATTAGTTATAATTCAGGCCAGAATTTGATTTCTTTAAATCTAGCTGGTAGGTATTGATTTAACATTGTATATATTATAAATATATATTATTATATAAGCTATTCAATTAAACATTTTATTCAGTAAGGATGCGTGACAGAACAGACATTATAATGTTAAAAAACCTTGTAAAGAATTTTTTTCTCAAATAAATTCTTTTTATTTAGAGTTATTTTAAATTGCAAGAATATTTCACAATATTAGTTTTTACTGTATTTTTGATCAAAATAAATGCAGCTTTGATGAGCATAAGACACTTCTTTCAAAGACAAAATTGTGTGTGTCGTTTAATATTAATTTTATATTGTAACTGTAACACATTTATGGATAGTGTCTGATAATCAAGGTTCAATAATATATATTTTTATAATCATAGGAATTAACACTTCGATAGTATCAACCACCGCAGGATGACCAAGAACACGTCTGACTTCATACTTTAAGTCCTCTGCGATTTTGAATAACCTATAAACTTGATCGAAGGTAGCGGACATTATAAGTGTAATGTGACAGCAGTGGGTGGGTTTGGTTGCAGTTTGGTGTGAGTTGACAATCGGAGGTTGTAATATACGGTTGCAAGAGGCTGGTGAGTCAGCAGCTGTCTGTGACGGGAGTTTGGCCTGGACACCAGGGTCTCTCTAGGCCAGGCCGGGGGAGATAGGCCCTGTTTCTCCTTCCCTCTTTATTGATTTCCTCCATCACCGCTGCATGACGGATGCTCGGGCCGCACTGTCTGGAAGCTCCCTCTGGATCTGCAGGGATAGATTAGCCTTAACACTGCCCTCAGTTGACAGATGAAGAGAAAGGCAAAGGTTTAGCAAGATTGATTAGCTCTAATTATGTACTCTATTGCAAGAATGTTTTCATGTTTTGATCACTTTAAAGGCTTGATGCTAGAACAAGCATCTTTCTTATAGTGTTTTCGTGCATAACAATTTAAAGATATCTATCAAAAATCAACTCATTCTATTGACCAGACAATGCACAAATCGGTTTACAGTTACTTCAGATTTGAATTTTTGTTTATTTTCATTTGTTTTTGTTTTCATGCACAGCAAAATCACTGAAAAAAATCTCTCAGAAATTTATCTCAGAAATTGCTAGTAAGTTTCACAACTAATCACAAAGAAACGGCAAGTAACATTTAATTAAACAGAATTAAAAAAGAATAATAATAATTGTAAAACACTCAAATAATTTTATTTACAACTTTTACAACAATTCATTTTTAATATAAAATTCTTCAAATGTCCCTTATCTTGCTGTGCATAATTCATCCATGAAAAAAAAAAGTTTCATCAAAATGTTTCTCTTTTTCTCCCGATGCAAACAAGGCAAAATAACTTACAAACTAATCAAATCTTGATAGATAATAAGTCTTGTACTTTATTCCAAACTGTATATTCAGTTTCTTAAAAATGTCACATTATGAAATTGATTCAATGCGTTGCAAATACAAACGACATAAACAATGATATATTTTTCATCTTTGGTTGAACTATCCCTTTAGATATTTGGTATAATACCATTCATCTTAGCACCTCAGATACAGGCGTTATCATTTCCATCCATGTCTTTCATGGGATACTGTATTTCTGTGAAGGGCACTATGTGGCAAATGGCAGTTTTGTTCTGGAGTTGAGAGGCCAATTGGTCAGAAAGTTGCCTGCATCCTCTCACATGTGATTGACAGGTTGAGAGCTCTTACCCTGTAATGGTTTCCTCCCCAAAGCATGCTGGATTTAATGGCTTCTCTAACGACACTACTTTTCTCCACTCCTGGGCTTCTGACACCTTTACGCATGAGAACGTCTCTGACCGTACCACCACCATCCGTCTCTGTGTAGTGGAGGGAAAAAGAGTTAGCGGACCATTGCAATTATGATTCGATAACAATCTCTGTCCCCAGTGCCGATTTGACTAATAATGATGTTTTCATTAAGATTTCATAATTCAGCACGTTTGCTATCTCGCACACAGCCCATAACCTTCTTTCTGTCGGATTCTCCATTATAGAGGAGATTAAGTACCTTTGCCCCCCATGAGGATTTTCATTAAAAATCTATACAGATAAGGTTTGTTTTGAAAGGAGTGCTGTGGCGAGACAGAAACTGTGGGAAATGTGCTTCTGTACTCAGGTTTTTGTTCACAGTATTCTGTATGATAGTTCATGATTATTGGCTGGAAACATTGTGGAGAAAGTCTAAAAACAAATACAAAGGGATGAATAAATGGTATTCAGTATTTTAATCTCTGTTGGGTTTTCTGCAAGGCCAGTATTGATTATCAGTATGCTACATGGCCAACAATATGTCTTCTAATTATTATTACAATTTAATCATTATCCTCCCAGTGTAAACTTTTCTTTACTAACATATTGAAAACTGTATTCATTGAATACATAGCTTGTGGAAGCAAATCACTTTTGGCCAAATGACCATCTCTATTTATGTCACTTTGTATATTAGGGCTTGGATTTTTTTATTTGGACTGGTTAACGTGTAAAAAATAATTAACACCAATAATTCAACCACTAGTTATAAGATGTATCATCTTTTATCATAAAAACAGTAGTCTGGTCATTTGAAGTTTAGATTAATAAAGGTGCAATATGTAAGATTTTTGCAATAAAACATCCAAAAACCACTAGGCCAGTGTTATATATTTTGTTCAGTTGAGTACTTACAATATCCCAAATGTTTCCAACTATTTGTAAATAGTGAGATTTTAACTAAGGAACCGGGACGTGTGAGAGAGTCGCCTGTCAATGCTGTCATATCCACATTGCCCTCGGTTTCCACTTTTACTGCCGTAGAAACCATGGCAACAGACGTGGACAACTGCATAACGTCTAGAGGCACGCTGTTGTAGTTTCGTTCAAACATTATGGACCATGGCAAGCAGACTTTGGAACAAAATGAGGACTAGTATCGACGTGGCGTTTTTGAGATGGTGAGAGCTTCGCGACAAACTTCGACTTGACGGAGATGCCGTTCTTGCATGTGCATTATTAGACAGGTGAGGAAATGTACATAAAACGAATCAATGTTATGTAGCTCAGCACGATGAAATATTAGAATATCATCAGTATGATGTTCTAATGTTGATGTAGCTCACTGCTGGTCTCATACAGCCAACAAACTAACACACAGAATAACATTATAACTTTCAACACACTCAAGTGCAGTTTAGATCAAGTGAAACTGCACTGCGTTTCCTCACAATTTTAATTTGTCAAATAAACTCACCGGTATGAGTAATTCAGCACTTGCGGGTAGTTCGGTAGAATGAAATGTCCTAATTTCTTTATACCCCCCGGGAATCGCGTGTGGTGCTGATATCTGTCTCTTAATCACGCCCTGCTTCATACCACAGTCATGTTAAAAAGCATGAATGCATTCACTCATCCATAAACATTATTTCCCCATAAACATTATTAGATCCATCGGCATGACAAGTTCCATGATTCCATGTTCATTCACTGCATCATCAATCTACGCCTTTGTTATTGTTTTAAAGAGGTTAGCGACCTCTAGCGGCGAAAGAAAATACATAGTGTAGCTTTGAAGGTGCAGTGTGTAATATTTATGATGATCTATTGACAGAAATGCAATATAATATACATAACTATGTTTTCAGTGGTGTATAAAGACCTTACATAATAAACTGTTATGTTTTTATTACCTTAGAATGAGCCTACATACAACGCGGGTCCCCTTACAGTGAAATCACCATTTTGCGCCACCATGTTTCTACAGTAGCCCTAAATGGACAAACTGTTCTACAGAGTGCTAGCTACTCTCTGCTGTCTCAGACGACAACATTTTTGTCATGTGTCGGCCACCGTAGCTTCTCTATGTGCTTCGAAAGGGAGGGGTGAACGGTAGATGGTTGCAATTCACAACCTCACCACTAGATGCAGCTAAAATTTACACTGTGCATCTTTACATGTTAATAATGCCTTTTAAATGTAAAGTTAAATTAGCCTAGAAATCTAGACGCACCCTAGCGGCAGCAAATCTAATTTGCCGCGAGTGTAGTCTAGCAACTCTCGGTAGACCTGCGAACTGGAAAAACCAAACTCTGGTAAGGCCAATCACATTGTGTATAGAGTCGGTGGGCGGGCTTAACATAATGATGGCAGAGTTGCCGAGGTTCCGTGTGCTACTTAAAAACAAAGAAGCTGGCGAACAGTGGTCTTTCGAATCGGCTTTGGTCGTGACTCTGGGTGACTTGTTGTTAAACTTTTCTTTGAGAAAAGAACAAAGAACGGTACTGAAGTACTGAAGTCATCAATGTTTAATCGATCCTATTGTGTGCAGAGGAAATTTGAAAGACAACTGTTTATCCCGCCTCTCCGATTGAGCCCTGCCGATGGTGAGTTCCCAGACCCAACATCTTAATGTGGGTCTGGCTTGTCAGGCTAAAGTTAAATGGCTATAGTCTGCAAAAAAAGTAAGAAATTCAGTCATTGTTAATAAGCAAAAATGTTTCTTGAGCATCAAATCAGTATTTTAGAATGATTTCTAAAGGATCATGTAATGGCTGCTAAAAATTCAGCTTTCACATTGCATGAATAGATGACATTTTAAAATATATTAAAATAGAATACAGTTATATAAATTTTAACAATATTTCACAAAGGCATTTGTGAGCATAAGAGACTTTCTTCAAAAAAAAAAACAAAGAACGGTACTGAAGTCCACCACACATCCATCGATTTCCTGAGACACAATATATATATATATATATATATATATATATATATATATATATATATATATATATATATATATATATATATATATATATGTCTCAGGATTTCTTCCTCTTGTCTTTTCTTTTATTTTCCCTTACTGACCCTCATGTATCCTTCACATCTTCCTTTCCACCAGAAAAGTGACTCTTATTAAGTATTCAGATCTTAAGATGATTGTATGGAGAACATCTGGCAGTAATGTGGAGCGGTGTCTTTAGTAAAAACAACACTCTGTTTAATTAATAATTGATCAGTACTCTCTCCTGGCACTTTAACGGCATGGCAGTATCTCAGGGATGCGGTTACCACTCGAGTCAGTCAGGAGGAGGGAGATAAGGTGTCGAGGATCTAAATGAGGGCCCGCTCTCAGAAACACGCCGCTAACGGTAGCCATGCTCTGGGGAGTAATAATGCATCTGCTGAGGTGTTGGCACCAGCCTTCCATGCCAGCATGCAGCGCACAATAACACCCATGAGCTACTAGGGAAAATACTACGCCCTGTTCAGCAGCCTGAAACCTTTTGCTTGTGTTTCGAGCAGGTGATCTAAGTTGCTTACTTACGATGTTGAGCTTTAGCAGTTATGCACAGGTGTTTGCAGTAGGACACAGCTATGTAGGTGAAATATTCACTTTACTTCATGTCTTAAACAGAGCTGCAGTAAGAGCCATGCAGTTATAGTGCTTGAACTTGAAAATTTGAAGATGATACCACCCTATATACACCGATCAGGCATAACATTATGATGACATTATGAAGTGAATAACATCGATTATCTCTTCATCACGGCTCCTGTTAGTGAGTGGGATATATTAGGCGGCAAGTGAACATTTTGTCCTCACAGTTGATGTGTTAGAAGCAGGAAAAATGGGCTAGAGTAAGGATTTGAGTGAGTTATCAAGGGCCAAATTGTGATGGCTAGACGACTGGGTCAGAGCATCTCCAAAACTGCAGCTCTTGTGGGGTGTTCCCGGTCTGCAGTGGTCAGTATCTATAAAAAGTGCTCCAAGAAAGGAACAGTGGTGAACCGGCGACAGGGTCATGGGCGGCCAAGGCTCAATGTATGTGGGGACAATGCACTACTGTAGCTCACATTGCTCAATAAGTTAATGCTGGTTCTGATAGAAAGGTGTCCGAATACACAGTGAAGCGCAGTTTCACTTATATATATATATATATATATATATATATATATATATATATATATATATATATATATATATATATGTATGTATGTATCTTTCACTTATATATACATATATATATATATATATATATATATATATATATATATATATATATATATATATATATATATATATATATATATATATATATTTATACACACACTCACCTAAAGGATTATTAGGAACACCATACTAATACTGTGTTTGACCCCTTTCGCCTTCAGAACTGCCTTAATTCTACGTGGCATTGATTCAACAAGGTGCTGAAAGCATTCTTTAGAAATGTTGGCCCATATTGATAGGATAGCATCTTGCAGTTGATGGAGATTTGTGGGATGCACATCCAGGGCACGAAGCTCCCGTTCCACCACATCCCAAAGATGCTTTATTGGGATCTGGTGACTGTGGGGGCCATTTTAGTACAGTGAACTCATTGTCATGTTCAAGAAACCAATTTTTTCTTTTTTCTTTGTGACATGGTGCATTATCCTGCTGGAAGTAGCCATCAGAGAATGGGTACATGGTGGTCATAAAGGGATGGACATGGTCAGAAACAATGCTCAGGTAGGCCGTGGCATTTAAACGATGCCCAATTGGCACTAAGGGGCCTAAAGTGTGCCAAGAAAACATCCCCCACACCATTACACCACCACCACCACCAGCCTGCACAGTGGTAACAAGGCATGATGGATCCATGTTCTCATTCGGTTTACGCCAAATTCTGACTCTACCATCTGAATGTCTCAACAGAAATCGAGACTCATCAGACCAGGCAACATTTTTCCAGTCTTCAACTGTCCAATTTTGATGAGCTCGTGCAAATTGTAGCCTCTTTTTCCTATTTGTAGTGGAGATGAGTGGTACCCGGTGGGGTCTTCTGCTGTTGTAGCCCATCCGCCTCAAGGTTTTTACATGATTAAATACATTATTATTTGTATTAATATAATGCATTATGATGATAAAATAATTGCTATTAAACTAGTTATTTATATTACATTTATATACAGTACATTTATATATTTCGTATATTTGTATCAGTGCTAGAGAAACTCCTTGAGCCTGTTTGGCACGGCCCAGTAATCTCCACAGGCTAAATATTAAGCTCTTTTTGTTACAGCCTAGCCAAATATTAATGGACTTGTGAATATCTTCAGCAGTGTGAGATTTGCACAATGAGTATCCAAGTATATCTAACTGCCAGCCATGACACATGGATGAGGCATCACCTTCTCCTGCTGGACAAAACTCTTTCCCACTATCCATTCAGTCATCTTCCATTAATCTGTTTCTTTCAGCCTTGTAATGAGTGATATAATCTGAATCATCTCTCTGACTGCACAGAAGGGCTGTTTTTTGGTGTTCACCAGCTGCATCAGGGTCCCATGTGCTTTTAATATGTTCCACTGTCAGTCAGTTTGCCCCGTGAGCCTATTACCATGTGAAGTGTATCACAGCTGGGCACCAGCACCAGCCCTGATGAGAAAAATCTACTCAGCAACCCTGCAGTCCGATCATACTCCCTTTAGTCCAGTGCAAAACAGGTCAAGATGTCTTTACCCAGTCAGTTAAAACACATACTACATCCACTAATGCTGATCGCTGAGGTGGAGCATAGACTTGGATGTGTGAGTGTTTTGTCAACATTTAGCCAGAGAATATATTGACCCCACGGCGGTCCAAGTGAAGCACTGATAAATCAATGATGCCATTAGTGCTGAGGTCCTTTTCTGGCTGCCTGATGTAAATGATGTCCAGTGTTGATTTTGAGGAACTTTACATTAGATATGTGTATTTTTGCCTGCTCCAAGCCACACCACCATAGCTTGGTGATTAATGGACTGGGGACCACAGGGACCAGGAGTGAACTTATTTCCATAAAAGTGGATGCAGTATGCTCTGAATTCCAATGACCAATGTGAACTTAGCTTGCAGTCACTAAAGCTTGCAGTCACTTTAAAGGCAACTTGATATCAAAATTCCTCTTTTACTTTATCATTACATAATTCAGTACTTATTAAAGAAGTTTGTACCTGTAATCTTTCATCTTTCACCTCTGAAATGACTGTTCAGCTGATGTCACTTATTTTTCAGTTCTTCTCCTTTAACCACCTGCAAAATAGAGACAATTTTTTGTCGATCCAATCAAATCATAATGGATAAATTCAAGTCACGCCCTATATTATTTCTTGTGGAATAATCCGTTTCACTTTGAAATGTCACCTTACTGCGGTAAAATGACTAACCGCCCATTATAATGTTGACTTTAAATAATGTTTATAATCAGGAAACACTATGTTTTATTTCATTTTTTTAAATGGGGTATGTGCGATATATATTGTCTGTGATAATATTGTAATTGTTGTTTAAACTGTGTCATAGTATTGCAATTGTAAATGCAGTGTATAGGCATTAATGCCACCTCTGAGACGCATTTAACAGTCTGTGTAAAAACGTCTAAATGCCACTTTTTATGCAGCTTCTGTTTTGTCTAAGGAGGATCTTATTGGATATTGTCATGGTTTTAGGAGTTTAAACAGAGTTGATTTTGATGGATTGGACGACATTACAGCTTTCGTAATTATGACTCAGATGTGATACACAAACACTGAACATTAGTGCATATATACTTCAATGAGAGAAATTTAAAATGTCACTGATGATAAATGCACAGCCTCTTTGTGTGTTCTGCTGCCCACACTACCTTATTTTGCCATGCATTATCTTGTCTCATTTAGTGTCATCTGGCCTGAACTTAATTGCTCTCCTTCAGTGGTCAATCTCGAAAAACTTCCATAGCTCTTATATTGGGGTTTGTTTTGTTTCAAGAAGCTCTGACACCATTTATTTCCTCTCTTTTAGCGCGAGAAGAGAACGTGGCCACTTTCCGAGGTTCCGAGTACTTCTGCTACGATTTGTCTCAGAACCCCATCCAGAGCAGCAGTGACGAGATCACGTTGTCCTTCAAGACCTGGCAAAGAAATGGCCTTATCCTCCACACCGGCAAGTCAGCAGACTATGTCAACCTGGCCCTGAAAGACGGAGCCGTATCGTTGGTCATCAACTTGGGTTCAGGAGCTTTCGAGGCCATTGTCGAGCCTGTCAATGGCAAATTCAATGACAATGCCTGGCATGACGTGAAAGTCACACGCAACCTCAGACAGGTAATGCTAAAATGGCAAGAAATTCATGTTTTTCAATATAATTCAGAGCTACTTGCTACTGTATAATATGTTTGAATAAGCACTTTTGGTTACTTAAATTTCTTCAAGATGCTAATGCAACTATTTCTTCTCTGAGTTCTTCTACCTTGCCTCGTGTTTTGCTTCCTCAGGCAGTTACCTCTGTCTGAAGCTATCAGCGGTGTGATGGCTTTAAGAGGCTGTCTCTCTCACCCCTCTAGATATTCACCTCACTTCTTCAAATAGTCTGTCTTATCAGGGCAGCGGGGAGAGGCTCCAACCAACCTCAACCGTTCCATTTACCCACAGCCAATCTTTGTGAACTGTTAAATCACTCTGGCGCTGCATTTTAAAATATGTAAATATTTAGGGTGGTTTTGCCCCTCAGGAGTGAAAGCATGTCGCTTTTTGCGTGGACGTGTGGAGGCGTGAGTGCCCAAAAGCACAAGCTATTTCAGCTCTGATCCACTAGGACTGACTTTTTTTTTCTTTGTTTAATAGCTGTTTTACTATCACGCCAAGAACATGCATTAGAATTACCTTATACAATTGCCTGAGGAGAGTCAAAAACCATATGAATCACAACAAAGAGCCAGCTAGATAGAGGTCACCAATTCACGGTTGTAGCACAAAACTACACTTTATGAAACATTGCATATGAAGGAGCCTAAAAATGGAAGCTAGATGTGTTTTGACAAAGAAAAAAATTGGAACATTTGGAAATTATAGCTGAAAAATACTGTATTCTGAAAGGCTTTTTCAAGTGAGTATGTGCTTTAAGATCTTGCCAATAAGTGCAATGCCACAGGCTCTGGAGAATCCGTTATATTTCTTTTTCTTTTCCACCTATTCTTACTCTCACTCATATACTTTGTTTGTCTATGGATAACATTTGTTCAGACCCAGACTAACCACTCATGAACCATTGAATAGATTCTTCAATTTACTAACCGGAACCTACACTAATATGCTACTCATCATGACTTCATTTGATTTTCATTTTATTAACAACCCTTTTTTACATTGTTTAATTTCCTTTCTTCCCCCTTTTTTCTCAAAGCATTCAGGTATTGGACACGCTATGGTAAACAAACTCCATTGTCTGGTAGATATCATTCTTATTGTCCTTTTTTTGGGTTTACCGTGTGTTTCCTTAGCCCTCTTTCTTTTTTGGGGTTTCATGGCATCATAAAAAAAAAATAGACAGACTGGGGTTTGTATTTCGGGGATTTTCTTCTTTTTTATTTCAAATGTCCTCATCCCATTTTTTGCCACAGCTTTACCTCCATTTTCCATCTTTCTTTCTTTGAACTTCCTCTACGGCCCTTTATTGAAGGCTTTTTTTTAAAAGCTTTTTTTTTTATTTTTTTTTTTTTAAATCAAATACTTTCAAAAAACTGGCAGAAGCTTTCCTGAACCAAAAAGTGATGAAAACAACAGCATAAAAATAAAAGAATAAAAAGCTACTTCAGCACTGGAGCTCTGACAGTTGATTCCAGTTGTTTGCGCATGCCGCACGGACCCTTCGTGCTGGATCAGTCCTTGTGTTACTAACACCAAAACTCTTGTCTGAGCAACCAACCATCTGCCCAATGTCCTGTCCTGTCTGTATCGTGTTGAAGGTCATGACTTCCTGTGTCCTCCCTCATTACCCCTCATGGCTTTTGCTTTGGTGTCATATGTGCTGTTTCCCTTTGCATGTCGTCTCGGCTTGAAAATGATGCATGCTTTAATGTTTGCAGTGGTTGTATACCTCACTGTTAACATTTTATTAGTAAAAGACCATCTGACCTCTGTATTGCATGCTCATTTGTGGTAGTTTTAGCTCATTTTGGAAGCACGCATATGTATATGTCAACTAACCCAGTGTGCACAGAATTTGAAACTAAAAACAAGCACAAGCAATTTGTCTGTAGTTTGTTACATAACACTAACCCCTCAAACTAATGTCCCAAACCAGAAAACCATGTCTAACACCATCAAAGATAAAGAAAATATGCTGGCAAAATATTTTCTTTACCTGTCCTTTGTACGTCTACGAATACTAGACAAGAACTGCCTACTCAAAGTCTTGACGTGCAGGTGTTTGGTGCACAATCAAAGACAGACAGCAACCAGCAAGACCGAAGCGAACTATTCCTTGGTAGAACGGCCGTCACAGCCATGAGGTTCATGGAATTTTCCCTCCCCTTTTTTTGTCGTTCCTTTCAATCAGGTGACAATATCTGTGGACGGCATCTTGACCACAACAGGCTATACGCAGGAGGACTACACCATGCTGGGATCGGACGATTTCTTCTACGTTGGAGGAAGTCCAAGCACAGCGGACTTACCTGGGTCGCCTGTCAGCAACAACTTTATGGGTTGCCTGAAAGAGGTAGGTGGTCTGGACAAACCCCTTCCCGCTCTTTCATCTACATGCATCCTATCACCATGTCCTTGTCTGGGCTGAGAGGGAACAAGTTTGAATAGACCGTCCAAGCAGAATAATAGATTCAGTACAGCTTATCTTGTGAAAAGGATAGAGCAGACATCATAACCCGTGGTGTGCTTCTCTAATGAAATTCGCTGGAGTTATACGTTTCTTACCCTGACGCAAAATTGTTTCAGGCGTATTTAATTTGACTTTTCAATTGTGGTGAATCATTTGATTAAGGTTCTAGAAGCCAGAGAAGAAGCTAAGGTGATTGGATGAGATAAGACTTTGCATAATGATATGCATCATGCTAAAAAAATGATTCTGGTGAACAATTTGGCATGAAGACATCTGTCAATGCAAAATTAAAATGTTCACACAAGCTGACTCTATTGAGTGAATCTCACAAAAAGATTTTGCTTAAAGATAATGAACCCTGTTTGTAGGACCATTGATTTTTAAATAATAAAGATACAGTATTTTTTACAAAATGTATATATACTAAATTGCTGATATAAACTAAATTGCTGATTTAAGTTTTAATTGTTAAAAGGATTATTCATTTAGTCAATGATAAATACTGTAAACCATTTAAATTTTATGCCATTTTTTGTCTGAATTAAATGAAAATAATTTTTTCATCAAAATTAAAACTATGACTGTAATAAAAACATGCAAAATAAAATAAAACAAAAACGTATATAAAAACATATGCATAATAATAATGAGAAACTTCTTAATTGTCATGTAAATGTCAAAATTCAAACAATCCTAGGGCCTTTCATACACCCGGCGCAATGTGATGGCAGTTTTTTTTGCTAGTTTCAGCAGTTATCATTTTTACGTCCAGCGCCACGCTGTTTAAATAGCAAATGCACTCGCGTCCATCTGTCCATCTGAAAACGAGGTGTGTTCAGGCACATTGTTGGCACATTGCTCTTTTGAGGCAACTTAGTGGTACTTAGTGTTATTTAAAGGGCGTGTTAGTAATATGTGCATATAGGCGGGTGCACAACGCACATACATTCTGCTCATTACACACACAGGGACACGCAGCAGCACACAAACATTTCTGCTTGCAAGTTCTGCCATGTAAATAGCGAATATGCCATGGTGCAAGCGCAACTGGTTTTTAAAGGGAATGGGAGATGAAACTCTGATTGGTTTATTGCACGTTACACCCAAAACACACCCATGGCTCATTAAGAGACTAGGGACAACCCTTTTGGACCATGCGCCTGGAGCACCGACCATTTTTTTCTGTCATTAAACTAGCATAAGTGGATTCGGACACGCCCTAAATGCACATGCGCCATGCACTTCAGACCATGCGCTCAGATCGTTAAAATAGGGCCCCTAGTAGTTCTCTTCAGCTAAGAGCCTGTTTGCAGAAGTTAGATGTCATTCTCTTCGATCAGCTGTTCATTTCCACATTCCTCAGTTGTCAGGTCTGGATAACATTATCAGTAAATGGACTGATCTTTAATTTAGCTGGAAATAGGCAATTACTCTGTTGTGCGGCTGCTGGCGAGATCCTTCATTAATTCATGATGAACAAACAGCAGACAACAGAACCTCCTTTTCGCAGTGAGCACTACAACAGCCTGCTATCTTTTAATGACCCGCCATGAAGCTATCACTGCCATTTCCATCTCATACTGGCCCTCCTATCACAGGGCTAAAGGCCTGTAACATCGGCGTTTGCGTTAAAAACTCATTTCATTCGCTTTTTACAGTGCTGAGTTTTGAAATAAAACTGCCACCCATGTCAGAGATTACAGTAATCAGTCTCATACTGTATGTGCTGTGATATAGCGAATGCTTACATAGCACTGCTGTGTTAGATGGGTGAATTGGATGCTAAGAGCTGCTCAAGACGAGATATCAGAACTTATATACACACTTCACCCACCTAAGAGTGGCCATAGTGATAGATACCTCCTCTTCACATTTTTTTCTCAGAGTAAAAGGATGAAAAGATGTTTTATACACTTCTTAGCTTGTTAAAACCTCACATTTGATTTGGAAGCTAATAATGGTATAGTCATTATTGACCATGAATAAGACGGTCTGCTTCTGACCCAGATGACATGATCTTAAGAAAGTGAAAAGTTTCATGTGAAGGCCAAGTGTGGTAACCCATGCTCGGAATTCGTCCTCTGCATTTAACCCATCCAAGTTAGTGCACACACATTAGGAGTAGTGAGTAGTGGACACACACACCCAGAACAGTGGGCAGTCATTTTTGCTGTGGTGCCTGGGGAGCAATTGGGAGTTAGGTGCCTTGTTTAAGGGCACCCCAGTCATTTCCTGCCTGTATTGAGAATTGAACCCGCAACCTTTGGGTTGCCAGTTTGACTAACTATTAGGTCACGACTGTGGTGTATTGCATTTTTTAGCTGAGGTTGAGTCTACATAAAATGTCCAGATTCTATTTTATGTAGTTGTGTTTGCAATTACTATAGTTACTATAGTTACAGTAGAACAGTACTGTACCCCCCACCAAAAAAAACCTTCTTCCAAAAAGTCTAGTTTTCTAAGTTTTTTTTTAATTATTATTTAGTTATATTATATTACAATATATTATATGTTATGTTATGTATTCTTTTCTATTCATTTCCTTTTATTTTACTCTCATTAACTTTTTTGTCTGCTCTGGGGGTATTTTTGTAGTGGTAAACGTATGTGATATTGACTTATTGGAAGTACACTGTAGTATTGTAAAGTGTACCACCCTGTGGTACAGGATGCTTACTGCAGTCATTCTGCTTGGTAGGCTATTGTATATAGGACAGAGGTTGCAAAAGTGGTCTTAACACAGAAAATCACTAGAAGATTTCTTAAAAAGACCATGCCATATTACAATTTCGCTATTTTTTTTGTTTTTTTTTTTTTTTTTTTTTAAGTGCAGATAACAACAAAATTATTTCTCTTTCATCAAATGAAATATACTATTGTATAGATAGCCGTATGCTGCTTCAGACCCACCTTGTGTCTGACTCTCAAGCTGAGCGTGAAGGGCAGTAATCAGGGTATGGCGAGGTGTGTGGCTGCACTGGGGTCTGCCAGCACTAATGGCTGGATACCGAGCGTCCTCCACTGCCAAGCTGGAATCCGCTCCCTTCCTTTGTGCCCCGCCATCACAATCAGTTTCCAGGATGTGCGCATGGTGACTGTCATTTGTCACTTTGCTTGGCCGGCTGGATGAAACTGTCCCTGCTCTCTGGACATTTGCTCCAGAGCCAGCACTGCTCTATGGATGCGAGACAGGCCTGAGAGTTCTGATAGATCTCTCTCTCTCTCTCTATCCAGCAGATTTGTTTCAGTAAGCACCACAGGACTGTTAATATTTGGCAAAAGCTTAGAGCTGGAATACTGGCCAGCCTGAAACAGCAGGAGAGGTCTTTGTCTTCTATATTAGTTGTGTAGTGTTCAAACAAAATGGATATGTATCTTGGATATCTTGGGTATCTTAGAATAAGTTGTTGAAACACAACACGGCATCACTTCAAAAAGTTCAACAATTCTGTCTACAAACAAACAAATTAAAGTGAAATAAGTTTACATTAAAGTACTAAACTAAATTACTAAACTAAAACTGAACTAAAAATAAATGAAAGCAATACAAATATAAAAAAAGAATAAAATAAACTTTAAAATAAAAAGGAGAATATAAAAATAAAAGCATTAATAATAATAAAATGTAAAAAAATAAGATGTTAAATATTCCTAAATTCTTCATATATCTTGTTTTATTCTCTGCAGAAGAAAGTAAGTTGTACAGGTTTGGAACAACATGAGAGTAAATGATGAAATAATTTCTTTTTTGTGTGAGAAATGGCTAGCAACAATAAGCTGATGATAACTATTTCCAAAGGTCACGTGGCTAAGTTCTTTGTGAAAGTGAAGATTGTAGGTTTCTTATGTTAGCATGCTAATTTGCATTAGCTTTGGGTCAACACTTTGTTACGTTGGTGAGGAAATTTATATTATAATGCAATTGTAGGGGATTTACAGTTAAAGTTACAAGGACCAGAAATGAAGACCAGGGGTCAAGAAATGCAATTAATTGAAGAAAATTTTACTGAAGAATAGAAGTCATCTTCAACACTCAGAAAGGAGTGCGTAGGCCACTCTGCGTACACGCTCATTATAGAAGCAATTATACTCTCACACAATCACTAAGCTATGTCATCACGTCAGGTTGAATGATTCTGATTGGTTAAGGCACAGATAGACGTAAAAAAAATATTTCCACTGAGGTCATCAATCTGGGTTTCTAGGCTCCAGTTTGTCTGTCAGATGTTTCACCTCCCCTGCGTGCCAGTTGTTCACCTTGTGAACGTCAAGTCCTATACACAAAATGGTACCAGCAACACACACACACACACACACACACACACACACACACACACACACACACACACACACACACACACACACAGCTTCTTCAAGGTTGGTCGAGCTCTAGCTCTGACCAGGAAACTTTCCCAAAACATACTGAGATACTTTCAGTAAGAGGTTCAAGCTATATTCGTCATTATTCTCAAGTAAATGAAGATGAAAAGTAAAATAAATGCTTTAACATAAGCTTGAAGAAGTCATTCAGTATTTAGTATTTAGAAGGATAAATATTCATTAATAACTTGATTTAACAACCACTCAAAAGATATACATTGAAGCGGCAGTGGATTTCAGAATCCAACCCTTCACAATGTATATACGAAAGTGTTGTGGTCTAGCAACAGTTTGAGCCTAGCCACTTCTTAATGCTATTACTGTCACTTCATTCCACCATTCACTTATCAGATTTATACTTAAAGACAGGAAAGCATTTGCAAAGATCTTTTTTTTTTTTTTACTTGGAAAGTTTTATATTATCACAGTGTGATAGCTTTTCAGCTATCTGAAGGAAAAAGGCGGGGTTGTCTTTATGCCAACTTGCAGTAACTTTTATTCTTAATACTATAACCAAAAGAATGCTCGAAGGTATCAACAAAATAAACAGAGAACTTTCAGGCAGCTTTCAAATGGCAGGGTTTGGTGGCAGCACACAGAAGCTCAGCTCTCTCCCCAGTCAGCCCCTCTCCTTCTCCAAGGCCCAGCTTTTATCCTGTCTCTCGACTCACTGCAAAATGAGGACACCCGTTAGATCTCGTTAACAAGAGGCGTGTCCCTTAACCATCAGCCCTCCCAAACTCCTCCTCCGCCTGCAACAGCCCCGCTGGCCACACACAGATAGCATATTCACCTGCCCCTAAACGACTTGTAAAAACAAAGCAAACTGTGGTTGCAGTGTTAATCTTGACAACACATTTTTAATTAGTTTTAGTCATAGTAAACTGACTAAATGACTAAAAATGCCATTTAGATTTAGTCATAGTTTAGTCATCTGCAAGGGTATAGAGTAACATTCAAGTTATTTTAAGGCATGAAGACATTTAAATTTTTTTTCACAGGAAAAAAATATGTAATTTTGATGATCAAAGATGAGTTTTAAGGGATAAAGTTATTGACTACAGGGGACTTAAATTTTAATGCACCAATTAAGCATCCAAATGTATTATATACTCCTAGAGAATACGCTCTATTAACCTGTTAGTATGAATGATATGAAGGTATGAATATGCAGTACTATGGATTTTATTATAGGCGAGTCAAGTGTTGATTTAAGAGGCTAAAGCGTTGGTTTAACTCACTGTCGGCCACTGGCCGCTTGGTCGTCACTTTAAAAGAATAAAAACTTTCATTTAACAAACAAAACTAAAAAAAATTAATAAAGAAACAAAACAAAATATAACTCTAAACTGAATAAACTGAACTATCTTAATGGCTGCAACAATGTGTAATAGGGAGGATACAAAATAGATAAAAATTAAAAAAAAAACACAGGCCGGGCTAGGGCCTAGATTTGAGCTTCTTGTCTGCGAGCATAACATTTTCACAAAAGAGAGTAACACGAGTAATGAACTCATTTAAATTTCAGTAATTGTAATTGTGTTACTTGAAAAATATTTAGTTACATACGCATTACTGCTAAAAGTAGTGGAATTACAGTAACACGTTACTTTGTAGCTCGTTACTCCCAACACTGCAGTACATGCATATATGCTGTGACATATAACATATCTTTAGATAAAGCCACTTTTCATAAAGAAACAAGAACATGGTGTTCTTTTTAATGAATGATTTATGAATTATGTCCGAATACACGGATCCAATACACTGATACACATCCAGTATTTTAACTATTTACATTCACTTAAGACGCAACCTACTGTTTAGGTAAAATACTCGCCAAAATTGACATTCTGACATAATGAGTGTATATTTGTGTACACATATATGTATATTTGTCCGTTCAAGCGTGAAAAGACAGGGAAGAGGGCTCAATTCATTATTCATGCTCTGTCTGTGCATACAGAAAATGGACTGAACTCTCTTCCGTGTCCTTGTTTTTTCAGATTTGTATTTATCCGTATGCTCTTCTACTTCTCCCACACGTTTACATTTTTAAACATTTTATGAGACATACAGCAAATGTATGCCAACTTATGTCCCACCAGGTAGATCAGCGCGTTACAATTCAAATGTGCACATTCACGCACTGGATCTTTTCCCAAATTGTCCTTCAATAACATTTTTGTCTCATTTTTATTTGTTGACGAAAATATTGATATTGATAGATTTTCATTTTCAGTTTATATAGTTTTTTTTTTTTTTTTTTTTTTTACTCAAAACTCATCTAATTTTTGTCAGTGAAAAAAATGTCATTGACAAACATTGTGATGAAAATTATTCATCAACGAAATTAACACTGTGTGCTTGGTTATGAGTCTAGGCTGCAAACCAGACCAGATGCTATTACACCGATAGTTAAATGTCTGGCTGAGCGAGTCTTGACCTGTTTGCCTGACCATGTCCAACTAGGCCATCTAGACCTTTCTGCACCTCATTGCCCCGAGCTCCCATGCAAAACATCCACAAAGGGCCACCTGGCATGCTTGACTAGTGCATAATCAATACCGATTTCCAAGTGTTCTCCCTAGTTTGACCTGGGGGCTATTAATTCCTTGAGAGTGGTGGGTAGGCACTGTAGGCAGAGATTTATAGTACAAGCAGACAGCTGTGGATGATGAATGCGGGTGTCACTACAGGCACAGCACAGGCTGTGAGGAGGCCGTGGGCACGAGGAGGACCCTGAGAATGTGCATAGCTGCTCTTCCAGTTCTCAGCTCAACAGCATGGGCACTACAATACAACCAAACTCAAGCAGATGCTCCTTTGCTTAGCTCATACTCATTACAGTTAGTGAATAGGAGTGTAACAATACACTCCTGTCACAATACGATACTATTGCAATACTAAACTCACGATACAATATTTTAAGTAAAAATAAAGAAGAGATGTTTTTTATTATTTCTTTTTTATTATTATTTAAATAATATTATTGTTATTATATTATTATCAGGGCACACAAATATTCCCCCAATGAATTACTGTACATTATTTTCAACATTATATAGTAGTTTAATGTAGTAATGTCATTGAAACTCAGTAAAATATTTTTTTTTTTTCTCATGCAGTACTTACAGTACACACACACACACACACACACACACACACACACACACACACACACACACACACACACACACACACACTCTCCCGGTGCTCGCTATGTTCTACCTCTTAAATAGAGGTACAGAAATCCTGGTTTCTTGAAAAATATCTTCATTCTTTCAAATCATATAGGTTTGAAACGACATGATGGTAAGTACATGATGATGATGTTTGGGGGTGGGGGTGGGGAACCCTCTCTAATATTTTGAATTTGTACTGCACTACCCGTTTCAGTATTGAATAAAATATAACTAAATGTATAATCGTGTGGGGATTTTTTTCATGAAGCTTGGTGTAGTGCATTGTAGGATTGTCTTAAACATACTGTATAGTGTGCTATGCGGCCTTAAAAGTTAGCCTAAAACATTATAATCTCTACTATCAAACTGTTTTATTAGTAGCTTTAGCAAGAACATATTGCTTCTCTGGTTGTTAATAGCTTAGCTATACAGCAAGGACTTACATAATATAGATCCTTCTATCTATCCATTTTTTGTTTCTCGTTTTCCAGTTTATTTTGGAGTCTGCAAGGCAAGATAACAAGCTGATGAAATTTTTAGTCCATCCACACACTCAAATGAATGTCTTTCTGTGTCTGGAACCAGTCAATCCTTACGTTCCCTCGTGGCCGAATCCATAAAACTGAGATAGACAGATCCTTAGTGTGAATCTTCTCATGTCTATCTATAGATGAAGTCTCAGTTACACCTGCTTGCCTTCCCTGCAAACTACATAGCAGGTGTTGTTAGATAAAGGCCTGGCATTATATTCAAATGTCAGATTTCTATGGACACTATTCTAGTAACCCTTCTGTTCTCCCAGGGGAACAAAAATATGTTTTCAGCTGAAATGCTTATTTTGTATGAGTGAATTTTTTTGCTTTTCTTCTATGGTTTGCACCATGCCCCAAGATTCAAGATTCAAGAGTTTTATTTGTCACATACACAGTTATATACAGAATATACAACCAGCAGTGAAATGTAAACAGGTCCGCTCCATGGACAGTGCAAATTCACAGTTAAAAACACAAGGAGGAGAAATTATAATAGAAATAGAATAAAAAGTACTATATATATATATCTGTAGAATTATAAATAAATCAAGTCAAGTAGAAAAAAATAAATAAATAAAGAAGTGGAATAAAATAAGTGAAGTAAACTGTGCAGTGAGTAAACTGTAGACTTATAAATATGTGGTTAACAAATGTACAAAGAAGTATAATGTGCAAACAGGTTTATAACAGGTTGTTACACAGTAACAACGAGAACAGAAAGTGCAGTGCAATGTCAGTGTATCGATGGTCACGTGATGTTAGGTGACTGAGTTCAGGAGTCTGATGGCCTGGGGAAGAAGCTCCTCCTGAGTCTCTCAGTTTTGGCCATCAGGCCTTCGGAAGCGCTTACCAGATGGCAGCAGCGTGAAATGAGGGTTTGCAGGGTGATTAGAGTCCTTGATGATTTTAGTAGCTCTGCCTTTGCAGCGTTTGGTGTAGACGTCCTGCAGAGACGGGAGAGCTGACCCTGAGATACGCTCGGATAAGCACACAACTTTTTGCAGGGCTTTGCAGTCATGACTGGTGCTGTTCCCATACCACGCTGTGATGCATTGAGTTAATACACTTTCTATCGCCCCTAAATAGAAAGTTTTCAGGATAGCTGGTGAATTTGGAATAACTGGAGCCCTGAATTTCCTCAGCTGGCACAGGTGGTACAGTCTTTGCCTGGCTTTTTTCACCTGTGTCTGAATGTGAGCAGTCCAGGTCAGGTCCTCGGAGATGTTTACACCCAGGTACTTGAAGCTGCTCACTCTCTACTGGTGACCCGCTGATCATGAGAGGGGAGTATGTCCGTTGCTGTCTCTTCCTGAAGTCCACAATCATTTCTTTGGTCTTGCCAACATTCAGAGAGAGACAGTTGTCCTGGCACCATGATGTTAGTTGCTCCACCTCGTCCAAGTATGCCGTCTCATTGTTGTTGGAAATGAGGCCCAGGACAACAGTATCATCAGCAAATTTGATGATAGAGGTGGAGCTGTGTGTGGACAAACAATCATGCGTGTAGAGAGAGTAGAGCAGGGGACTCAGGACACAGCCCTGTGGAGCTCCCACACTCAGGGTGATGGAGGTGGAGGTGGACTGGCCTATTCTCACCACCTGAGGCCTGCCAGTGAGGAAGTCCTCAATCCAGTGGCAGAGAGAAGAATTCAGGCCGAGATCCAGGAGTTTGGCGGTTAGCTTAATGGGAACTATGGTGTTAAAGGCTGAGCTATAGTCAATAAATAGCAGCCTTATGTAGTTCCCACTTTTGCTGTCGATGTGAGTGAGGGAGGAGTGGAGGACATGCGAGATGGCATCTTCAGTCGATCTATTGGGACGATAGGCAAACTGAAGAGGGTCCAAGGTGTCAGGAATGAAGGAGCAAATGGTGTTTTTAATGAGTCTCTCAAAGACCTTCATGACTATAGTCAATTAATGCAATTAAAGAATATTTCCACAAAGAGGTTTAATGGTTTGGACAACTGAAATATGATTTGCGAGCTCGGTTACAGAATCAAGACTCTGGGAAGGGTGTGGATTTTTCACATCTGTAAGCGGCTCATCAGCTGAATTAACTGGCTGACATTTTATGGGCCGCCTGAACGCATCAAAATGACAATGCCATATAATGGACCAAATTGCAGAGTATCAATTTGTGTCAGAGACTATGGCTTCCCCTGGTGTTGTGGACAATTTGCAAGATGAAACTTGATTTAGGTAATAAAAAAAGCATCAGACAGGATAAATAGAAATGATAATGCTACAACAACAATCATTGTCTAATCAGTGTCTGGCAGTTTTCAGTCATGTTGAAGTCCTCAAGGTCAAATTTGGGCCTATGATATGTGCATGCAAGGATTCTATGTTGAGGATACAATCTTTCTCTCTTTCTCATTCTCCATTCCCAGAACCTTCTCTTTTTATTCAGAGATTATCTGATGGATGCAGTATACATACCAAGTGGAACACTGATTCATTTAAGTTTTTTCATTTTTCAAAAAACAAACAAACAAAAAAAAACATTTTCTGTCATCCTTTGGCTGCACTACAGTATATGATCATGCTATGATCCACTCTAGAACATCAAGACACAAAAAGTAACTCAAATTTGTACTGGCATGCTGTCTGTAAAGCAGCTTTCTGTGAACAAACACCCAGAGCGCGCGCTCAGAATGCCACTTCAGACAGTGCGCCGAGTTCGAGTTCTCTTTCCCGCTTGAACGGACAAACACACAAAATTGTCGACATAAATTTTTTGCCAAATATCCTCAAAAGCACAGTCTTAAATTAGTTAAAAAGTGTTAAATCAATGTAAAGAGTTGTGTGGGATGTGTGTCAGATCCAGGTCAAAAGTTACAGCAGTCTAATAAACCTGTTGCTGTCTGTGTCATTAATGTTAATCAAAAAACAAAAGACAAAGCGAAAATCACTCACTGATTTTGACTGAATAACTTTTATAGCTTTAATAAGGATTAATCTATATTCAATTTATACTTTATATGCAGTGAAGACTGAGCAGTATTTAATTTCTGTATAATTTCTTTTAGACCTACCTGAAAATCTTAAAACACTATTTACAAGGTTACATGGGTCAAAAACAATGAAAACAATAACTTTTTTTTAGTTAAATCTGTAAGTAAAAATCTGAACCGGCCCACCTGGACCAGTAGGAAAACAACTTTAGCCTTGAGCCCTAATATGTTAAAATCAAATTAAAAATTTTAAAGTAAATGTGACATTTATTACAAGTTTGCTTAAATTATTAGTTGTTATTGCCCAGCTTCACAGACAGGGTTTAGATTAGGACATGACTAGGCTTTAGTTCAATTAGAGCATTTAAGTGTCTTTTAGAAAAGTGCCTTAAAAAAAAAAAAAAAAAAAAACACATTACTGGTGTGCATCTTAAGAAAAAAACAGTGGCACTGACATATTTTAAGATATATCAGTGCATGTTGCTTTTAGTTAAAACAGCTCAAACATGTATTTTAGTCTGGGACTAAGCTTAAGCATTTGGGGTATATATTGTATGTTAAAATTGATAGCTTTCAATTATACTGTAATATTGAATGGTTATAATTAATGGCTAAAATTGAGAAAAATATGTAATAAAGACATCCGTGTTAGTACAGGTATCAGTGATACTTGCCTTCATTCATAGTGCTTAGTAAAAGATGCCATTAAACAAATATTAAAAATATACTGTCTTTATGTTGTTTCCACATTATTTTTACATTACATTATTACAATATAAATTTAAATTTTAGGTGTGATTATTGAATGATAAATGATGCAATTTATAAATATATATATATATATATATATATATATATATATATATATATATATATATATATATATATATATATATATATATATATATATATATATATATATGTGTGTGTGTCTGTGTGTGTGTTTCAATAAGTCTAGTAGATATACTATAGTTGATTTTAAGAAAACACAGTCTATACATGTTATACCATCATGCCAATATTTGAGGCATGGACCTTCTGTGATATAGTATTAGATTCTAGACCAATAAGTGCTTGAAATATCTCTGATTCTGCAGGTGAAGTAATCTTACCTCCATGATGTTAGAGTTTTAACAGAGCCTGGTATGTCAATCTATCTGTCAGCGCCATGATGGTTTACAGAGGGGAAATACTGTTTTTGAAAGAACAATAAGAGACCTCAGCTAGCAGTTTTAGTCTCGTGGAGAAAAATGACGATGTTTGTATGAGGAGTGTGAGAATATGTGAGGAGCCAACGTATGGCTTTGTCTGAGAAATGGATCCCCCTCAGGGAGAATGATATTTATGATCTATCAGATAAGAAACACACCAGAAGAGAAAAGCCTTGAAATCGCAGTAACTTTTCTTCAGGAACAGAACAGAATCCTTCCATTCCACTGTCTTTCCTGCTCCTGAATGAATGTTTGATTTTCGCCCCACAACATCCAGGATTAAATATCAGGGCTAGAGCGCTTGTGATGATAGCTTGCTCTCACAAACAGCGTAATGTTCTAAAAATGTATCAAAAAAAAAGATCTCCTTCTCCAGGATAAATTAGCATAAACGGGCAATTTCACACCCCGGCGAATCTCTGCGGTGTTTGCAGGTTCAATATGCTCTATGCTGGTTTAATCCGTATTAAATTTAGTGTATGGTCAGCCTGTGCCAAATTAGCGAGGCACAAAAATTAGCAAAAAATATCCCATATGGCCCTTTATCACATATAAAACTCTAATGCGGCATGCTAAGAGCACATAACTGATGTATTACCTTCAACTGACAGGCGCTAGGACCCAGAGCACAATGTCAGATTTGAGTATCAGGCAGGGGGCAGGACTTATTTTAGAGCTTTTGTGGCAGAAAGTGCCATTGCAGCTTTGTCAACCCATTACCATAGTTATCAAGGAAACCAGACCCACACACTTGTGCCAGCGCAACCTGAGTCAATTACCACTGAGAGACAGTCATTTGCAGGCAGTGGCCTGGCCTTTTGGTATTATCACAGGTCATATTTGAATAAAGTCACCTTTGCTGGTGTCTCTATTTAGAATCCAGCATAAAAAATGTTTAAAAAAAAATTGCATATTCATGTTCATTATCTTCCAAAACCAGATAAAGATATCTCATATATCATCATCATTCACTGATTATTTACTTACATCTGCACAGGTTGTTTACAAAAACAATGACATCAGGCTGGAACTCTCCCGGCTCGCCCGCATTGTGGACCCAAAAATGAAGATCCAGGGAGATGTGGTGTTCAGGTGTGAGAACGTGGCCACCCTGGACCCCATCTCGTTCGAGACGCCCGAGGCCTATATCAGCCTACCCAAGTGGAACACCAAACGCATGGGCTCCATCTCCTTTGACTTCCGTACCACTGAACCAAACGGCCTTATTCTCTTCACCCACGGGAAGCCGCAGGAAAGAAAGGACGCCCGTAGCCAAAAGAACACAAAAGTGGACTTTTTTGCTGTGGAGCTTCTGGATGGAAGTTTGTACCTGCTGCTGGACATGGGCTCTGGGACTATCAAAGTGAAAGCCACACAGAACAAGGTGAACGACGGGGCCTGGTACCACGTGGACATCCAGCGAGATGGAAGATCAGGTCAGTGTGTGTGGATACTCAGACAAATACACTCACACACACTTAAGTGTTCTTTATTCCATGCTTAACACATTTAATAAATGATTTGAATCCAGTACATACATATATACATTCATTTATTTGATTGTTTGTTTGTTTCTGCACTACTCTCTATTGCAGTAAAGTTAATATTGTTGGCACCTTTTTGATAAATGTGATTTTTCTCATTCGTTGCTTGGGGTAAAAAGTAATTCAATGTAAATATATGAGAATTAGAAATATTTTGATATATTTTTTAAATAATAATAATTATTATTTGTGTATTATTTAATATGTAATAATAATTGATTATTATTTATTTAGCGACTTTGTTTGACATGCAAAGAGGTTACCGGATTACAAAATGTAATTCCTAATTAAAAATTGAATTCTAAGCATGTTTCACGCACAATTTTTGCCGCCCATTTTAACAGGTCAGAAAGAGGGTTGAAAATGGCCATGTACATCTAAATTGTGACAGAAATTACTAACATTGACAAATTATTGACTAATTATAAGTGAAATTCAAGAGAAATATCTATATTTCCCTTTTCTATGTGGGCAATATGCTCTTAGCAATAAAGACATTGTGATAAATTGTCTTATTTTTAAAACCAATTTTTAACTTTAAGCTCATGAAGAACTCCCACTTTGTTTCATTATTAAATCGGTTGGATACTGTAATTGCTCGTGTGTTTTCCATGGGCGTTAAGCTCTGCAGCCTGAAGATAACAGCTTTAAACAAAAAGCACAGTGGTTAGTCACCAATAAAGGACACATTTAGTCCAAAGCAAGCTGACATTTTCATTTCACATCTACTTTGACAACTTTCTATTAGGTTTTATCCCCTCTATCTTTCTCTGTATCCTCATTCACCTCGTTCTTTCTTCCATTGCCCTTGAATCGCTGGCACTCTGTTTCTGAATCGATCGAAGACTACTCCATATCACTTCATAGCACAGGGCCCTTGGGAGGTCTTGTAGGATATCAATAATGTGAGGTTTTAGACAGAGCCATGTGGGTGACTGGACCAGTGTCAGTTCTGAAGAGATTATTCCCATTGATCCCTGGTTCCCCACATGGGATGCATTGTTTACATCTGCGTGTCTGTATGGGAGACGGCGCTTTACAAGATTCACACACTCCCAATGAGGTCATAAATAGAAAATAATCCTCTCGTATCGCCCCCACTCCCTCTATCTCATAGTCTATGGATGGTCATTCTATCCCTATCTTTGTCTCTTGTGCACAGGAGAGACACAGGGCAGACTGTCTGAGAGTCTGAACCTTGCTGGATTACGCAGAACAGTAATGTACAGTAGTTTAGTTTACAGTCTCTCCCCATTAAAAAAAAAAAAAAATCACCTTTAAAAAAAAAAAAAAAAAAAAATGTACCTTTATAAACCATCAAATAGCATGTATATAATTTATTGTATGTATTAATATTTTGAACTAGCTTTTTTATATAATTTCAGTTTTCATTTTAATTTTAGTTTAGTTTAATTTGTTTAACAAGAGAGAAAAATCACAAGCTGTTTATGGTGCCAACAACAATATTAGCTTTACTGCATTACAAAGTATACAGAAGATTTATTTAAAAAAATAAAAAAATAAAATAAAATAAAATAAATATGACTTAACCTCATGTCGTTCCAAACCCGTAAAGACTTTCGTTCATATTTTAAATATCTTCGGTCCCTCCATTGACAATCCACGCAACTACCACTTTTTCACTTTAGCCTGAAATTTTCTGAAGAGACATGATCGCTTTATATGATGAACAGATTGAATTTAGGCTTTTTGAATTTAGTATTATTCACATATACACATTGATCAGTGAAAACAAACAGAAGCTCAAACGTGCTGCATAAAGTGTAAAGTTCCCACCAAGGGCGATAACAATTAAGATATAGTTCTAAAAATCATTCTCAAAATCAAAGAATAGCAGAGTCCACACTACAGCTATAACGATAATGGCACAGAGAAACTATATAGTTGGAATCACTTTCAGAACGATTTTATCCAGCTGATAGGCGATAAAAAACATTGACAGCCAATCAGAATCAGTCCTGATATAACGTGCTTGAGCATTTAAAGCGACAGACAAGAATGCGCTTAGAATAAACAGAACAATATCATCCACTGGTGTGGATGCTAATATAGTTATTGTTATCTTTATATTTATCCTTTGTTGGTGTGAACGGGCCTTAACACATGAGAATGAACCTCACTGGTTCTTGCATGTCAAGCAAGCATGCTTGAGCTTTCATTTACCATATCTGATATGTGTTGATGAATGTTTTATTGTGAATAAAATGTTTAAATTAAATTAAATCTGTTCATCATATAAACTGATCCAGTCTATTCAGAAAATCTGGACTAAACCGCTCAATTCATATGGATTTGTTTTACGATCTCTTTATGAACTTTTGAAGCGTCAAAGTGGTAGTTGAATGGACTGTCAATGGAGGGTCAGAAATCTCTTTTAGATTTCTTGAAAAAATTGCTTCATTTGTGTTCTGAAGATGTACAAAAGTCTTACGGGTTTGGAACAACATGAGGGTGAGTAAATTATGACAGAATTTAGATTTTTGGGTGAACTAACAATTTAAACTTAACAAAAGTTTTTCATCTAATATATATATATATATATATATTTATTATTATTATTATTATTATTATTATTATTATTTTTATTACATTTCAGTTAACAAAGATTTAGTTAATAATGTCAGATTAAAATTACTTTTGGGGAAGTTTTAGAGGTCACGCCTAAACTGCTAAAAAAATAACCATTGAATGTCTTTGGACCACTAATGATAACTGTGCGGGTGTATTTTATTTTTGAACGATTGCTCATATAATCTTTGTCTCTCTTTTGATTATTCCCAGGCACCATATCTGTTAACAGCCGCCGCACTCCGTTCACCGCCAGTGGAGAAAATGAGATCCTGGACCTGGAGGGGGACATGTACCTAGGCGGCCTCCCTGATAACCGAGCCGGCCTGATCCTTCCCACCGAACTATGGACCGCCATGCTAAACTACGGCTATGTGGGATGCATTCGGGACCTGTTCATTGACGGTCGCAGTAAGGACATCAGACAAATTGCTGAGGCCCAGAATGGTGCAAGCATCAAACCTTCCTGCAACAAGATGCCAGTCAAACAGTGCGACAGCTATCCGTGCAAGAACAAAGGCGTGTGCAAAGAAGGATGGAATCGCTTTATCTGCGACTGCACAGGCACTGGTTACTGGTCCCGCTCCTGCGAGAGGGGTGAGTTATCTGCCTACATTTACTTTTCCTTCATTAGTTCACTCAACAGGCCTGGTTTTCTAGAATTATTTTTTTGTTTTATTTTAGAATAAAAAAGGTGGGTTTAATTTCAATTACAAAAATACAAAAAAGGTGTGCACAATCCTGATGTCCGGACACTGACACATTTATTGGCAATAAATCGGAGCAGTTATATCATTGTGCAGACATCACATTTGTTTTTTGCTTTCATTTCAATTGCAACATTTGAATAATAAAAAAAGACAATTTACAATCACCGTCACGCCAGTTTGTTTAGCTTCTCACCTGTAAAATCCTATCTGCTGCTGTTTGTAAACAGCAGATTAGCTCTCACATAATCAGTTAAACTATAAGCTCATTAATATCTCAGCACGTTGCTGTATGGAAGCTGATGTTTTCCGGCGTTTGGGGAGTGTTGCGTCTGAGTCATGCCTGTGATGATGTCATAACTTGGATAAAGTCCAATCCCAGATACAGATCTTCAGATTTCATTAGCATTGAGATTACTATTTGAATAAAAAAAATAATAAAGCAAAATGTAACAATGTTGAGATAAATGTTTTGGTAGATTAAATGACTGGGTTTTTGAGTGGTTGTGAATCTCTAGCTTGAGTGTTGTGACTGCGTGTTAGAATGACTCCATATGGGCCGGTACGCAGGGGTTCCAGGTAACCAGGTAATAGAGGGACTTCCAGCGTGTCTGTGAACACTGAGCAAAGCAAGTGGCTTATTATGTTGGCATGAGAGCTGTTTTCTCTTATGGGCTGAATTACGCCTCATTCATTTCGTTGATATTACAAGAAACCATTGTTATCTTAATCATATGTTATTTTAATCTTGTTCTATGTAACACATTTTGATAATCACATTTGTAGTATAAATGCAGTAGAGCAGTAGTTCTCAAATGACTAAGTACTGCCAAGTCCCTTTTAAGACAAGTTTCTTCAGTCAGCTGCCATCTTGGTAACTAAATATGGTAGTCCAAAATCTCTATTTCTACTGGTTAATCGTGTCTACCAGTATATCGCCCACCCTTAGCTTAAGGGATAGATTCACAAAAAAATCCAGGGCATTCATATTTTAGATTTTAGGCTCATGTTTCTGAGAACAAAACATTTCTAAGTAACAAAATGTGTCTCAAGAGATTATAAGGAGCAGACATAGCAGACATTGACATTAATTGTTTGGTTTTTGTGTTGTTAGAACACATGGCATGCTATCATCATCTGTCCTTGGTTTTAGACAGATGTAAAAGTCACATAAAACAGTTTAACGCTCCATTGACAGAGAATACAGATTGTACATCAACCTGCACATTCATTTGCTGTGAATGTCAGTCATAATCATCTTCAAGGGCATCAAACTGAGTGTCACCTCATGTTATAGTGAGTTTGTAAGACGAGTGAGTATGAGAACTATTCTCATACTGACTAGAGATGCTTCTAAGCGTTGTCACTCGACTACACTTATGCCGCAAGGCAAAATATTCAGCTTTCTAAGTGTCAGTCACCCACACACATACACATACACAAACTCTTTGTTGTGATTGATAGCAATGAAATCTGTGCACCTGGACTGCTCATTTGCATGTCTCATGTCTGAACTAATAACCAAACACTGAAATGAACTGACAGCCCTAGCATTTAAAAGAGCACATTATAGGGATGCTAGGTAAGATGCTTGAAGAGACTATATAGAAAACACAGAAGAAATTCCTGGTGGACTGGTAAAATGTGTGCTCACTGACTCATTGTGCAAGCCAGCCAGTTATGTTTAGACTAGTAATTTCAGCCAGCTTTTCACATTTCACAGTGCTATATGCATCACACTGTCGGTAAACTGACGTTTGATCATTGAGTGCACCATCTGAGACCAGTAGCCAAAAGTTCTTCTAGACTACACCCTGGTTCATTTTATGTGTGTGTACATTATGAGGACATGCCAATGTCTTTGTAATTCAAAACGCAAAAAAAAAAAAAAAAAAAAAAAAATATATAATATATATATTATTATTATTATTATTATTATTATTATTATTATTATTATTATTATTATTATTAATAAAAATGTAAAAATGCAGAAAGTTTTGTGGGATGGGTAGGTTTAGTGTAGGGGATAGAATATATGGTTTGCACAATATAAAAAGCATTACTCATATGGAATGTCCCAGTAATCCACCTATACCACCGTGTATGTGTGTGTGTGTGTGTTCTAGCCATAAACCCACACTCTGCTAAAATTGCACACCCGACTAACTGATATTTGTCCAGATCTATTATCTGCTTCATAGAAGCCTGTAGCTGCTGCTCGGGCCAGACACCTGGCTGCTGTCACATACCACGCTGTCCTCCTGTCGGTACACATACACTTCAGATTTTCTCTAATGCACACTCAGCATTTCCACCCTGACAAACACCTCTTTTTTCCAGATTGAGGAATTTTGACTGTATGCTGGACTGAAATTTCAGGTCTCGAAGTGCTGCAGTTAATTCACTGGCTTTGTGAATTTAATGAAGGGGTTATATCATGAGCATATATATATATATATATATATATATATATATATATATATATATATATATATATATATATATATATATATATATATATATATACTATACTTAATATACTACTTTGTAAAAGCTAATATTGTTGGCACCTTTGTGATAAATTGCTTGTGATTCATTTGTTGCTTTGGGAAAAATATCTGATAAACAAACAAATGTAAAGCAAGTTCAATTCAGATGAAAAATTAGAGATAGATAGATAGATAGATAGATAGATAGATAGATAGATAGATAGATAGATAGATAGATAGATAGATAGATAGATAGATAGATAGATAGATAGATAGATAGATAGATAGATAGATAGATAGATAGATAGATAGATCTTATATTTATATTTTATCTAATCCATCTACACACACTATTTGACATGATTTTTCATGATATGATCCCTTAATGAAATGTTTTGAATTTCTTCAAGCCGTTCAGTATTATATTATTCTATGTAAAATATTCTCCAGATGCTCTTCTTTAGTTTCAGATTAGTCAGTTGTGCCATTTAAACATGTTATGTCACATCATTTTATATTATACAAAAGCCTACAAACTTAACAATGAATGTGAATATGAATGTCTGTAATTTTTGATTGGCATGAATTATCCTCTAAACAAAGAAAACTTCCCTCACAGAATAGCTTGCTTGAATATAAAACAATGCAAACTGGTGAGTCTGTGTTAGGTTTTTTGCCCCTTCGTGCCTCATCCCGGTCCTCTGCATTGGCAATTGAATGAACAAATACTCAGCGCTGAGGGAGAGTGTAAAATCTCACTTTATTTTAAGCAGGATTAGCAGTTATATACAAAGAATATAAGGGGTGTAGAAAAGGTTTAACCAATGAGAGAGAGAGAATACATCATATAGCTCAGGTTATAGGAATGTGATACATATAGAAAAACAAGTCTAAATATGGTACTCTCCTGGTCCAACATCCAGGCTTTCCTTGAGCTCCTGAAGACCCTTCAATATAAACAGAGACCCTTAGCAGAAACCTATTCCTTATATGGACTGGTCCCATATGTTAAACATAGAAACATAGAGAATGCAGCTTCCACACAGGACAAAAACCCTCTGTACCCTTTCCTTTCATGCTGAGACCAACATGAAATCTATCAGTCTGAAATAACTGAATTCTGCTTTCTTAACAGTTATTAAATCCTTAATATGCTGCTAGGATCTCTCAAGGTCATCTCATATATTATGCTTAAAATTACAAACAACACCAATGAGCTCAGAAAACTACATTTATGATGAGTTAAAGAGATTAATACAGTGCCTGATTCATTACAGAGACCCAATCTTAATTTAACACTGTGCAGTTTCACATATTACAATATTGTATCTTTTTTGTGTGTTACTCTAGCATTGACGATAACATTGACTATATTCACAATAAAGCACAGTGCTGATTGCTTTTATAAAATGGTTATTGCATAATAGAAATATCAAGGTCATTTCATTTTCATCAAAACAACATTTTATTAAGCAAATTTTTTCAGTTACAATAAGTGCCGTCTTTCTGCGTGAAGATGCATTATAGTCCCTGAATGTAAACCTACATTGAATGCTAAGGTTACTATATGCGGTCTCTGTTGTGCATTTATAATAATGCAAGCTAGTGTCATTTAAATCTGTTTTATATTAACAGATTCAATTTTTGGCTTAAATCTGTAATATCTGAATGATAATTTTTCAGAGACATTTTCCTTGAAAACTGCAATACTGTTGTAGCTCACAGTAGAATAAATAATAGTGTAAACAGGTAAAAACCTGTTTTCATGCGGTAATTGAACTCATTTTACCGCATCGTCTGATGTGCCCTGCCAATTTAGTGCTGAGATTTTGTTTTGCACATTAATTCCATCAGTCATTAATGTAGAAAATTATTTAGTTTGGTTAATAAATGCATAACCTCATTTCCGTGCGAACAGCCCTGATCATTACAAAAGTACCTTGACAGGTCACGCTTCAGCAATGCTAAATTAAATAACGAGATCGGATGATTGTGGGATGAGATGATATGTTGATAATTGGCTTAGATATTTTGTTCATATGCATGGTTTGCCATGTGGATTGTTCATATCATTTATATATGTCTACACTCTATGTTTTAAGGTGTTTTTGTGTTTGCAAACAGGCCGAGTTGTACTGGGAACTTTGGTTCTCCCCTAAGCACCACTGGCAATAGTGCTTGAGTTAATTGCTATTGATTCAGGTAGTGTGAAGGTCATCTATGCTAGCCTGGGGGCCTTAGAGAGCCAAAGTGGACCCCACAGCCATGGCCCTTAAATCACATGAGAGTGCACTCAATGCTACGGCTATGGGTCCCTTAACAACACTCAAATATAATCACAACTGAGTTTACTCACATTCTGGGGATTTTTTTCCCCCCATCTTCGTCAATACGATATTTCTCCCAGCCTTGACCATAGTTCAGCCCATGTGGCCTGTGTGATTAGTGTAAAACTTTATAACACAAACTGCAGGTTCCCTCAGTAGTGCACTGCAGTTCTGTTTTACTTTACAGTTTTACAGCCGAAGGCTTTTAGCATATATTGATTTGATACTGTAGTGTCTCTGATTAAGCCACAAAGAGCACATAGAGATGACATCCGTGAGGGTTTATCTTGCAATTACTCTTTCGAGCCTAATCTGGGTAATTATGTCAGTGATTTTACTCTTTCCTCAGGTTGTCTTTTCTTTTGATTGCCTTAATTTCTCTCTCTGTCTCTCTCTTTCATTCTCTTTGGAGAGATGATGAGGGGGAGGAACCTTTGTAAAATGCACAATGATTGGAGTATAGCATTTCATGGCAAAATTCACAAAACAAAACAGAGAATTTAAAAAGATCTCCATTCGTACAGTTTATTCATGCAGCTACAAATGCATCTATACAAAAACAAAAATACATGCACATGCATGTTTTATTTTGGCTGCTTGGGTACAGAAAAATGTCCACTGTGGGCTTGAGAGATCTTAGATGGATGTCTTTCTCCATTCCATCACATCGATTTTTCTTTTTGCACATGTAAGGGATAACACTATGAATTACATGATAAACTATGGATAACACATTAAAGAGTGTTAATGGAAGACGTGGAGGCAAAGAACTACCCGATGCGAAGTGGAGTGCATTCAAATCGGTTAATGCATAGCTAGCTGTGGATTATTCCGCTTATACCATGGTCATTTGCCAGCATTGACAACTTAAAGGTGCTGTATGTAAGTTTTTCACTTTACTAAAGCATAAAAAATACTATAATATGCTTGCAGATATGTTGGAAATTCACCTACTTGTTTCTCAGAAAAACAATGTTACAGCTTACACAGTTATTCTACTTTGAAATGTACATTCCGTGTTGGAATGTCTGTTTTTGTTTTGGTCTCATTGCAATACCACACGCCACCAGTTTCATTGGGATACCGCACGC
The DNA here is from genome assembly GCA_018749465.1 of Paracanthobrama guichenoti. Classification (NCBI taxonomy): domain Eukaryota; kingdom Metazoa; phylum Chordata; class Actinopteri; order Cypriniformes; family Gobionidae; genus Paracanthobrama; species Paracanthobrama guichenoti. The sequence goes on along the minus strand of CM031959.1, from coordinate 33,424,976 downwards.
CACCAGTTTCATTGCAATACTGCACGCCACCAGTTTACCCAATAGTATTTTGACACCACAGGTTGCCAGTTGGCAGAAAACACAGTGTATTGCTACAATAGAAACCAGCAAACAAACAAACTGGGTCAAACTGGGAGATTGCAGATTCTACCGGACCTAAAAAGCCTCAGCATCCATCAAAAAATAGCACATAAAAAAGCTGATAAATCAACACATCAACTTACAGTGTGGCTTTCCTTGTCAATTGCACTCGCTCCTTTTGCGTGTGCTCAAGTTGGCAACCCACATGAGCGTCAAGTCTGAGGAGGAGGGGGCGGGGGAAACAGCTCTCTCCAATATTTTGAATTTGGACTACAGTACCTACATCGTACCTACATAGTAATCCTACATAAAGCACCTTTAAAGTAGAGACCTGCGCGGTATTTTTCTGTCCTGCTCCCGCAAGATTCTGTCCCACTCCCAAAAAAATATACATTACCTTCTCCCGCTCCCACCTGCAACATTCATGTTTTGTCCTGCTCCTGCCCGCATAAAAGTATAAATAATCCATTAAATAGTTTCAAGTAATTTAACATAAAAGCAAGTGCGTGCATGGTTTGGTATGGCAGAATGCGCACAAAGTGTACTCCCTTAATAATTCTTAAAAAGCTGACATCTCAGTTCATCGCAGTCTCACAAAGCTTCGTTATCAATGAAGCTGACTGCACAATGAATCTTTCATAATGTCTACACATTTTCCTTGTTATAATCTCAGGATTTGCCAGCATGCAGAATTCAGCACTGAACAAAAACCCAATTTGAGCGGTGAGTGGATTCTATCTTAAATGCATCTGATTGGCCATTGCGTTCAAGAAATCAACACATATGTCTGTGATTGTGCTATAAATAGAAACTCTGCCCTTGCTTGCGACTGTAAATAGTTTTTATTTTGTTTTAGTTGTTCTTGTTGTTTTTGTGTAATAGATGAATAACAATTTATTCGTTTTTAGATGTTTTATTTTTAGATATTTCAGATATTAGATATTTTGTGGGAGTCCCTCAAATTGTTTTGTTCCTTTATTCCTCTATTCCATACCTTACCGCCCGCACTTTGCCATCAAATCTAGTCCCACACAGCACTCTATTGCACTGGGTTCCGCAAGTCCCGTGCAGGTCTCTAAATTAAAGCTGTTATTGATGTTTGCAGTGCAATGTTTGACTGGAAGGGTCAAATTGGCATTATTTTTGTCAGTTACAGCTTGTTAGATTAATCAATTGTTGAGAGAAAGAGATGAGACCTGAATCTGTTCAGCATCTCTCTATTAACAATGAAGCTGTGAGTGAATTACTTCAAAATAGCGATGTAACCCTTTCTTTGCTGAGAAATATAATATAGTGATTTAGTAGCTAATCAATTTTATTACTAGTCACGGTGCAGCGTTGATACGTTTCTGTGCTTCTAAATGTTTCTGTGTGTGTGTGCGTGTGTGTGTGTGCAGCACGATGTCTGCTCTCTGTGTGTGTTACGTACATCTGTGTGTGTGTGATTCAATGAAAACAGCGCATTAATATAGAACGGTGATTAAACTAACTTGGAACTACCTGTGCATTAAATGCTTTTATTGCACACCTTCCAGCCAATATACACTCACCTAAAGGATTATTAGGAACACCATACTAATACTGTGTTTGACCCCCTGTCGCCTTCAGAACTGCCTTAATTCTACATGGCATTGATTCAACAAGGTGCTGAAAGCATTCTTTAGAAATGTTAGCCCATATTGATAGGATAGCATCTTGCAGTTAATGGAGATTTGTGGAATGCACATCCAGGGCACGAAGCTCCCGTTCCACCACATCCCAAAGATGCTCTATTGAGTTGAGATCTGGTGACTGTGGGGGCCATTTTAGTACAGTGAACTCATTGTCATGTTCAAGAAACTAATTTGAAATGATGCGAGCTCTGTGACATGGTGCATTATCCTACAGGAAGTAGCCATCAGAGAATGGGTACATGGTGGTCATAAAGGGATGGACATGGTCAGAAACAATGCTCAGGTAGGCCGTGGCATTTAAACAATGCCCAATTGGCACTAAGGGGCCTAAAGTGTGCCAAGAAATCATCCCCCACACCATTACACCACCACCACCAGCCTGCACAGTGGTAACAAGGCATGATGGATCCATGTTCTCATTCTGTTTACGCCAAATTCTGACTCTACCATCTGAATGTCTCAACAGAAATCAAGACTCATCAGACCAGGCAACATTTTTCCAGTCTTCAACTGTCCAATTTTGGTGAGCTCGTGCAAATTGTAGCCTCTTTTCCTATTTGTAGTGGAGATGAGTGGTACCCGGTGGGGTCTTCTGCTGTTGTAGCCCATCCGCCTCAAGGTTGTGTGTGTTGTGACTTCACAAATGCTTTGCTGCATACCTCGGTTGTAACGAGTGGTTATTTCAGTCAAAGTTGCTCTTCTATCAGCTTGAATCAGTCGGCCCGTTCTCCTCTGACCTCTAGCATCAACAAGGCATTTTCGCCCACAGGACTGCCGCATACTGGATGTTTTTCCCTTTTCACACCATTCTTTGTAAACCCTAGAAATGGTTGTGCGTGAAAATCCCAGTAACTGAGCAGATTGTGAAATACTCAGACCGTCTGGCACCAACAAAATTGCTTAAATCACCTCTCTTTCCCATTCTGACATTCAGTTTGGAGTTCAGGAGATTGTCTTGACCAGGACCACACCCCTAAATGCATTGAAGCAACTGCCATGTGATTGGTTGATTAGATAATTGCATTAATGAGAAATTGATCAGGTGTTCCTAATAATGAGTGTGTCTATATATGTGTGTGTGTGTGTGTGTGTGTGTGTGTGTGTGTGTGTGTGTGTGTGTGTGTGAGTGTGAGTGTGAGTGTGAGTGTGAGTGTGAGTGTGAGTGTGAGTGTGATCCTGGACCACAAAACCACCCATAAGTCTCACAGGTATAATACATAGCATGTGTCAAAATGATCGATTTTTCTTTTATGGCAAAAATCATTAGGCTATTAAGTAAAGATCATGTTCCTACCATAGGAAATTGTACATTTCCTACCGTAAATATATCCAAAATGTATTAGTAGTAATATGCGTTGCTACGGACTTTGGACAACTGTAAAGAAGATTTTCTCAATATTTAGATTTCTATATTTAGATTTTCAAATAGCTGTATCTCGGCCAAATATTGTCCAAAGCTAATGGACAATATTTGGCCGAGATGTATAAGCTATTCTGCTGATTGTACTGAATTGTACCAAAAATGTACCCTTTTTGTGTTGTGGTTTTGTGGTCAGGGTCATATATATATATATATATATATATATATATATATATATATATATATATATATATATATATATATATATATATATATATATATACACACACACACACACGAGATTCACATAAAATAAATTAAATTATATAAACTTGGTGTTTAAAATTTTTATATTTTTATTAGTATTAAAGATTAAGATTTAGAAGTGTCCATTTTGGCTCTTTGTGTAGTTTTTTCCAGTATTCATTTTAGTGACACAATGCATTATCTTGATCGATCATTGCTGTCATTTCAGGGTACTCATGTCCATCAGTAATGCACACATATTATTCCGCACACAAATGATTCCACAAAATATACATGCCCACATTTTTCAGACATTTTGGACGTTGAAATTGAGGGTATGGATCGACACTCAAGTCATGTATTAGGGGTAAACACGTCAGTATAAGATTTCACAGCAGTCGATCAAAACGTGCCGCCCCCGTGGTCCTGAGGCCTTGTTATCTTCCCCCATCCCCTCCGCTCCATCCACAGCTATCTGCCTGATTTCACAGCTTCAAGAAATCAGCTCATATTCTGCAGATTTTCCCTCCCTATCATTCACCTCTCTTTGAAAAGTCTCTAATCATGCTGAATAGCCAATCAGTGAAGCACTAACAACAGCATTCATTTGGCCACGGTACACAAGCTCATCCAGACGGCAACTTTGTGTCTGCCTTTGTGTAGCTCTTTATTTAGGATCGGGTAAAAATGATTCGTTCTTTTGCGAGATGCATCGGTGTGTTGACATATCAGACCCTATCAACAGAAAGTGTTCAACATGAGTGTACAAAACATGCCATTCCATCACGAGAGGGGAGAGGTGGTCTCCGTTGTTGCCTGAGGAAATGGGAGATAGCATTGCTTTCCTTGACAGTTGTGGATATTGGATATTTCAAACTGTCAAAGAATTCTCGCTCACTTTTTTCACTCTATTCTTACATTCTGTTTTTGTTAGAATACATTCCTGTTTTATATTTTAAATGGACCACATGTATTTGATCAAGATTTGAGAAGCCATTTCAGGTTTTAAATGCATTTTGATGAATTATTCAGTAGATTTCAATGAATCCTTCTGGTACAGATCAGGATTAAAACTCATTTCTGAGAGTTCATGACTAATTAAAAGTGGTGAGCTAGAATGAATAATTAGAATCACTAAATATCCTAAAATTAAGTTTATCATGAGCCAACTGTGGCCATTTTCATTTGAATGAAGACCACCAGATAGGTATGATATATGAAATATTGTACCTTTTATAATTTTAGGCTGAAAATGAATGTTTGTCTGCTGATGAATTAGCACTGAAGATACCGGTAAACACAGGCAAAGGGTTTATAAATATATAAACAGAGCAGAAAGACAAAAAGACTAAATTAAATTCATTTATTCACTTTATCTCAGTCTGCCATCTTCCATAATACCAATGTTGCAGGGTAGCATGAATTGCCATAGCGCTGAGCTAATCACATTTCTCTTAGTAAGATAATACTTTTGTTTTTGACTTGAGTCTGTTGTTTGAGTCTGTGATTTAGGACAATGCATGAGCACAGAAGAATCTGAAAGCAACTAATTATTTTTCTGTTGTGGCAGAAACAATAATTGTTTCAATTTTCTGAGAAAATGGAAGCATGTTTCTTTACCATTTTTTATTGTTGTTTGTTGTGTTGGTGCTTTTGTCTTGCAGACTTGAGTAATTATTGAAATGAACATACTGTGGAACAGGTTATCTGCATTTTTTATATTTTTAATTGAGCACAGACAGCAAACAGCCAAAAGAGAGAATATGTCTGTTCTTTTAGCTAATACACATTTTTCATCATTGTAGTAATTAACTATGTAGCATGACTTCATGTAAACTTGACATCCTTGAGCACGCCTGTATATATGTCTGCTTAAAGAGATATATTTGGTTTCAGATTTTATCTGCTCTTAAACTCAAGTTTAAAAGAAACAACAGAAAAAGGAAACTTTACATGTTGGTCAGAAATCTGCAGAAAAAGCTGCACTTGTCACCAGACTTTATTGTGATAGGCATAGGCAAACTTTTAATGTAGAAACTGACTCTCAGGTCATTGAATAGTACTGAGCATTTAAATAGTGTTTTATCACACTGCAAATTCAAGCTGACACAATGTAAATTAGTCATCATTGAGCATTCACACCCCACAGTATCTCATTTTGCATCAATGTGGCTTTTTTCTCTCCCTCCTCTCCATGCGTGGAGGCACACAGGAGCCGAGGTCTCTGTCTGCCCCCAGTCACAGCTGGTTAGAGGAGCAAGAGGTGACGGCCCACGATAATCCACCTAACATGCTCTTAGTAGTCACTCACGGCCCTGCTGAATTTTTCAGATCGCAGGTGTTGGCAGCCTCAAAAAACTTTCATGAATTATTGTGAGTCGAGGGCCTTCATCAGGGGAAACCAGGCTGTTACACCACTGTTTCTGTAGTAATCTAAGCCAATCACTATCATTTCTGCTTTCTTCCCTTAGAAAAATTTAAATGAGCCATGAAAGGACAAGGAAGGAGAGCACAGTGGTGTAGCAAAGAGAGAGAGAGAGAGAGAGAGAGAGAGAGAGAGAGAGAGAGAGAGAGCACGAGAAAGATTAGAAATATGAGAACTGTGGCATAGCAGCTAGCATACGTGCCCATAATAGTTGCTTTGGCATCAATTTAAATATATGATATATATTAAGTATATTTATTTTTATACTGTATATATTAAGTCATATTAATTAGGCCATATATAACTAATATCACATATATCAGCAGTGAGACACTGTTGTGTTTTACATAAGCGTACAGAGATATAATATTACTTTGGATACCAGAATGTACTGAATCTGAATAATATGATGAGAAATCTTGCACTTGCAGACTTTGATGTCTTGTCATATCTGAGCACAGTTTGTGACACTGAAATGTCTTCCAAACTCCAGAGAAGACACGTGAGATTACAGGGGGTTTCTCAGGAGAGAAGTCTGGTAGCTCTCCATTTAATTGTATTGCTATCAAGGAGAAATACTGAATATTAAAGAGATTAGTGATTTTTTTATGGGCCTCTCCCTGCTAGTCTCTACTATCTGCAATAAAATAAGAAACCCAAGAAGAGAGGGATTCATGGAGGGCTTGTGGGTTTGCTGTAAGCAGTGCGGCTCTGCGGTTGAAAACACTTTATTTTCAGTGGCAGGAGAGTTATTGAACTGTTTCTAATCCAGCTCTGAAGCTAAATGAGTGCAGACGAGAGCGGTCCGCAAGCTGCTTCCACAATCGTGGCTGAAACAGAACAGAGTAAATCCTTTTGTGTCTGCGTTAGGAGGAGCAGAGAGGCACGTGGAGGAGGATGTTCCTACTGTATTTGGTGGTTCTCTTTTAAGGGCGGCTCTAAATTATTCAAATTGTTGCTGCAGTATTGCTACCATTCTCTATTTATGGCAACTACGGGTGTCAGAAGCCCCCTTCAGGGTTTCACTATAAACCATTCCTGGGCCGACACCAGCCATTTTTTACAACAGACCAGAGCATGGAAACTTATTCACACATTTAAATGTTTTTTGGAACTTGCACATTGTCTAAACCTGTTTATTCACAGTCAGCAAAGGTTCTTTAAGATTGTTTACAGTGTCCATGCAGTACTGCTTTTAATTTTCTGTGTTTAATGTCAGTCGACATTAATTGTTGTTGTGTAACCCTTTATATCACTGCAATAATAGCATGAGTTGACATCCTAAGACATCTGCTGCCATCTAGTGGCAAATGAGGGCAATTTTAAAGTATCTGTGATGGTCAACCAAGGGAGATAGAGGACATTTTAAGGACAGATGCTGTTTTCTGGATATTTATCCTGTTTGATGCGGTGCATACAGAATGTGCTTCATTTCTTGGGTGGAGCAGATGTTAAGTATTATTAATAGTATTTCTGAATTTAAACTATTACAATTTATCTCAATTTAAGAGAGATAATGGATTCATTTTGTTATTCAGATGACTATAGTCCCAAACCTATCTCTGATAATCTTATGTAAGACATAATACCAAATAGACAGCCTATATGTTATGCCTGATTTTAGATTGGTTTATGATTTGTTAAGCAGTTGTGCTGTGAAAAACCTTAATTTTCTCCCTGACAAAATAATGCCTATTCAAAAAGTTTCATGTAATGCAGTGGTGTGCGGTGGTGTTCTGAAATGAAGAGGCAAAGTCTTCCATTTTATAATCAAGTTAGTTTTTAAGCTTTTTTACATTTATTCCAAAATAATAACTAAAGGCACAATTTAACAAAGCTATTTTAGCATTAATGCTTAATTTTTTTTATTTTTTTGTGAACTGATGTTCAACTGTTCTTTTTAATAGTCAACTTATTTTTAAGTTGTTCAAGTTGAGCTTGTTATCAAGCTCGGTAAACCCTGATCACAGACGAAGATGTAGACTACCTTTAATTTCACCAAACTGACTGCTCACTTAAAAATCCCTACAGTTATCATGTTTTCAGGCCATTTCAAATTTGATTTTGACACAACATAAAGCCATAATATTTAAATGGCTGAGTTGTTTACTTACTTTTTAATTAGTCTACCCATTAAGCTGCATCATTTTGTTCATTCAGACTAATACAAAAACAAGAGGCGGGATTTATCGTACAAACCAATCATATCCAATCAGAACCAATCATAGCGCGATGGAGGCATTGCATTCTCAATTACTCAATTATGTCTGTTAAAAATCTGTATGACTCAGTGGAGGCATGAGAGGACGGATTTCCGCTGTAACTTTACCTGTGGGTGTCACTGTTGGACAAAACAGTGTCACTACACTTTTTGAACACTTTTTTTCACATTTTGAAATATTTGCATTGTTTGATTATTATAGTATGGATTATTTCCTCATCCACTGGGCTCTATTTGAACAATCTAAGCACATGGTCTGAAGCGCATGGTACAGGTGCACTTAGGGTATGTCCGAATCCACTTTTGCTAGATTAACGATAACATTAAAAAAAAAAAAAAAAAAAAAAAAACAGTTGGCGCGCCAGGCACATGGTCCAAAAGGGTTGTCCCTAGTCTCTTAATGAGCCATGGGTGTGTTTTGGGCTTAACATGCAATAAACCAATCAGAGTCTCATCTCCCATTCCCTTTAAAAGCCAGTTGCGCTTGCACCATGGCGGAGTTGCTATTTGCATGGTGGAATATAGACACCCTCAACCTGACGAGTCAATTTAAATACATGTGTGTATTGCCATGATTGGTTAAATAAGTAGCCATACATGCAGTGACTATCCATTATGACATGTAGGCATTTTTATCTTTATATATGCAATAATAATATTTTACATTGTAATCCTTTTATTTTTAATATGTGGCATGTTTGTGTGCTGCTGCGTGTCCCTGTGTGTGTAATTAGTAGAGTATACATTGTGCACCCGCCTATAGGCGCGTATTACTAATGCGCCCCCTAAATAACACAAAAAATACTGCGCCTTTAGATCAGGTTTTTGTGGGTCAATGGCGCAGTCATTTTCAGTTACCTCAAAATAGTAAAATGCACCAACAATGCGTCTGAACACACCTTGTTTTCAGACCAGCATGCCCATTGGCGAACAGATGGGTGCGAGTGCATTTGCTATTTAAACAATGTGTCGCTGGATGTGAAAATGATAACTGCGTCGGGTTGAAACTTGCAAAAAACACTTGCATCGCACCTGCCATCACATTGCGCTGGGTGTATGATAGGGCCCATGGCCGTCGGAACCATTGAATGTGGGTGGGACAAGACCCACCCACTTTATAAGACAAATGATATCGACCCACTCACTTTTACCATCTATAATTCTGTTCACTTACCCCTAACCAATAAACACTTTATTATTAAACACACGTTAGACGCTGTATTTCCACTTTTAGATTGTTTTCTTTATTTTTATTGAAAATAAATGCCTTTCCGATCTGATATGTGATGGCAAAAGGTGGATTCGATTTGCGTCAAAAGTTTCTGCCATGTGCCTATTATCTATTGTCACTGTAAATAATTAGGTGTCTTCTGTCTATTTGCCTGGCTCCAACCAGACATTTGGTAAACAATGCGGACTATTTGCACTTAATGTAAATTGCATCTACTCCAGTAAAAAATTTTGGGGGGCCACCCACATTTCTTTGGTTCTGACACCCATGATAGGGCCCACTGCCTCCCTTGCCTCCTCCTGATGCAATGCCTTTCTCTGTCCCTCTTATTCAAGCTTGTGTTAGAGACTGCAGTTGGCATCATTCGGGTATTTGCTTCTCTAATAAACAGAAAGCACACCTGCAAAGCATTATTTAACGTGTACTGTATGTGAGTGTTTGTGTGGGTGTAACCAGTGACCACCTGCAAGTCTGTTTAATTACAAACATGCGCTGAACAATTTCCTGAATGATTTGGTTTTAGTAAAAGGTTTTAGTTTAGTTTTTACATTGCTTCATCCACAGAAGCAGAGAATATCCAGCTTGCGGAGTGGAGAGCTCTCCAGTATTCATTTATCTGTTTAACTTGTAAATACTGTGATAGCTGATAGATGAGGAGTGGTGTTTCTGCATTGGACAGGAACTTATAAAACGGTTCATCTTCACCAAACCAGACTTGTATTAAAGTGTCCCTATTATGGTTTTTCAAATATTCCCTTTCATGCAGTGTGTAGCTGTTTGTGAATGTAAACATTCTGCTAAGTTGTAAAGTCAAAAAGTGCACAATAAATAAAGTTATTGTCTCCCAAAAGAAAGAACCGACTCTGAAACTCTGACTCTGTTTTTCGAATCCCACTGCGTGATGGTTATACATCATTAGATTATACATTTGCATAATGCCCGCCTGTGTTGTTCATTGTCCACCCGTGAACAACGTGACCGCCATTTTACTGAGGAGGTTAACGCGGGATTCGTAAAACGTTTGAAAGATGGGTCAGTACCCAGTTTATTTGGATCAGCTTGCTCCTCAGAATCACAACCTGTAAGTATGATTAATTATTGATGTATATATTTTGTACCGGGTGTTCAAAATACATAGCTTTGTGTTTTATATTGTGTACGTTTCCGGCTAACCGACGAACTCAATGTCTTACTGAAATACTTCTGCTAATCAGCTGTGGGCCACTATTACCTAAAACTGTGTCTATTAATGCAGATTGTCTGTCGTTCGTACTACTTTGAGTAAAGATAAAGGATAAAGCAAGAGTTGTTTTGCAAACTTTAATGTTCAGTCATTCACGTTAGTGCAGGGCTAACGTATGCTCCGCTATTGATCCAGTTCCCACATGCACACCGTAATAAATTTGAAATATACACACACATCGGTTTGTTGATGGCTGTACACTTGTTGATGCTGATAGTGAGGAATTACAGTTTCATAATATACCTCAAAATGAGTAGTGTATCATCTGAGAAATGTCCTGCTCAAGTCGTCCTTGCGATGGAGGTTCGGGTCGAATAACTAGTTCTTCCAATGTTTCATCATCAGACTCACGCTTGGATTGATATCGTAAAATCAACATCATTGTTACTGTTTTCACAGTGTGTACAATCGCTGAGGACGCCTCCTGAGCTGAAGTACAGTTATGGTAGCTTCTGACAAGCGGTAGACCAATCGTAACAGACTGGGCCATCTGGCCAATCAGAGCAGGCTCACGGAAAGGAGGGATTTAAAGAGACTGATTCATCCAACGAGTCGTTTGAGAATCATTGAACAATGTGGTGTGTTTTTTGCCCTTTGATGCATTTAAACCTGTTGTAGGAGACCTCCAAAACAAAATTAGGAAACTTTAAAATAGCATAATAGGGGCACTTTAACTTATATTAGTGTTGTCAAAAGTACCGACTTCAGTACCAAGTTGGTACTGAAATTTAAAAAATATGATGCTTTGAGCGCTGTTGAGCGGAATCGTAAATACCTCTGATTGCCCATTGTGCTCATGAGCTCATCAAATATGTCTGTAATAGGATACAATGATCAGCGCTTCAAAAACATGTTGTAAATATACATCAGTGATGTTCTTCGCTTACACAGATACACATGGGAGCATTTGAAAGCAGCGCCTGCTTGTGCTCTCAAACGCTCCTGCTTTCAAACACTTCCGTTCACTTTCAAACATGCATTGACCATTGTAGCCAGTCACATCACAGACATATCCGATGAGCACGTGAACACAATGGCCAATCAGAGGTGTTTACGATTCCACTCAACAGCGCTCAAAGCGTCACTTTTTTAATTTCAGTACCGAAGTCGGTACTTTTGACAGCACTAACTTAAATTATTCTGAATATTAGTTAACATTTATTAATATACCTGAATTGGCCATTATTATAATGATTATCTCACTCAGGCACACAATGGTTGATGAAATGTCATCAGGAATTACATAAAACCTAAACTGGGCAGTTGGACACCCCACTGCAATAGCAGACACATAAAGAAAATGTCTCTCTTTACACCTTAATTTGCAGTATGTGGCACCACAGGAGCTGATAAAGGTTAAGAGTCTAACCGGACCACAAAAGAGAGGCAACAGCTGCTCTGTTTTGAGGCACTGCTTACCAAATGGTCTCTGCACATCTCTGCCTCACAGCAGAGATTGAAGGTTGAATTGCTGCCTGCATTAATGTCCTTGTCATCTTCAGTTTAGAGTTCGTCGTCTGCTGGTGAGCAGCAGGAAGACTGACAATTTAATGAACATTGATTGCCTTTTATGTCTGATGTTTCTCTCATTATGTCATTGAGACAGAGCTCAGTACAGGTCAGTCTGATCCCTCTGTGCTGCACAGATGATGACGATAGATCATATCACAGATACACCTTAATTAAGCAGCCTGTGCTCACTCAATATTAGAAGCTAAATCAATACATTTGTATTCCAGAGTGCTAGCCATTCGGGTTAATCAAAACATTATGACACAAACGTGTCACTGGTGCCTCAAGCAAGGCCAATAATTTGGAGGGAAAAAGAATTAAAAAGGGGGAAAAATGTGCCAGCACAAATGCATTAACACAGGACACATTTTATTTATATATATATATGTAAATCGAACCAAGCCTGTCTTGTGTGAACACACCCTATTTCTCCTTCATCTTGACTTGTCTGGTCCATATTCCGCTCTATATTCTCGCTTTACTAGAAATTTCTCCATTGTTTTCAACTGTAAATAATGTGTCAATTGCATTATAAAATGCAAAATTTCTACCGTCGAATGGTATTTACTTTAGTGCCGTCATACTGCCCAGACCTAACTGACACAATGTTTGGTGCATCTTTTGAATATATTAACCATTATCATTGTCATAGTGAAGATAAAAACTCCTTTGAGACAGTCACAGCACTGCATAACAGCATAGCATTTTATATATATATATATATATATATATATATATATATATATATATATATATATATATATATATATATATATATATATATATATATTCAAGAGTTTTATTTGTCACATACACAGTTATATACAGAATATACAACCGGCAGTGAAATATATATATATATATATATATATATATATATATATATATATATTTGTGCTGATATACATTTTTGGTGTAAATATAATTTATTCTCAAGCAATATTCTCATCAGTGTTCTATCAGCTATGACATTTAAATCCAGCATATTTAGTGCATATATATATATATATATATATATATACAATACATTGTGTGTGTAGTGTATTTCACATTTTGTGATCTTTCTCTCAAATAAAATCAAACATACATTCATAATAAACATAAAATAATGACACTTTTATTATTATTATTTTTTTTTTTTTTTTATTCATAATTTTAGATGGAGCTTTGCATGTCAGGCTGCTTGAAATCTGACCCAACCACTACCCATTTGCAAATCTCCTTGAATGTGCATGAATAGTCAAATGCATGCAATATCTGTTTGTTAACGATTATGCATATCCAAAGGTTCAGATGCAGCACACAGAGAGAGAGCGAGAGAGAGAGCGAGAGAGAGAGAGAGAGAGAAACCCAATTCTGATTAAACATTCCATCTATTCATTCATCAATTAGTGAGATGGAATGTCAGTTAAAGCCCTTTATTTATTGAATTAGCCTCTCCCATGAGTAATGCTTTTTGCAGCTCATTTGACTTTCATGAACCGCGTTTCATTCGAGCATGTGATTGAATAAGTTCTGTGTTCATTATTTACATAGGAAAACAAAAGATCGGCTTAATTAATATACTGAAATGTCGGGTGTGCACAGCATTCTTATATAGCCATATGAACTGTATTAATTATCCCAGCTAAAAAATAAGAGAAAGAGGGCCGTGTTTTACAGTAAATTAGTGCCCTCACGTGTCCTGAGACAGAGTTATGAAACGCTTTGAGAGGAAACCGCAGTATATCAAATCTTATAAGTAAGTCTCTCAAGATGGCTGCCAGATGCTATTGTGTAACACCGGTCCCTTATTGAGAAACACCGCCACCCTGTGAAGATTTCTGGTGGCTCATTCCGCCGTCACTCTTGTCACATCCTCCATGGCATGTTTCTGTCCACCTGCATCAGCATGCTGCTCAATAACGTTGATACAAATTCATTTTGATTTGCTTTCACTCAGAGTTAATCATCAGATACTGTCTAGAGGTTAATCCCACTTATCTGTTTCTCTTCTCGCTGTCTTCACTGATGGCCGCTCGACCTCAATTTTTTTTCTCCCACTCTGCTTAGTATGCCAGGTGTAAAATTAAAATTAGTGGGGGCCCCAGGGAGGATTGAAAGGCAACTAATCGCACATAATAACATATTGATCGCTGTGTAATTGTAGAGTTTGTCATCGGTTTCTATGCATCAGTATTTAAAATGCATGTGTTCAGGATAGAGTTTTCAAAGCTGAGAATTAATTGAGCATGTATTGTTGACTTTGTGTATTACTTTTTTATTTAATGAAGTCTGCTTCATGTATTTTTGAGAAATGTATCGGAGACAAAAGTATTGTAAGTGTCTGATTGAGCCATTCAGAACTTCTCCATAATTAGTTCAGGTCATACATTTGGTTTAGCACTAAAAGGAAAACGTTAACAGATTGCAGTCTGTAAATTTTTTTTTTTTTTGGTTAAAAATTATCCAAAATATATTTGAGCAAGTACATAACCAGCCCGTGTTCAAAACGATCTCCTTACCTTAGCCCGGTTCACAACAGTAAGCATGTAATAATTTGAGTGGTACTGGTAGCGTTCTGTGGGAAATACGAGCTTCCATCATTTGTCTTTGCGTCATTACGTCACGTCTGTATACACAAAGGAGTACGGACTAGTAGGCTATATTGTGTGTGTGGATGCTGCAGGTGGCAGATCTTTTGTGGCAACTGGAATGTAATTGAACTTGTCATTTTGATGGCGGCTTGTAATCCAGAAAGTTCAAAATGACAATCATCGTTGACAGCTGGTGCATTGATAGACAACCCACACATACACCACAAAACATGAGGAACCGTACCGATTCACAACACAAGTAAAGAAGATAACTCCGCAAATAACTGCAATTTTAGGGTTCAAACAGAGATGGCGACAAAGAGGTAAAACTTACGGACTGCAGCTTTAAATGAAACTTTTGTATAATGAAAAAAATGCCCCAACAATACATTGGAGTTTGCTTTTTTGTCCCTGACTAAGATAAGCATCCAGTGTTCTATTCTGCCGTTTTGGTGCAGGTACAGGCTCCAGGTTTCAGAACCACGGAAGTCTAATTCGCCGCTGGTTCCTTCGATATTTTCCAGTGGGGTTTTATAAAGGGTTTTTCAATTTATGTGTAAAATAAAGCCTGTTGTAAATATAACTTGACAATACTTTAACGTATTATTCTATAAAGTAAACTGCACAATCAAACTGTCTTATCTAGTTACTTATTAGAAACATACGTTTTCAAAAATAAACATAACTGCTTCAAAATGTGTATTTTCGGTATGGGCGGATGTAAATGATATGGTAGAACAAAACAAAGTATCGTCAAGTTATGTTTACCACAGGCTTTATTTTACACATTAATTGAAAAACCCTATAGAAAAATCTCAACGGAACCAATGGCGAATTAGCATCCCTGGTTCTGACATCATCCCTCTATAGAGACTGGACTAGTTGTCACTGACGTACTTTATTTGAAACCGGTCCAAATCTGTCTGTTTTTTAACAATCTTGGTTACAAAAAATATGTAGTAAAAATATGAGTAAATATTAATTCTATGGAGCCCCTAAAGGGACGTGGTGGTGGAAAAATTTAGGATGGGAGGAAATTTTTTTTTTTTGGGAACTTTTACATTCCTCTTCGTAAAGATAATGTCCCGCTGGCGGTGTTTCAAACAGCTCACTATACATTAACAATGGTGTGGTTCGTAGAGTTTTATTTTGAACCTGGAGTAAGTATAAAGAAATACAGTCAGTGCTTAGTTCAATGAGTTCAGTAAAATTGGAATCACAGATTCAAACTTCCCAGATCAATTACTCGTGAGCTAAATGTTGTTAAAACACAAATGACACCTCTTTAACATAGACAATGACCTACAACCTAATTTTCCTCAAAATGAGCCTCATAATATGAATAGATCTCTATGAGCAGGCGGCTCAAGTCCGAAGGGACCGTCTGCAAAGTGCAAAACCTGAAAAGCGTTAAAAATAGGCATTAACTTTAATATTACACACTGTAGTTTATGCAAAAAGACAAAAATTATGCAAAAAGACATTTGATCAAACTAAGTGTTGTAGTATGACCAGTAGGAGACCACTGATGTGTAAACTGAATTTGGAGACACTACAGTGTGTAACATTATCATTGCCTATTTTTGTAGTAACGCTTTTCGGGTTTTGCACTTTGCAGACGGTCCCTTCGTACTTGTCTACGTTAAAGATGTGTCATTTGTGTTTTGACAAAGAAGAAATATTTTTTATTATTATTAATTTTATATTTTTACACTTACTGTTCTAAATGTTTTTGAGAGAAGTCTTTGTAATGCTCACCAATGCATGTAGATGTAAAATACAGAAAAAAAAAAAAAAAAACATTAATATTGTGAATCATTAATCCAATATGAAATAACAGTTTTCTTTTTTAAATATATTTTCAAATGTCATTTATTCCTGTGATGTCAAAGCTGAAGACATCATCAGCATCATTACTCCAGTCTTCAGTGTCACATGATCCTTCAGAAATCAGTCTAATATGATGATTCGGAGCTCAAGAAACCATGATAAACTTTTTCAGGATAAATTATTTAATTTTATTTGAAATATATTTTCTAATACTGCATACCTCGGTTGTAACGAGTGGTTATTTCAGTCAAAGTTGCTCTTCTATCAGCTTGAATCAGTCGGCCCATTCTCCTCTGACCTCTAGCATCAACAAGGCATTTTCGCCCACAGGACTGCCGCATACTGGATGTTTTTCCCTTTTCACACCATTCTTTGTAAACCCTAGAAATGGTTGTGCGTGAAAATCCCAGTAACTGAGCAGATTGTGAAATACTCAGACCGGCCCGTCTGGCACCAACAACCATGCCACGCTCAAAATTGCTTAAATCACCTTTCTTTCCCATTCTGACATTCAGTTTGGAGTTCAGGAGATTGTCTTGACCAGGACCACACCCCTAAATGCATTGAAGCAACTGCCATGTGATTGGTTGATTAGATAGTTGCATTAATGAGAAATTGAACAGGTGTTCCCAATAATCCTTTAGGAGTATATATATATATATATATATATATATATATATATATATATATATATATATATATATATATATATATATATATATATATATACATATTTACTGTCAATTTTGATTAGTTTTAATATATCCTTGCTGCATAAAAACATGAATTTCTTTCAAAACTAACACCAAACTTTTGAACAGTAGTGTATATTGTTTTATTTTATCTGGAGCAGCTTTTGACCTTCATTGAATATTACACCTAAACTAAATATCTTGTTGTGCTGCACAGGTTTTCTCAAAAATATTTAGCCTGAGGTGCTCGAAATGAGATTTTATGTGACCTCTTTCCTGCCCAGACAACAGAGCCTAGCTGCCATTTCTGTCTTTCTTTCACCTGCACGTCTACATGCTGTAGAGTCAAAGCAGACATTTTATGCCTGGCTGGCTTTTCTAATACTTTCATATGGAGTGTTTTCAGGCCAGCGGTGCGTTGAATGACAGTCAGAGGCTGAGGCTGGAGAGAAAGGGCATCGCTGTGTCCATCAGTCCTGTCCAAGCGGTGTGCCTGGCTGGCTGGATGTGTGGCAGCTTGCTGAAAAGTGCAGATGGCAGGAGAGATCTGTTCATTTACCTGTTGAGCCAGTTAATCGAAACCTGTAGGAGGCTTGCACAGAATGTGTCAACTCAATGTGCTTTGTTTTAGTCAAGCGTTTCCCCAGGAGGATGACTTTTCTTTTCGGTGGCCATCACCATGACCATGTTGGTTTGTTGTTTTGCAGTGTTTTAAAAAAGGAGTACAATTTGGCACTGTTTTAAGTCCCCAAAATGTCTTAGAAACAAAACTTCAGCCATTTTAAGATTTTTTTTTGTCCTCTCACAAGTTTACTGTCCTGGAAGAAAAGTTTGTTTTTATGTTTAACTCGTCTAAAAACAGATCTTGTGTTCTTTTACCCACAGAGGCATCTATCTTGAGTTATGATGGGAGCATGTTCATGAAAGTGGTGATGCCTACTGTGATGCACACTGAAGCGGAGGATGTGTCCCTTCGCTTCATGTCTCAGCGGGCCTATGGCCTGCTCATGGCCACCACTTCACGCGACTCCGCCGATACTCTTCGACTAGAGCTGGATGGCAGTCGTGTGAAACTCACGGTCAACTTAGGTATTGTATAAAACCCTCCTTCAGGATGCAGTGCTTCTTCTTTTTCTCTCTCTTCCTTTCTTTCCATCATTCCAGTCCCACCCTCCCCTGAATCCATCATCATTACGTTAATTAATAAGATATGTTAAGATATTGTTTTTCTTTATTTGCATGGTTCACCAGACATTTGATTAAGTTGAGTTTGAATTGATTATTTTCTTTATAGTAAGTAATTGATTGTAAATTTAACTCAGATTTTGGCTATTAATTGATGTTAAGGGTTGGGCAGTATGACCTTCTATCACTGTGCAAGGAATATACTATTATATATCATAGTGGTTATTTATGAGAGACATTCAAAAATAGTACTTTATTTTATAATTTTATTCAAAACTTGGTGAATGCAAACCAAAGGATATTTATTTATAACAACTGAAGAGTAAGTCCAATATTAGCGGCACAAAATGCAACATTAAAGTTAAAAACATGAAACACTCAAGTGAAATCTGTGTATATTATAAATTATATATATATATATAATTTTCAACTAAATTCTGATTTGATGAACCATTATGAGTGCACTGTGAGCAAGGTAGTTCGGCAGCCATAAACAACTAATCTCTCTAAGGGTGTGTTCAGTTCTTGTAGTTCAGTTCTCTTGGTTTGTTTTGTCTGGACCGAAAAAGAAAATGATACATTTAGTTCTGATTCGCGTAGCGTTCACACTGTCATTTACATTTATATATGTATATTTTACAGAACTTATAGAACATCCAAAACAATACTGTGTGCTGGGATAAATGCGCTCGCTTTATGTGCGTACATGGGATGGTATTTTTCCAGCTAAGAACCCATGAAGAGCTTAGAAAATGTGTACAAGAGTGCCAGGAATTCCTCCGTTACACAGATAAACAAATACCTGTTGCAAGAAGATGCAGTTCCTCTAACGACTGTTCTGAACTGTAATGGGCAATATTGCAACTATGACGAGAAGAACCAGGTATGCTTATGACATCACATCCTGTTTTTGTTTCATTTAGATGTTTTTAGTTTGTGTTGCGTTATTTCAGTTAAACTGTTTAGAAGCGGACCGAGCATACTGAGACCTACCTTTTCAGGGGTTTCGAATTGCTTGTTTGGTGCGCACCAGGGTTCAGATGGCAGCGTTTACACTTGGGGTGCTTTCACACTAGCACTTTTGGTATGCACCTGGGTTCAATTGACGTCAGAGTTCGGTTCGTTTGGATGATGTGAACGCTGTCTTCCGAACTCGGGTGCGCACCCACGAACCGTAGCCGAGTCCGCTTAAAATGGTGGTCTGGGGTTCAGTTCATGTGAACTCCGGTACGGTTCGCTGCTGATGTGAACACAATCGTACTAAATCGCAGAAGTGAACCGCTATTAATGATGTAGGATTTTATAAAATGTGTGTGTGTTTCACTCATTTTCCTGACGAGCGTGACTGACATACTGCAGGCAGAGAGCTGTAGATCTCATTTCTACTAGTTTTCAGTGTTCTTTAGAGCATTTACAGTTCATTCGCGCCAGATAGACACAAGTGCCATTACGTTCTGAAACTCTGGTAACAAAACCAGCGGTTCAAAAACCAAAATATAAAAGTGAGGTGAGCAATGCTATTCATTTTGCCACCTTCTCGCTCGCCGTCGTTTCCAAGCAACATGGTAAACATTTGCTGCTTTGACGCAAACACACCCCGGTTCAGACCCAAATAATATAATATGAACACAGTCCAGCAGGGGGAGGGGGGAGCAATCGAACTCGGGTTCGGTCCAGGCAATCGAACCAGGTGCGAAAGCACCCTTATTCAAATGAACTGCACTAACAGAGTAAATCGAACCAAGCCTGTCTTGTGTGAACACACCCTATTTCTCCTTCATCTTGACTTGTCTGGTCCATATTCCGCTCTATATTCTCGCTTTACTAGAAATTTCTCCATTGTTTTCAACTGTAAATAATGTGTCAATTGCATTATAAAATGCAAAATTTCTACCGTCGAATGGTATTTACTTTAGTGCCGTCATACTGCCCAGACCTAACTGACACAATGTTTGGTGCATCTTTTGAATATATTAACCATTATCATTGTCATAGTGAAGATAAAAAACTCCTTTGAGACAGTCACAGCACTGCATAACAGCATAGCATTTTTGTTTAATATCAACTTTTGAAATGATGGGTAATTATTTTTTTACGATTGCAAACCCTTTCCAAGTGTTGTGACTTTCTGATTGTCAACTTAACACTAATTCCTGTCATCTTTTCTACTTGACAATGTCTTCAGTAACTCTTTTCTTACAAACCTCATGTTCTGTCTCAGTTGGTTCCATTTGTACCACATTTGTGCTTTGGTTGGTATTTCCTTTCTGTTATATCACCTCCTTTTAACCACACAACAACCCCTTCCCCCCCATTCTCTGACACACATTCTCCATGCTTTGTCAAAAGATGGTATTCACCCCTTCAAAGGCCCTTAGCCTGCGGCCCGGTCGGCAAACAGCCCGAGAACAGAGCTCTCAGCTTCACCTGCAGCTGGTACTGTAGCACCTCTCAATCCTCAACCCAACACCTATTACTGTTAGATGGGAGATGAGAGACCCTAACTGGTCATTAAGTCACTGTGTCATCATTAAAGGAAGTGACATAACTCGCACTTCACTCCAGGAAACGGCCTGTGGTTTGACAGTAGCACTGATCATCTGTGACAGCTCAGCCATAGTAGAGACAAACATAGCCCACACACTGTAAACATACTGAAAGAGACAAGAATGTCTTATGACTGCATACACAGAGAAATCATCTGGAATGATTTGACAGCCTGTCAGCAATAAAACACACATCAACTGCATACATACTCTATGTATATCACTAGAAGTACGCTCAGGACTTTCCTATCTTCCAAAATACAAGGTTATTTACTACTAGAATGACACAGACCACTACAACTATGCTTTTACAACAAGACCAACACCAATGCTGTATGTTTATAGAGACTGTAGTATATTAAGTCCTCATTTGAGTGGTCAGATCTCAGGAAGATCTAGTTGGAGGTACAGAGGCCACTGCATGGTGCTGGTGCTTATTGGATCGAGGCTGTTTGCCCCCACTTTTCTGTTGCGGTTGACGACACATGGTAAATCCAGCCACACAGAGCCCAACCCAGTGCATGAAGCCATCAAAATGAGAAGGCAAGCTTGAAATAAATCTTTTTGACCATTTTAGTGCCATTAAATTGATCAGTATTCAAGAAACATGCCCTAACACCAACTTCTTGCTAAATGTATTTAAGCTATTAAAGCATATTTAGCTAATGAGCTGGTGTGATTTCCATGGGGCAGGACCTCAGATAAATCAACTAAAAGCATAATTTTAATCAAATCAAATAAAGCTCTGGGTTGAATAGTCTTTGTGGTTGGTGAACTCCAAGCGGCCATTTTATAATGTATTTATAAACTAAACATTGCTTATAAGGCATATATTGGTGTTTCCTAATGTTTCAAATCTATTTAGCAGTAAAACAATCATTAAATCATTGTTTTATTCATAGACATGATTATGTACAGCATCTCTAATTCTTGTACAGTTGCAGCTAAACCAGTGATTTTGTGCTGTCTTTACATTCAATTATAATGTTTTTGATTAATAATAAAAAAATGGCCGCCTCTTTGCATGTGGACGTCCCGGAAGGGTGGAATTATTGTTTTTGGATGTCTGCAGCTGTAACCTTGAAGGATGCAATTTCATCTGTCACTTATTTTCCCCCATCTAGACTGTATCAGGATAAACTGTAACTCCAGTAAGTTAACACTCAAGTTTCATTTTGCTCCTAATGATTCTTTTGTTGAAACGAATGTCTTATGCCTTTTCCTCCATTTAGTCAAGGAGAGTTTGCATCTAGTAAAAGGGTCAGTTGACGGATCTCTCCAATCACGATTATCAAATGGTGGTGACTTAATAATCATGGCTTGTTTTTGATGGTCTGTAATTTACCTGTCTTGTAAATCTATTTCCTATCCAATTAGCATTATTTATAGAAAGGTCTTAATTTGTACTTAAAAGTTGATGATATCTTCTAAACTGTGTCGTTTTTTTTTTACGGCCTTTAGTAAGGAATGCAGTATTTGAGTTTAAAGTGCATGCATTATTATGAGATATTATTGTGCATGCTGATTTTTTATTTATTTTTATTGTGTTAACAAATAACTACAGTTTGTAATTCAATGTTGGAAGTCACATTATGAAGTCACCACACATCAACAATTTTTCCTAAAAATGCATACTGAACATGTAAAATTTTACCTTTTATAATGACATCTAATTTCAGCTTATTCCAATGATATGATGCAATATGCTCTTGTCATATTTCTGTTTGTTGGTTTATATGTTTTCTGGGGTGGTTATAGTCAAACTAATTTTAAGCTTATTAACATATGGCTTAATACACAATTTTAAAACAAAAATTCAACTAAAAGAAACGCATTCAGTTCAGTCATTACTTGCAGATATTAGAATTAAAGTACATACATGACCTTGTTCAATACTGTTAATTTAGCTATGATATTTTGTTAATGTTGATATTTTGCACTGTTTTATACTATTATACTATTAGTAGGGAAACACATTTCTACAGTTTTGGCAAAAACAATGCTTTTACTCAAAAATAGGTCTTGGATTCTCTCAATGACTGTGTGTTCTGATGTAAAAGTAAAAAAGATGATATGTTAGAGTAATATTTTATATTTTTTGTAAGAAAACCACTATGAACTAACTATGATTTTCTCACTTTGAAAGGTAAGAATGTCTCATTGCAGTTGTCTTGTATTTGCTTATATATGTCTATGAATGATGAATACTGTATACAAATGGCTTGCATGCCTTTTGAATCTTGATAAAACTATAGTTATTTGTTCAGGAGTGGTTTCATATGCTGTTCATTTGTGTCTATCCTTAAATACTATTCTTCCAGTGGTCTGATAATACAAACTTTGGAGACTCCATGCAACTATCCTTACAATGAGTGTACAGAAAGGGACTTTAGATATAATGTGTTTATGTCAAATAATGAGTGCTATTGGTGTTTTAGAGAGCCTGGCCCTGCTGGAAATGTACCAAGTAAACCAGTAACCCACAACTTCACCTCCATCAGTCATTCCGATCAAGTAGCAACATGCTAGATTAGTTTCACATCCCTTTACTTGCACCATTTCACACTTTCCATCACTCAGATTAATATAATGCCACTAATTATAATGACGTGCTTATCAGAGCTCTTAGTTCTTAAGATCCTGTTACGAGACCTGCATTTCTAAATGCTCCAAGATAATGCCTGCATAAGGCAGTGGAATCTGTGCAGAAAGTCTTTGATACTGCTGGATTTATGAGAGAGAGATCCCTCAGACACTTGTGCTTTCAAAGTAAGATAATTGTTTCTATGGCTTGTTTTGATCTGTTATTATTCTTTGTGAAATTATAAAAAGAACGACGTTAACCTTACAGAGTCAAAGCTGTGTTGCAACTGTAAAGTAGATTAAAGTGCACTAGATATTGTTATTGGCATGGTATCGTGTAGGGATGATCTACTACACATGATAAATTGTCGGAACAATGTCAGTGATGGCAGATTGTGAGCTTGATGTTGGTCGAAACATGTTTATGCCAGTGTTGAATAGGGTGGAAGGTAATATTTTTTTCTCAGGAACTACTGATAACTGCATGCTGGTACATAACACAATTTCCCAGGAGGCAAGAGATTTTGAGGGATGTCGAGTGTGATTTAATAGCATGCTCTGAGCTGAATCCAAAACACCTCACTGCTCTCCTCAGTGACTACTTAACTCCTCAAATGTATTGCATCATAAAAATTAAAAAATACTGCTTTCTTGTATATACTCTGATTCTGAGTAAAGGTGAAGCATGTGATTTCTGCATCACTGGTGTTACCAAAAAGAATTGTAAAACTAATGTTTTTTCAAAGTTTCCCATACACACTCCCATCTACAAAAAATCAGACACCAGATATAATTTTTTACTGGTGGGTGCAGGACACTATAGTTCATTTATGACAGCAAAATAAAGTAAACTGTGACATATTATACCTAAAAATTCTTCATACAGTGGACTACCAGTAAATTGATACAAATTTGGGACCAAAATTATTCAGACACTTTGACCTGACCATGTTTTGCTGAAGTGTTTTTTTCTTTAATTGCTTATGCGACCTTTTACACCACAGACTGAACAAAATGAAGCATTGCTTGGTCACTGTGTACTTAAATTTAACAGCTGACAGCTGATTGGTTGATTGTAATCCATTACATAGCTTTCTATCAGAGTTATCTGACATTATCAAGATGAATTTGTTCTGACACTCTAACACTCTTCTTGTCATATTTTATCACAATTTTCTAAACTATAGTGAATAAACTGATAATGTGAGAAAATGTTGAAGGTGTCTGAATACATTTTGCTTTGACTGTACCATTGGTTGGGCAAGCATGTAGCCCCACCCCAAACTCGCGCTGTTGGTTGAGCCAGTGTTGCCAACTTAGTTGTCTCTGCCTATTAATCTAGAATAAGAAAACTGCTTTAAAATAACAGTTTACCTTCAAAAAGTTATGTGTCTGTGTGTTATAAAGCAGAGAAATAAATGTATTCATAAGGGAAGGAGTCTTTTGTACATCGTCATACTAACTTTGAACTTTGTCGTTGAGTGTTATATCAAGACCTTTTATGAGTAAAAGCCATTATTTCAGGGTTATGTTTTGAAGTGATTATTGTGGAAAACAAAGAGGACACAAAATTAGCTTAACATTATAGCTTGTTTTTGTGTAATATTCAATAACATCTGCACCAAACCTCTGCTTTCTCTTTTTGTTTGATCATCTCAATTGCTCAAATTGATTAAAACTCATTTGCCACATAATTCAAATTCAAAGCATAAAAACAAAAGTTTTCACTTTTTCTACATTGAAAGCAAAGGTTTGGTCAGAGACAATTCAGGTTGGCATTAACGTTTCATGACCGTCGTTCTCAGGCAAAGGACCAGAGACACTGTATGCCGGACAAAAACTCAATGATAATGAATGGCATACTGTGCGCGTGATCCGGAGGGGCAAAAGCTACAAGCTAACGGTTGACGATGACGTAGCAGAAGGTACTATCATTGGTCCTCAATCTGAAAGACAACACAATTCTTGATGGGTTATTTTAAGTGAGCAGCTATAGATGATACATGCATATTATTTAAAGCACTTGTTGTTTGAAAGAAACTGAACAAGTATATGAAAGGTTTCGAGAGTTGCTAGTATTAGTCTTCCGCTACATATTGTGTTTTTTATAAACTGTGGGAAATAATACATATTTCCAGTTTGTTGGCAAACTGCATCAGCATATACATTGTTTATTCAGTTGTTCTCAGTCAAACACTACTTTTGTGTTTCACAGCAATACAATACATACTTTTAGTTAGAGGTGCATTGCTATGCTGACATGATGTAGGACTTACTCTTTGTAACCAGTTGGAGTGTCTGACTCAGTGCTTGAATAAGGGTTTTGGTGTATGTCACTGAATTGTAATTCCTGAACAGCAGTGTTATATTGTTTAAGGGTGTAGTATAGCAGCATTTTTTCTTGTTTTCCTTTCCAACCTGCTGTGGTTTGTAGGTCAAATGGTGGGCGATCATACCCGGTTAGAGTTCCACAACATCGAGACGGGCGTGATGACCGAGCGCCGTTTCGTCTCCATGATCCCCTCCAGCTTCATCGGTCACCTGCAAAGCCTGAAGTTCAATGGCATGCTGTACATCGACCTGTGCAAGAACGGTGATATCGACTACTGCGAGCTCAACGCTCGCTTTGGCATGCGCTCCATCATCGCAGACCCTGTGACGTTCAAGTCAAAGAGCAGTTACCTGAGTCTAGCGACCTTGCAGGCTTACACATCCATGCACCTTTTCTTCCAGTTCAAGACAACTTCTCCTGACGGATTCATCCTCTTCAACAGCGGGGATGGAAGCGATTTTATCGCTGTAGAGCTGGTGAAAGGGTAAGCCTGTTAAAGAAGAAGTCAGTTACCTTATTTTATTTAGTTTTTTTACCTTGCCAGTAAAAGTTTACAAGGAAACAAGCTGCTTCAATGAACACTTATGAGGAAGAACTAGCCTAAACAATGTCATCTGGAGTTTTAGGCATTAAATCTTTGCATACAGAACGGTAGTTGAAGCACGTAAACTAGAAATTTATGAGCTAAACTGTATATTCTGCCTTGTACAGTTAATATTACTTTTTATTGATATTTTGGCATGAACTTCATTGTTTTGACCAATATCTTTTACCTATATTTACACTTTTTTTACTTTAATGAATTATTGGTTCTTTAATTTTGAGGCCATTCATAAATGCAAAATTTAGTGGGACAAAAACAGCATTCATAGCCACGTTAAAAGATTTTAGATTATTATTATTGTTTTATTTACTTATATTTTTGTTGTCTAAGAATAGTCTAATAACTGTTTTGACCATTTATCCCGAATCACATTTTTTCAGCCTATTTGGTATACAACCTATATTTAATCTAGTCTAATCTAATCTTTAATTAAGTCTACCTATAAATTACATAATTTAGTATTTACCATTAAACTTATTTAATGTTTTGTTTAAATAAAAGTAAACCTAAAACAAGGCTAAAAATATTTGCAATATTTTAGATAAATATAATGGCATAAATAATCACAATTTTAATAATGATGGTAATTATTAGTCAAATATTCATAATGCATATGTTTTTGTTGTTGTAATAATGTGGCTATTATTGAGTCAAAAATCAAACAATTAGATAAATAAAAATAGTTTTTGCATATTGTTTATTGGACATTTAAGAAATTGTGGTTCCAGTCCCTAGTTTTTATCCAAAATAAGATGAGAGACTGCTGTTATAAAAAAATAAAAATAAAAAAAAACAGAAGTGAAGTGAAAAAGTAATAGAATTATCCACAATGAACCATAAAACTGGTGAGAGATTTTCAATGGATAATAGGTATGGCATTTCCACTTTCTCATTCAACTGACCTTCACTTTTCCGTCTTTTAGGTACATACATTATGTGTTTGATCTCGGAAACGGGCCCAATGTAATCAAGGGCAACAGTGACAGAGCTCTCCATGACAACCAGTGGCATAACGTTGTCATCACTAGAGACAACAGTAACGTCCACACACTCAAAGTCGATGCCAAGGCAGTGAGTCAAGTCGTCAATGGCGCTAAAAATCTGGACCTTAAAGGTATGTTAACAGCTAAAATTCATATATTCTCACGCACCCCATGTAATCATTTACATATTTTAACCCGCAGTCTATTGTATCTGTTCAGGTGACCTCTACATTGCCGGATTGGGGCCCAACATGTATAACAACCTGCCGAAACTCGTGGCCTCCAGGGACGGCTTTATGGGTTGCCTGGCATCTGTGGACCTGAACGGTCGCCTTCCAGACCTCATAAACGACGCCTTGTTCCGCAGTGGTCAGATTGAGCGAGGATGCGAAGGTACACCCTCTTACAACTCTAGCTCGAGGAGCCCGTTCTTTCTCATGAATGCAAACAGTAGTTCCACCTCCACCTCACTGAGCCATCACTCCATCTTTCTCACCCTGCTTGTCTCATCTCTCACCCAGCCAGCTCTCTGTTGAGCCCACTGGTGTATTAATAGTCTTATTGGCCACATTGGTCATGCTAGGATCAGCCAAGTCTTCGTTTGTATCAATTTGTGACATTTTTATGAACATACTTACAGAGGAATATTTACATTGCAGTATTTTGAGTCAAGGTGAATTTTATGCATTTGATCTGATGTGTTTTGACCTTAAACCATTAAAAAGAAAACAAAATAAAACAAGAATATGAGCAGCTATTAAGTAATTATGACAACAAATGTGTGTAATAAATATATAATATATGCACTACTGTTTGAAAGTTTACAGTCAGTAGTAAGGTTTTTCTTCCAGAAATTAAATCACTTGTATCACAAATATTAAGCAGTATATATATATATATATATATATATATATATATATATATATATATATATATATATATATATATATATATATATATATATATATATAATATATATGTGATACAAGTGATAAAATATGCAAAATTTGCATAATAAAATAAATGCAGCCTTGGTTATCATAAGAACATTAAAAATCTTTGTTCAAAACATTAAAGCTTTTTAAACTTAAAACATTAAGCTTTTGAACAGTACTGTATATATAATGTTTATTTGTAAAATACAAATATCTATATATATATTTTGGATAAGAGTGAAACAGACATTAGCATACTGTATGAAATAATTTCATAATAAAAGTCTCTGTGCATTTGACTAATATCATGCTTATTTAATTCCATATTATAGTAATCTTATACCAGAATAAAATCATAAATAAAGTCCTTGAAAATCCTTCAACATCATAATTTACAGAAATATCTTGAAAGACAAATTACGTAAGAATTTAACATTTTGCAATAAAATTACAGGAAAGAAACTATGTTCATATAATCAGCATCAAAATTTTGTACTGTATGTTAAATGCCAAACTTGTTACAAAAAAGGAGCACAGATCACTTGATATCCAAACACAAGAATATTTCTTCACTTACTCATTGCTAATATCCATTTTTGTATGTACATGAGATCTCTGCCATATTTCAATGCATGCTTATATCTTTGTTTTCTGTACATTTATTGTGTAGGTTTGATTTTTTTTTTTTTTGGTAAGTCTTTCACTTTTTTGTTCTCAGTGTTTTCTTTTCTTTATTTGATTCATTATAGTCTTGTTTGAGTAAAACTTTGTGTGTAACGATTTTCTTGCCTGTCCATCCATCACAAAATTAATTGTCCGTCACATTTCCATCACATCTCAGTTTTGTTGAGTATCCTACATGTTGCGTTTACATATGTTGTTGAACAAAGAATAAAATCGTATGAACCTAAATCGTTTGGTCTTTTGTTGTATCATCTTCACATTTTGTTGCTTGAGTCCATGGCGTGAGTGTGACATGTCAGCATGCTTGATAATCAGATACAGAAGTCTGGGACTGTTATCCAAAGACAAAAAGCTAGTTTATGAACAACACAGGCTTTAACAGATATGGAAATGCACATTTAATGGTTTAATGTCAAAGTGTGCGCAATTTATCAGTGTTGCAAACCATAAATATATGAGTTCTTTACAAGTTCATATAGCCGACCTTCACTGTTAAAGCTTTTGGAGCCTGCATTGTGTGATCCAGAAAAACAAAAACAAAAGAATATGTTCAACTTTAACATTTAATCCTACACATTTTCAGAACACAGGCTGCCAGCAGATTTTCTGATATAGCCGACTTGCTTCAATGCATATCTTTAAGATATACCTGTCATATTTTATAAAGAGACATTTCCGACTCCATTTGAATTCAGCTCTTCATTTCATACATGAATAGAACAACTTTGTGTGTGTGTGTGTGTTTTACGTTTATCTCTCCCGCACAGCATCCAAAAGTGAACGTGAGTAGGTTTTTATGTTCACAGCCCAGCATGAAAGAAACATCACTCTGTACTGTATGTGCACAGTAAAACTGTAAGCCGTGTATGGAATGGCTCAACAATGGCAACAGAATTCTTGCTGGTTCATATGCAATGAATGCTCCGTTCTGTTGTAATGAAGCTTTTCATCCACCAGATGGCAATGATGCACCTGTGCTTAGGAAGGCGAGGGCTCGATTACATGCTGCAGTATTGCAGGGGAACATTTTGTTTTCGCAGAATGCAACATCATTAAAATGTCCCCTCTCTCTAACCACTTGCTTTATATAATCTTAGCAGTTCCGGGTGATTCACATTAGCATTAGCACATTATCATGCCCATTTTGTGCATCTGAAAGTCCTTTTAACATTTTTGCTGTCGGAACAATGGACTTAGAGTAGAATATGCAAAGGAAACCAGATTTGTCTGCATGTTTATGACTGATTATAAACTGTAAATGAGATCATTTGTCAGGCACAAGTTCATCAGCATACTGCAGTTTTAATTTTATTTGCAGCTAAAGACTTTCACTTTTGTTCAACCCAGCCATGCTGAATCCACCCATCAGTTTCATTACTATTATTATTATTATTATTATCAATATCATTATTTTTAACCCATGGTATGGTAACTCAAGAGTGCAAACCCTTCCTAAGAATGGTAAAGCATGTCCTGTTAGTAAAGCCTTTGCTTTATTAACAGAAGCCATCGACCACGTTCTTACCTGTTTGATTGTTTTCGCTTTTCTGTTTCTTGCTTTACAAAGTTGGTTTCACCAAAGCAGATCTACAAGGTATATAAGGTTCAATTCCATTCCATTCAAGCTGCTGTTTGTCTTGTGCCAGTTTGTTTTGTACTCTTCCCAATACCCAGACATAAAGCGGACACTAGCTGGTTCACTATAACAATGTCTTGGTATAAAATGGTTCACTTCTTTCTAAAAGACGATGCCCTTGTGTTTCCACTGAAGGTCGTGAGACTTGCAAAGTGAGAAGAGAAAAGTAATGATTGCAACTGAGAGTCTGCATTAATAAAACATGAGCCCTCCTGTATAATTAAGTCCCCACGTCCTGTTTTGCTGTATCTTGTCTTGTTTTTTTTTTTTTTTTTTTTTTTTTTTTACACTAACGACATTCAGCTGAGAGAGGAACTGGCTTAGGAGAATCCATTAAATGTCTCACCATGGGTTTCTTCTCGCCTGTCTTCAGATGCACTGAACAGCAATATGGTTAGCAAAATAATGAATAGAATTAGCACGAAAATCCATCTGGAAATGTCGGCACGCTACCATAGACTTTAAACTCGGATAGTGTCCCACTGAGCATGTAAACTCGGGACAGATGTGATTTCGACATTATTATTTAAGCAATATCACAAATAAGAGTGCTTGTTGCCGAAGTGAACAGCTGTAGGTAAAAACTTTATTTTTGCTCCAGTATTGTTGTGGGTCATTCCTGTTATGCAGTGGATACAGAGCTTTAAAACAATAGTACAATTTAAAAAAGCATACAGTAATTTCAGCACTTTTACACTTTTGGCAGTTTTTCATGTTTTCCTGTGCATTAGACCAGGGGTTCAATTCACTTGATAAAAGAATATTAGCTATGAGTTAAATATTTTATTCAGTATAAAGATCTACACTAGCTTCCAAAAGTTGGGAGTCAGTACAATTTTTTTTTTTTTTTTTTTTTTTACACAATAAATTAATATTCTTGAGCAGCAAATCAACATATTAGAATGATTTCTGAAGGATCGTGTGACACTGTTAATTACATTACAATTACATTTTAATGTATAAACCAGTATATAAACCAATGTTTTACATTGTAATAATATTTCACAATATTACTGCACTTTATATTTGATCAAATAGAAGAATTCATTAAAAAAACTTGTCTCCAAACTTTTGAACCGGATGCAACGGGAATGTGACAATGTACTGCATAACATGAATGACCCTTATCAGCACTTTTGAAACGGTGCTTGACTTGTCGAATTAATGGACTAGAACTAAGTTGTATAATCTCAGTTTTGCTCCACAAACAAGTAAATCTGAACACTTAACCCAAAAAGAATCAAATTCTCTCTGAACTAATGGCGAGTTTACATAATGAGATGTTTGACCGAACGTGCCACTATGACTGAACAACATAGGCTCACTGTGATTATTCTCTCAGATTTTCAATTTGATATCATATTTGCCATTTTGATAGCCAAAACTGGGGTGAATCATTTTATGTTGAACTTTTACATAGTACTGGAGTTGCACTTTGCGTTGCACAGAAAATGCGCTTTTCCCCCAACCCCCACACCCGTTAAACTAAAGTTTTTGTTTGTGGTTAACCTCTTGTTTTTGCAGTTGTATTTCACAAGAAAAAATGCACTTAAAGACAGTTTATTTGCAATTATCTTGTTTACACGGTTAATTCAGGGGGAATGCATTCACCCTCTTACTCTGAATTGGGTAATGAGCTCTATTGTTCTTGCTGCATTCCCTCAAAATGAACCCAAGTGTGCCAAAACACAGGATGTGTTTGGAACACGCTCAACTTGACTGCACGTGGCTGGTGTGCACACTATTGTTCTTAACATGTGTAACAATAGTACACACTGGTCTATGTACACATCTCGCTATTAAATGTTGTCATTGACCTTTGTTCCCCTGTGCAGATGTGAGAAAGTTCATGCTTGGCCCCATGTCTGAATCTACTTTTGTAACAAGCCATGTTGAATATGTCTAGAGTATGATGGTTATTACTAAAATCCAGTCGTTTATAGGGAATGCCACGTTTGTTCAACAGCTTTCGGGATGTTTTCTACTAACCCAAACTGCATGTGTACTGATACACACACCTGCATGGCACCTTAACAGCATGACGGGACGTTTGCCCCTAGTATTACATTGCTCTGCTTTGCTACCATAGGTCCTAGCACTACATGCCAAGAAGACTCCTGTGCCAACATGGGGATCTGCATCCAGCAATGGGAGAACTACACCTGTGACTGTTCAATGACCTCCTACACGGGGACGCAGTGTAATGACCGTAAGTCACCCTCCGCCCCGTGCCGTTTCCACATCCTCTCTTTCTCTTGTTTATTTCACTCTTCGTTTCACTTGTTTACACAATTTTAATGGTCACAAGGACCTACTCTATGAAAGTTTAATTGAGCACGTTTTAATCCGGATAGCAAATGTTACACAAACACTAATGGTTTTTGGCTGCACGAAAGCTTATTCAAAATGTTATACATTATACACACACACACACACACATGCACACACACCCACACACACACACTGCATTCATGTTCTGAAGACCCGCTTGAAGACGCAAAGGTACGTGTTGATCACTACTTTCTGATGCTGGTAAAATATGCTGTATTGATTAAATATTATTTATAAAGTTTCTACAAATTAGTGATATATATATATGTATATATATATATATATATATATATATATATATATATATATATATATATATACTTACACTTTCTTTTAAATTAATTAAATATTAAATAGTAATTATTTATTTTATATATTATATTTGTTAATTATTGAATATTTATATACAAATATATATTTGTAAATTATTGAATATATATATAGAAAAGTTAGTTCTGAGACATGGTCCTTTTGTTTGCTAATGCACTGATTTGATATATAATATAAATATGTTTGTACATCATAAAGTGTGTCTTATGTTTCCAAATCATTTATGATGCCACTATATCGTGTTATATTTATCTGGAATTGTTAAGTGAAATAAAGATCTGATTGCCATGAAACTCATTACCATCACAGAGTCTGCATAAAGTCTGCTCACAACCGGCCCTTTAAAGTTCAAATCCTTAATCACTTCACTGAACTCTTCATGGATTTAATCAGATCTGATTATGTAAACGATGGGTGTTGGAAGTAAAAATATGATAACACTGCATGGGGAGGACTATATCACAGGACACGGTTGATCTATTTGGACGACCCCTTGCATTACAGGTCAGCATGTATCATAATCTGTCTTAAAAGCCCCGGAGAACCAGAATCAATCAACAACAGTGCATTTCTACCATGAACAGTCACTCTTCATTCTATAGGCATAATGATGCCATTCTTTTGACATCACAGCCACAATAAAAGGTGTTATCTTGAGTCAGTGGAGATAAACACCATCCCTACAGACGCAGAAAGCGCCTTGGTGAGAATGTGATATGACTGTGATTGCCTTCCTCCCCTCCGCCGCAAGAACAACACAGTTGACCTTCCAGAGATTGAAGACTGACATGCATAATAGTACGCTAGCCTGCTGCTTTGACACCTCGTATTTTTTTGTGAGAGACAGCAGTGAATCAAAAGCATGTTAGTGAAGATAGGGACGGACTTAATTGAATAATGCAGAGAGAGTGATGTGTGCATGTCGGCTTTGTCAGTCTGGGAGAATATCTGACTTGCTTCTGTACGGGAAAGAAATCAAAGGAGTGTGTTTTTGTAGCCGCACCAAATTCTTGCTTCTATTCTTAGGGATATGAAAGCTTAATGGTGTAGTATTTAGTCTGGTATTGTGCTGTGCGCAGAAATCAGGGGCGTTTCCGCCAAGGAGGCAAGGGAGGCAGTGCATCCTCAAACAAATGGATAAGAAAATAAGCCATATTACAAAAATAAAATGCAAATATTACAAAATGTGACATTAGGAAGTGTATAAATCATAATTTTTTTCTAATGTAACTGTCCAACAGTGACAGCAGCAGGTAAAGTTACAGCGGGAGGCCACATATCTCTTGCCTCCCCTGAGCCCATTGAGTTTTAACTGATCCCTAAAGTGTGCGCTGGGTTTGGTGCATAGACTGTAAAAAAAGATGGACAATGCAACTTCACTCTCTTTAATTGAAGTAAGTGAAGCCGCCAGTGTCCAAATATGGCGCTGACATCTTGGGTCTCGATATCAAGGTCCCGCGCACACTCCCGCAGAATCAACAACTTTTTGTGTGTTATGGAAATGTAGAAATCAAAGTTGAAGCTCAAATCTCCTCCTGAAGTTCCCGAAAATCACTCATAGAAGCTGTCAATTTCAGCTGTCAATCATAACGTCACACCCCCGGTTTTATAGCATCAAATAACGAACTAAAACCAAACTTATTTAAAGAACGAACACTTGAACTAACATCAGCGTGATAACTGCCTAAAATGACAGAAACCATGTTTGGAAAAAATGTATCTGAAGTGTAATTTGATTGTTTAGTTTGTCTATGTCCCATTACATTTCATGGAGAGGGCGGGGTTTATGACCTATACTGCATCCAGCCACCTGGGGTCGATCGAGGTGCTTTGGCTTCACTTTTCAGGACTCGAGTGGCACACTTGGTTTGGTGGGGGGTCATTGAGAATGAATGGGAGGAAGTCATGTGAGAGAAGGCAATGCCTCCATCGCACTATGATGAAATATTCTGAAAACATGATGACACCATCTTCGTGTCTGTGTTTACCGAGCTTGATGACTGATGATCCAAAAAATAGAGTTGACTATTAAAAATAACAGCTGAACATATATATATATATATATATATATATATATATATATATATATATATATATATATATATTTTTTTTTTTTTTTTTCAGAAACAGGATTCGTATAAGTTTCGGAAAGTTTTTTTTTTTTCTGAGTATGTTCCTGCATTACATCATAAGGGGCGGAAATAACTTGCATGACCACTTCTCCCGGATGAGCACATACGCACATCAACCAGAGCGAGAGCAAGAGCTCACCCATCAACGAGCTTAGTTCCGGTCACGGAAACCTCTGGCAGTGCTGTTGTTTTGTTTTTAGACCACGAAATCAACAATGTCACTAAAGCGTGTTTTTGGTTGTGAGGGAAAGATAACCTGTGATAATCCAGCTTCAAGAGAACAGTACGCAGTTGTGCAAGTGTGTTTGTTTGTTCCTGGCATTTCGGTGACGAATGTTTTATGAACAAGGCCCAGTTCGACTCTGGATTTGCAGATAATTTAAAACTGAAAGATGGAGCGGTCCCAGTGATAAAAGATCCCGGTCATGAGTGGAACGTATAGTGAATCGAAAGTTATCCAGGGATAATGCTATGATGTATTGTGTGTGTGTGTCTGTGTCTGTGTGTGTGTGTGTGTGTGTGTGTGTGTGTGTGTGTGTGTGTGTGTGTGTGTGTGTGTGTGTGTGTGTGTGTGTGTGTGTGTGTGTGTGTGTGTGTGAGACTCTTTAGCTCCGCCCACTGCATGCCTCCAAGAGCTTGGCTGCTTTCGGGAAGAATCGTTACCACATATCTGCAATACTATTGTCTGGCTATCACCAGACCAAGCTCAATTTAAGATTGAACATTGGTCTGGGGAGGCTGCTCTGTATTTTCTACCGCACAACAGGCGTGATCAACGAGCATAGTTCAAATGACTCTGTACGAAATTGGATAGTCCTTCAACCAATCAGACCACAAGAGTCGTGATCAACGAGCATAATTCAAATGACTCTGTACGCAATTGGATAGTCCTTCAACCAATCAGACCACAAGAGTCGTGATCAACGAGCATAATTCAAATGACTCTGTACGCAATTGGATAGTCCTTCAACCAATCAAACCACAAGAATTGTGATCAACGAGCATAATTCAAATGACTCTGTACACAATTGGATAGTCCTTCAACCAATCAGACCACAAGAGGCGTGATAAATGAGCATAATTCAAATGACACTGTACGCAATTGGATAGTCCTTCAACCAATCAGACCACAAGAGTCGTGATCAACGGACAATGACCCATCGCTTCTCTATCCGTCATCATGTTAAACCCGCCAATAGCGCGCCAGGTGGATGAGCCAGTCTGTGATTGGTTCCTGCAAAAGTGTAACAGAAGCAGCAGAAATGAATGTACAGGTTTCCAGACTGAGCTGCAGGGCGAAATCAAATCGCCGGCAGATCAGGCTGGGTTTA
Source organism: Paracanthobrama guichenoti (assembly GCA_018749465.1). Taxonomy (NCBI): domain Eukaryota; kingdom Metazoa; phylum Chordata; class Actinopteri; order Cypriniformes; family Gobionidae; genus Paracanthobrama; species Paracanthobrama guichenoti. The sequence goes on along the minus strand of CM031959.1, from coordinate 33,388,274 downwards.
CCCAGTCTAGCAACACTACTCTATAGGTACTCAAGATTAATATGAAATTGGCAGAAACTGTGTGTGTTATGTACCATTTAAATTGTCACTGCCTTTAGTTATTATACATTAATTTCATAGTTAATGTAGCCTATTTAGCTTCTATTTCTTATTTCTCATATTTCTTATATTTCTTATTTGTTATATTTCTTATTTAACGTAACTACGTAACTGGGACATGAATTTACATTTAATAACATTCTTTTTTAAAAAACAGGTTTTTGCCTCATTTCAGAACACTGCATGCCACTGGATGTCTCATTTTGAAGAAAAAAAAAAAAAAAATTTGAATATAGGGCATTAATAATGATTTTGATGTCCATGTTAGTAGACGAAACAGTATTTCTTATGTGATGCTTGTGTGACGTGATGTTCTTGCAGACTGAACCTCTCTAGTCACTATTAACACTAGGTGGCAGTAATGTTTTAGTTAGAGACGAAAGCGGCCACAGAAGTTGTGTGTGTGCCAGAACATCTCATAAAATTTGAATGCTTGAATAATGCATTATTATGTAGCACCCTCGGTTCTGAGTAAATATTTCAGGAAAATGTATTCTCACATGTTCCTTACTCACAATTTGGCTGAGATTTCATAATTTTTTCTTTTTTTTTTTTTGGTGATTTAGAGACTGCAGATCAAAACATTGCAAACTAGGAATCATTTATATATATATATATATATATATATATATATATATATATATATATATATACACACACACACATATATACTTTTATTTTTCTTCAAAATTATATTTAATTTTGTATTTATAGAAAAAATAGAGCTAGGCAAATTGGAGAAATGTGTCCTTGAAGCCAGATTTATATACAAAGTTTTTATTTTTCATACAGCATAAATGAGCTAATATCTTGTGCAGCTGATATTTAATGACACGATACTTTATTCTATCGCAAACATTTGCCCTTTGAAAGGTCAAATCATATTATTTATAAATAAGCTTCCACTCAGCAAAATGTAATCATTTATTTATCAGTCATGCTTTTTCTTACAACTGTGGTCTGTAGATCAAGACATTGCAAACTAGGAATATATATATATATATATATATATATATATATATATATATATATATATATATATATATATATATATATATATATATATATATATATATATATATATATATATATATATATATATATTATATATATATATATATAATATTGTAATAGATAACTAATGTAATAGAGCACTTTTAATTTGTTTGTTAATGCACATCTCTGCAATCAGAATTAGCATCTAGTTGATCTATTCCTAACAAAACCAAACTTTACGTTAGAAAGCTTGCTCATATAATCATGTGTTGGGTCACCACACGATTGGCAAAATCTGGGTAATATTGGCAAAACCAGATGATAACAACTGCTCTGCAGAGAATATAGAGCAGTTGTTATCATCTGGTTTTGCCTATATTACCCAGATTTTGCCAATCATGTGGTGACCCAACACATGATTATATAAGCATCTTTGAGTATCTTGAAAAAGCACTCTATAAATTAAAAGTATGATTCTGCATATTTAATTTGAATATATGTATGAATCCACTTGAAAAACCACTAGATATGATTCACTGAATCCAACGATCACTCTTACACTAACTTGTTCTATAGAACGAGGCCAGTGATCATCAAAATGCGTTTAATCAGAATATAAAGCAAATAAAAATATGTTTGCCCTTGGACCCTAAATTAAGATTTAAACCAAGTGCAGTGTTATTGCATTAGACACGAGCTTGTGTATGAATGAGATGCATGTGTTGCTTCCTTCGAGCAGCTATAGCTAAACAAACACCACATTGCAAGCTGGCCCTCGCATTCCAAGTCTTTGCTTATTAATTTGGACACACTCCGCAATCACGTTGATTGAGCTGCGGTAATAAATGACTGGTTAGAAGCTCCATTGGCTGTTAAATGAACTCGTGGCAAATGAATATTGCTTAAAGGAATTTACCAGCATCCACTAGACTAGTGTGAGGTTCAGTCTGAGAATGGAGCTGTTTATTCAGAGGTTTAAACAGCCTCGTTTCATGCAGGATTCTTTTAGTTCCTGAAAGCAAAGTAGTCGCCGCTCAAATTCCACGAGACATTCACAAATGGCTTTTGAAGGAGCTGTTCTGCGTGCTTGCTAATGAATTCCCTCAGGTTTTACTGAAGGTGCCTGTCATTTTTTGTCTTGGCTGAGGGCCCTTGATGGCCAGCACATGATGTATCTCCATATAGCTTCATATTTTAGTCGGTTTTAGATGCAGGGACTCAAAAAAACTCAAGGTTCTTGATGATCCTGCTTTAAACACTAAAACTTCTGAAGAGGTTTTACAAATTGCCTAGTTACACAACAAAGTGATTCTTTTACTTTGTGTTTTCCCACAACATTAATTATCAGGGTTAACATAAAATATTGCTTTGCACAATTTAAATGATACCCATCGGCATTCTTCCATTTTTTTTTCTCCCATGTCCAACATTTGTTTCATAAATAAATAAATTAAACGACAGATACACAAATAACATGCTGGAGGGATGGATTTGTTTTCCCTCATGTGTGTCTGACATGAACAGAGTCTCGGTAATTAAGGAGCATCTTTTTCTCTGTCTTTGCTGAAGAGGAAAGAGGAGGAGGACTCTTCACGCCCCTGCTGGTAGCGAGACTTCATCAAAGCTGTGTTCTCCTCACTCCATTAGAAACAGGAGAACCCGTCTGAGCCGCACCATCAATTAAGATGGCAACAAAAGCAAAGGCGCACCTTCAGCTATCTCGTGTCCAATGTAGTGTTACTCAGACAATGCATCTCAGCGGAGAGAGAGAAACGCATTAGAGATGGAGAGAAGGCCAAGTGCAGGCTTAAATAACAGGAAATGCTCTGCAATTTAATTAACCGAGGTGTAAATGCTTTGACTAGAATTATGAAATGACTTCCTGTATTGCAAAGGACTTTCAAGGAAATTTTTTTATTTTATTTTTTAAGGGTGCTTACTTAAGGGATAGTTCACCCAAAAATAAAAATGTACCCATGGTTTACTCACTCTCAAGTCATCCTAGCTGTATATGACATTCTTCTTTCAGACGAATACAATTGGAGATGTAAAAAAGTCCTGGCTCTTCCAAGCTTTATAATGGCATAATGACTTGTTGGTTAATTTTTGAAGTCCATAAAAGTGCATCTATCCATCATATAACTATATAACTGCTCCACATGGCTCTGGGGGGGTTAATAAAGGCCTTCTGAAGTGAAGTGATGCGTTTGTGTAAGAAAAATATCCATATCCACAACTTTTTAGACTAAAATAGCTTCCAGTGGTCAACGGTACGCAAGTCGACGGGGTGAAAGAGTAACCCCTGACCCGATGCATAGGAGCATCGCAAGCTTTGACGCCTCTCATGAATAGGGAAGGGCAACAAACTCAAGCCCCTTTTCTCTTATATCGAAATCCTCCACCATTTCTCTTTAAAAATTCTCGTCTTAGACTTCTAATTCATGACTGGCTCTATCCTCTGCGCTTCTGCGTTCGTCAATACGCATGTTCAAGGGTCAAGGGTTACTCTTTCGCTGTAAGTCGACTTGCGTACCGCTGACCGCCAGAAGCTAGTTATTTTATTCTATAAAGTTTTAAATATGGATATTTTTCTTACACAAATTTGTCACTTCGCTTCAAAAGGCCTTTATTAACCTCCCCCTGGAGCCATGTGGATATATTTTATGATTGATAGATGCACTTTTATGGACTTCAAAAGTGAACCAACAAGTCACTGCCATTATAAAGCTTGGAAGAGCCAGGACATTTTTTAATATAACTCCGATTGTATTTGTCTGAAAGAATAATGTCATATACACCTAGGATGACTTGAGGGTGAGTAAATCATGGGCTAATTTTCATTTTCGGGTGAACTATCCCTTTAGGGTTAGAGGTGTCAACAAAAAGTTTTTGAAGGTTTAGCCTAAGGGATAATGTACAGTCAGACGGTTATTATCACAACTGACAAGATGATTGGTCTTATTGCTTGGCTACTTTAATCCTAACCATATCCCTAAACCTAACCCTACCCATAAATGATCCCTAAAATCAGATGGAAATGATAGGTGAATCACACTGATGAAGAAGCACCTAACCCTGGTTGTAAGCCTAAACTTGACATAAACTATAACTTTGTCCCTCAAATCTGATTGGTTGATTGGAATGTTGTTCCAGAATCAACAAAGATTTTGGTCCAGGAACATGACGCCATATAAGATCCACCCCAACACTGGTGTGAGATTGGTGGCCTGACACTGTTGTCCTTTACCAAAAATAAAAATATTGAGCAGGAAATGTTTATTTTTGTTGAGATTATTTTATAATGTTACCTGTATATTATCTTAAAGCTTCCCCTGCAATAGTCCACTTAATGTTTAAAACAATCAACCTAGCAACCAGACAAACACCTCAACAATATTAAAGTTGGCATGAAGCTTATGAGTTGGCAAAGCTTCCCTATTGTGATATATATCCAAGTAAAACAGCTTCTCGAAGAAAAAAAAAAAAGTAGGCCTATTGGGCTATCGGGAATTGAGTGGATGGTTGTGGTTTGCTATTGGTTGATCTCATGTCCCGTCCTCCTTTGTGCCAGTAAATCAATTACAGAAGAGAGATGTCATTGCAAGAAGGATGGGAAGTTATTTTGTTTAAAGATTGCGAGGGCACATGAATAAAAAAATGATGTGAACTGATAAAACATTTATCATAAAGAGTGCAATATTTCATAAAAAAACTAAAACAAACAAGATTTATCATTTGTTTTCATTTAAAATAATATTAAAAGGGATAGTTTGCCCAAAAATGAAAATTCTGTCATCATTTACTCACCCTAAAGTTGTTCCAAACCTGTATGAATGTCTTCTGCTGTCTTCTGCAACTTGAGGGCGAGTATACACTATGGTGAGATATTATTAGGAACACCATACTAATACTGTGTTTGACCCCCTTTCACCTTCAGAACTGCCTTAATTCTACATGGCATTGATTCAACAAGGTGCTGAAAGCATTCTTTAGAAATGTTGGCCCATATTGATAGGATAGTATCTTGCAGTTGATGGAGATTTGTGGGATGCACATCCAGGGCACGAAGCTCCCGTTCCACCACATCCCAAAGATGCTCTATTGGGTTGAGATCTGGTGACTGTGGGGGCCATTTTAGTACAGTGAACTCATTGTCATGTTCAAGAAACCAATTTGAAATGATTCGAGCTTTGTGACATGGTGCATTATCCTGCTGGAAGTAGCCATCAGAGAATGGGTACATGGTGGTCATACAGGGATGGACATGGTCAGAAACAATGCTCAGGTAGGCCGTGGCATTTAAACAATGCCCAATTGGCACTAAGGGGCCTAAAGTGTGCCAAGAAAACATCCCCCACACCATTACACCACCACCACCAGCCTGCACAGTGGTAACAAGGCATGATGGATCCATGTTCTCATTCTGTTTACGCCAAATTCTGACTCTACCATCTGAATGTCTCAACAGAAATCGAGACTCATCAGACCAGGCAACATTTTCCCAGTCTTCAACTGTCCAATTTTGGTGAGCTTGTGCAAATTGTAGCCTCTTTTTCCTATTTGTAGTGGAGATGAGTGGTACCCGGTGGGGTCTTCTGCTGTTGTAGCCCATCCGCCTCAAGGTTGTGCGTGTTGTGGCTTCACAAATGCTTTGCTGCATACCTCGGTTGTAACGAGTGGTTATTTCAGTCAAAGTTGCTCTTCTATCAGCTTGAATCAGTTGGCCTGTTCTCCTCTGACCTCTAGCATCAACAAGGCATTTTCGCCCACAGGACTGCCGCATACTGGATGTTTTTCCTTTTTCACACCATTCTTTGTAAACCCTAGAAATGGTTGTGCGTGAAAATCCCAGTAACTGAGCAGATTGTGAAATACTCAGACCGGCCCGTCTGGCACCAACAACCATGCCACGCTCAAAATTGCTTAAATCACCTTTCTTTCCCATTCTGACATTCAGTTTGGAGTTCAGGAGATTGTCTGGACCAGGACCACACCCCTAAATGCATTGAAGCAACTGCCATGTGATTGGTTGATTAGGTAATTGCATTAATGAGAAATTGAACAGGTGTTCCTAATAATTCTTTAGGTGAGTGTATAATGACAACATTTTTCATTTTTGGGTGAACTATCCCTTTAACTCTCAAGCCATCTGAGTTCACTGCAATCAATAATTGAGATGCAAGATGGCAAAAGTTGCATTTGTATGAAAAAATAAAAAATAAAACCATAAAAGGTTGTATTCATGAGTTAAACATAGCGTAATTAGAGTGGCAATGTTTCTGATTTGAAAAAGTGTCCTTGAGAAAATATGGCAGAACACAGTTCATGCACTGGCAAATTTGTTGAAATAAATGAAATAGCTTTTTTAATTTTTTACAATAAAACAATCTAAGTTGCATGTACAAAATATAATGATATTGTACAATTACAATACAATATAGTATAATGATCCAGTTTACAGCAGCTTCATAAATGTAATAAAAAGCAAAAACACACCCGATGCACAATCTTTATTCGTCATTTTGAACAAGTAGGGTAAAAGGTGCATCGTCATCTTGCTCCGACCAAAGTTACGACTTCCCAACTTGTAATTACTTCCCAAGAGGACTTGAGCACATAATTTCCTGCCGTGTTTTTCATATAGCAGGATCATCTTGCTAGTTTTATTTTCTTTTTCTTTCTTAAATTGCAAGAATACTGCAGGAAATATTGCTGGGATTTACAACAAATAAGATAATCTATAATGTATTAAAGGTAAAGAGGAGAAATTGTATAGAATGTATGTAAATACAGTATTTACACTCAAAAAATTAAGGTTAGAGTTTTAACAGGAATGCCATAGAAGAACTTTTTTTATGTTCCCCAAAGTAAGTAAAAAAAAAAAAAAAAAAAATGTTTATATGAAGAAC